>JAGKPW010002165.1:0-590000 GCA_019926035.1 Melaleuca alternifolia
CTATTTTCCTGATTTCCTCCTCTAATGTGGTGAATATCTGTTGAGGGCAAATATACATCGTTATCATCCCCTGCTGCTGAATGGGGTCAAGCTCTGAATTCCAATGGTCTTCAAAGTTCCCGAGTAAGAAATATGGGAAAACACAGGTTCGTCCCTTTTATTGAATGAAAAGAAAAGAAAAAACATCCAGATAAATTAGCTCACCTCTTGAATTGTGGGCAGGAACTCCTTTGCTGGTTGAAACGAACCTTCATTTCCCTGGGGGACAATAGTAAACGATCACAATTCTAGCAAATACCTAGAGCGCGAATTGATTGACTTCTAATTAGATTGTTATTGATGAAAGGACTATACGTGCACTAGGAAGTCTCAAGTACCTTTTGATCGAGGGCCAGGGGACGGTGCTTTCCATCAAATGTTAGGGGCTTTCCTGGAGCCACTATGTCCATCCCATGGCTTCCGGCATAGTAAACATTATCCAACTTTACAAACATTTTAACCTGATAAAGGAGGAAGAATCACTATCACAAGCATGTTCTCCTATAGACTTGTTTTGACATTGATGAACTCCATCTCTTTTAGCTCGATGAACAACATTTCATTCACTCACCTTGTCTCTACTCCTTCCACTAATTATTGCTGTTGGGAAATGCTTTGAAACTTCACGCACAGCACTGCGCATCTGTAATTGATGCGATACTAGTTAATAAAAAGTGAATGGAAAATTTGTTTGAACATTGTGGGTAACATATGTGATTACCGCGTCGGACATGAATGCACGGTCAGGGTCATTTACAATGGGAGAGAGGGTGCCGTCATAATCTAAAAACACAACGATCCTTTTGCCCTTTGCAGGTTCCATCATCTGGTCAAACGTGTGCATTGCTGATGGGTGTTCGTTCTGTAAGGAAACAAAGAAGAAGAGGAATTAGTCGTACAGTCATAGTGCAGAGGAAAAAGCCTGCTTACGGTATAAAGAAAGCTTACCACCCAGGACTCATAAGCCACTTTGCCGTCAGGAGCTTTCTGATGCTCCTCAGTCTTAGCTGGGAATGCATACACTTTGGATTTACTGAAATCTCTCCTTGGAAGTCCAATTGCCCGATTAACCTTTGCGCGAATGTTCCTCATCATATCTTTAACTATACGTTGGCAGAAAAAAAAGGAAAAGTGCACACGGAATTAATCAAACTTGAAGGCAAGTACAATACTTTATAAATGCAACTTCAGTGCTGTCCATTGTTGTAGGTCAATACCCGCCATTTGAGGCACTCATGACTGGTGAGTTATGAGTTAGCAAGCAGACCAGGCTGATGGGCTTTTGTTAAGAACCCCATATGCTATGGGGTTCAGCCCCCATCAAGCTATTAGTCCCCAAGTCAGCCTTTATATATATATATTTTGACAAAGTTTTATGATAATTCGATACAACATGTGCACGGCTAGAAGTAGCATGACCATACAGAGTATTCATATACTCTTAGAACTTACCTGAGATCTCCTTTAGGGGAAATAAGTGAATCACTCTACACACTTATCGCTTGTCCAACTACACACCTGCAATTGAAACAGCAGATCTTATAGCAAGGAAATTGAGAAAGGCAGAGCCCATCATCCGATAATGAGACCAATTACTGCCAGATAAGTCAAGTAAATCAATAAGGCGTCGTTCGGCTGAGATACATAAAAAGAAAGCAAAAGAAGAGCGATGAAAATGGAAAGACAAAAGGGAATTGAGATGTCCCAACTGTCTACGGGTCCTATGACCGACCAAACCGACCGCAGGTCAATCGATGTGGAACCCACTTACGCTTTCAAAAAGATGAAGCGATGTAGACCACGGATCTACAAGGAAGGGGAAAGGAAGGTGCTATGGTTAGACCAACACTTCTCACCAACGTAGGCACTGTTGAACACGACCCGGTAAACGCTTGGGGTCCTGGGTACATACGTCTCTTAGCCAATTCCAGTCACAAGCAGTCATACTTCGGGATTAAGGTGTCAATTCATTCTGGAAAGTAAGAGAAGGGAAAGAGAAACGCAGTGGGGCACGGTCGCATTCCATCAGGGACCATCGGTGCTGTCCCATCCGGTTCACTTCACTCTCTAGAAAGGCTAATGTATAGTTTTGGTTTTGTTACAACTGTCGCGAAACAATTCATAGGATACTCCCAAGATGAGGTCGGTTGAAGAAGGGTCGCTTTCCAAAATCGGAGAAGGGTGGCTTTTGCGGAGAAAAGTAAATGGTGGAATGACTCAACATTACATGAAATAACTATATGATGGATGTTGATGCCTCTCTCGTTGGGGGTTGCTGTCAGAGCTGGTTCAGTTGATGCCGACATGAACAAGACTAACCAAAAGGAGCTTCATAATCTCAGCCCACATTGTACGACACGTTCAATTAATCGAAGGTGAGTTTTGTCTGTCCTCGTTGGTCCTACTTTAACTAACCAAAACGTCCCCTCCTAACTAGTCTCCCATTTCCACCGCACTTTAATCCTATGACCGACTCAACCCCCCCTCCCCCTCCCTCTCCTCTCCCTATATCGTTTTCTATTCTGAACTTTAGATAACTTCACCTCTCATGATATCATTGAATATTAGCAAGCTAAGTGAAAGGATATACGAGGATCACGAGTAGCCAAAAAAAGAAGAAGGCAAACACGGACTTGAACTCGATATATGATACTTCTTCGATGAACAAAAACATGAATGAGAGATGATGAAAGAACATGTATGCTCGTGATTCATGGGATGACAACCTAAACTTCATGAAAGTGCTCTGGATTCAGCTTTTAGATTAGTACCTTATGCAAATATCCAGAAAACTTTAACTCATTACACAGTGATCTCATGAACTATGCCCGGACTAAGGCCAAAAGAAAGGAAAACGAACTCATGTCCCCACATCGAGTGTCGGGTCTCCCACGAGACAAAAACCAAAAGAGCTGAATCGGAAAGCCTCCACCTGCCACGAAACAAGACAAACACGTGTATCCCGCGAGGCCATGGATTAACTCCTTCCTCTTTTTGATTTCGACAAAAAAGGACTAGACTTTGGCAAATCTGGACCCGGTCACGAGTGTGAAAAGAGAAAAGACATGGAAAAGGCAGTGCAAGAGAAATTTGTCTTCGGGGAATAAAACAGACAAAACCCTTTGCACGCGTCGGTAGAAAATTGGCCATCCAGAATGTCCAGACCTCTGGATCGCTGTTCACTTGACACATCGAAACGCGGTTTAAACTTTTTAAGCCCACGGGAAGAGAAAAAGAGACACCCACGGAACCCGACAACATAGGAACGACCAAAAAGTCTGCGTCTTCGCTTCAGAGCAATTGCTTGTATGCGAAAGTACAAGTCTTCAATGCCCGAACAAGACATGCCTATGTTACTGATGCTGAATAGTCGTTGTATCGACACAGTATTTCCGGAAAAAAGTTGATTGTTGAAGGATGACTAGTCGCAACTACTCGGCCAAGAAGGGGGTCCAAAGTCCAGCGATACTTTCGTTTGGAGAAGCTTATTTCGTCTTAGGTAACAAATCTATACTGTCTTCAGCCATGAAACTTGAACCACGGAGGACATATTGGCTAAATAACAGGGTGCAACAGAGCAACCTTTTGGAACAAATTAGAAGTAGCCATAGGGTACATGAAACGATTTACCATGCAAACTATTTCCCAAGACTCGGGCAATCATACAAATTGATCGTTTTATCCAATCGAACCAGTCACATGAAACATATCATAGACGAAATTCCAATAACTCAAGCTATGTACACCCAGTTGAGTTACATGCTAGACTCAACTCGACTCGTGAAACATGTGATTCTTTACGTTTTTGGAGCACACATTGAATAGCGTGGACTAATTTTTTTTATAGAATGAATAGTCAAGAAGCCATTGAAGAAGGAACGCATGGGACTCGAGAGCCCTGCTAAACATGATCATTTGTTGTTTATTATTCTTGCGTTGATTAAAAGTGGAAGGTGATTGGCGGGGCGCATGCAACGTACGTTGGTGCTGCCACCGGAACTACTCGCGCCTAAGCCAGCATCCGCTGAAACCGTTTTTTTAGGTACTGGTCCACTCAAAGGGAGAAAAGCCCACCTTGGTGGGCCCCTCCATCAACTAACTACCTAACTGAACCGAACACCGAACCGGCCGGCGGGCCCCGGCAGCAATCTCCACCGCACACCTGGCGGCCCTGCCGACAATCCCCCACGTGTCGTCCGGCGCAGCCGCCCAGACACAAACCGGGGGCTTTCCGCATGTGGGAAACGTATGTACCTCGCAATTTCTTTATCTATGTCTGCCTGTGTCCGAAGTCCAGTCAGCTGGGCCCCGCGTGGTGGGGGCTCGGCTCCATGACGCGTGTACGGCTCACGATGCTCTAGACTCCTTGTCCATCCATTCTTTGGCAAAAGCAAGCAAACCACAGACAAACTTCCTTCGCAGTTTCGAGAAGGTAGCTAGCTAGCTAAGCGATTCCATTTATTCTGATCATATCATGGCCGTACTTAAACTGGATTAAGAGGATTCATATTCACGAAAAATACATGAAAACTGACCCATTGAATAAGTAAAATCCTTCACCGTGACCTTGTCATAACACGTCATGTGAAACAAGTCCGCATTGACCGGTCAAAGTTCATTTTTCGTCTGAGAAAAACCACGGGTGCCCATCGGGTTCGACCTATGCATATTTTGACGAAGCTTTTTGGGATGGGCAGTTTCATGGTAATGTCCGGTGAATTGACCTGTGTAGTTGAGTGCTCGTTCTATGAGTCTTTTTAGTTGCGACGAGGAGGAATTTCTAAGAAGATCCGTGTGCGAATGACGACGGAGAAAAGGAAGGAGAGAGGTAGGAGCCAGTGATGGGGAAAGGGTGTGCTCCTCCCTCAGCCGCGACGCGTGATGGCCAAGCCAAATGTGAACGGCGGGGAGAGGGTGGGGGCGCGCGTGGGCCGTCACGCGCATGGGGAATGGAGTGTTGGGAGGAAGAAGCAAGGAGTGCACCTGACATTAAAAAAAGGGGCGTGGAATAAAACGATAGCCAACCGGTTCTCGGTCTCCTCGGGGTCGTGCGTAACTTAACAGACAGTCACTTTCATCACCATTAGAAAGAAAGCAAAGCAAAGCAAAGCGAAGAAGGAAGAACCGAAAAGACTGGCGCGGGTCAATAGTAAGATCGATTCTCCATTAGAGCTTTACTAAAAACTCAGAAAAAAAATAAAGAACGAGAACTCAAGATCGAGTCATTAACGTTCAAAGACTGTGACAAAATGGACAGAGAGAGAGAGAGAGAGAGAGAGAGAGAGAGAGAGAGAGAGAGAGAGAGAAGAGAGGAGAAAGAGAGTAGTTCCGCTAGGAGGAGCGAGAAAAGGGAGGGAGAGAGAGAGAGGGGAGACGTGTGGGATGGGAGTCGGGAGAGAGCGAGAGGAGGTGGGGCGGGGGGGAGTGGTGGGGGAGGGGGCTGGTGGGGGGGCTGTGGAGGGAGTCGGGCCTTGGGGTTCTGGGCCGTGGGGCTGGATGATTGGCTTCACCTGCTCTGGGCGTGGGCGCTGGCACAGGCCCGGGAGCAATCTCAGAGGACTCCGTTTTTGGCAGCACTGTTATGACGAGCTTCATGTTGCCAACCACGCAATGCTTGCCGACGCCGCAGATGTATCACTTTCTTCCAGGGGTCAAAAGGGCAATGACGTCCCTCCCGGTGGTCGAAGCCACGCTGCCCGCCGACGCCGCACAATGTTGGAAACCGGTCCCATTGAATTCCAAGACATTGTGGACGCCCTTCGGATACATGAAACTGCAACAAAGAGCAAGCAATGGCCCATTCTAGAATAACTTTCATGCCTGAGCTAATTGAGGTGATAACTCCCATCACAGTACGAAAAATCATTTCCATCATTGCATTTTAATTGACTTGACCTATTAAAATTTCTTTGGTGCAACATTGTGCAGGTTTGCGCAGTAACACTTTGGGACAAGTAGGCATATTCACTCAAATGCACGCCACGGCACACTTCGAGCGGCATGGGCAAGAAAAACGGGAGGAGCACGATTCATACCGAGCTGGTTGCCGACGCAGAACTGCTTCCCCTTGGCCCAGGCTTGGTAGTCGAAGTTCTGGATCCAGCCCTTGTCATCTCCAACCACGAAATCAGTACCCATCACCGATGCAGGAACGGATGCTACAACTAAAGGTAAGATCACAAAGATAATGGACGATGCCATGGTTAAAAAAGCTAAAGTGACGCTCTTCTATGCTTCAGCTGGCAGAAAAGAAGGAAGACGCGGAAGCAGTTCCAAATTTCCTTGAGGTAGTAGAGTTTCCTTGGGAACAATTGGGCTTGCGAGAAGAGGCTCGGCTCTGGGGCTATTTAAGGAGATCGAGTTAAGACTGGTGTCGGTATGAATCGACCAAATGGGATCCGAATTTGATTAACAATTGAATGAACTGCTGTGTAGAAAAGAATGTGTCCCAAAAGATAATTTACTTAAAATCAAGGAAAGAGAAATTAGGATGATCGACACCTCACGAACTGTTGTGCCAACAAAATTGCCTGTCACCATCCGGCATTCCAGCAGGCAATTCCAAAACAAACCTCCCTACAGGAACTCTAGCCTGCGAGGTGCACGCTTGAAGAAACCGGTAAAATCATTTTTTGGAGGCAATTTTACTTTTTATGTTTTTGTATTTTTCAGTTTTGAATAAGATGTTTAAAGAAAAAATTCAAGTTTAAAAAACTACCTGAGATATTAGTGCAGAATAATGTATACTTGCTCAGTAAGAACATCATAAGTTACTCCATCCACATCCAACAGTATCAGCACAGGTACAGCTGATCCTCGAGCAAATACTATACATGGCACCTAATAATATTTTATTTCCACGAATCTAAGGAAAATTTAAGTGTTTTAGAGCACGAGCGATGCAAAAGTACTTCCTTGAATCACCTCCTCCACAGGCCAAATGTTTATATTAGAAAGAGAGATTCCACATGAATGATATGGATTACACCTTTTTCCCAGTTTCCTTGTCTAAAATATCTGCCTTGAATTTAAGAAAACCAATGCGGCTTCCAAACATATGCACACCCAATCATAAAGGCTACATTTGGTCGTCCGGATTTCTAAATGGGATATGACTAGATAGGATAGGATAAGAAATCCATGAATTTCTTCATATCCCATCAACTGTTTGGTGAACTATGGGTTTAAAGTTGGATATCCTCATATCCTATTAAATCTACTGTTTGGTGAACTACGGATTTAAAGTTGAATATCTTCATATCTTATCAAATCTGTCATTTGATGAACTACGAATTTAAATTTACATATTTAAAAATAATAACATTAACCAAGTACAAATTTGCAGATTTAATATTCACAAAATCATCCTAAACAATATATCATTTTCAAATTAACATATTGTTATCATGATTACACATTGTTCTTTTCCGTTTCTTTGAAATAATATTTTGGTTACCCCCTTCAACATTAAACGTTTTTAGAATAACCTTAATTTCAATATATTCACATTGAAACATGAATTCTTTTACTCTTTTACAAGATTTTCATTTACAGGTCCAATACCAAATCAAGCAAATACTCAATTAGAACAAAGCATAAAGTGCAAATTTCATTCGCTTTTTTTTTCCAGCTGCTATGAGAATGCAATGACAGTTAATTACGTTAACCAACGATCTTTGAACAATTCACATTTATAAAGAAAATTACAGTTCGTCGCTTTCGTAAAATGTTGATGTGAATCGGAGAGCTATCACGAAGAATGTTTCAATGTTGATACTTTGGATAAGATTTATTCAATTGAATTTAAAATTTTTCAAGAGTTTTCTAATTTTTTATGCTAAACTAAAAATGTTTATTCAAAACAGAAAATCTAAAATTGGTTCAGGTTCAAGACTTATAGAATTAATACTGTATGAAATAAATTGTGGTCAACCACCTAGACATTATTTATTTTATTGTTTTTATTGTTTTAAAATGAAATTTTGAATTTTTATAATTTATAATTTATTTTTTTTAATTTGTAAAAATGGACTTCGGACCGGGTTGAGGAAATTCTGTCCGTCTCTCTGACCTGGACCCAACAAAAGTATTGGAGTCGTCTATGAGTAAAAGACGGAGAAAAAAAAGAAAAAAATGGTTTTATATTTCGGATAAAAGAAATCCTATCCCACCTTATCCCGCTCTTCCTCTTGGATTTTTTTTTTCGGTTTATATCCCTTATTTATCCTACCTTATCCTATCCAAGACAGCTACCAAACATGAGATATGAGCCAAAGATCATTACTTTCTGTATATATGATAACACAAATAAGAGTCTTTCAGAGTTCTTTGGCCTTCCATAATGACATTATCATCGATCCTAATTGGTGTTTCAGTAAGAAACATTGTAAAACATAATTCAATTTCTTAATGACCGTCAAACGAAACATCCATGATCGTGGCCAAGGAATTCTTCAAAATGAAAGGCACAGTCCAGCAAAAAATGTTTTGTTGCCGGTTTATAACATTTACAGATGAGAAGAAATAAGAGCTTGTAGGCATAGGGTTGTGGGGAGTAAGGAAAAAGACATGCTTAATACTTATCACATATCTCTCTTGATTGTTGGAAAATTACACTTCCAACAATTAGCAACACAATAGGGCAAAATTCTCCGTCTCCAATGCGAAGTAAAGGGAGGAACAAGAATCAGGGTATAAAAAAAGATAACATAGGTAAGCACTTGCTTCAATGCCCAGCACCACTAGACAAAATCCCAGTTTCGCTTTACAAGTTCTTGACCCATTGCTTGAACAGAGACGAATCAATAGCACTTCTGCAGAAACCCACCGCGACAATAAGGCGAAACGGCGAAATCCCAACATGGGATTAGACACAAAATTTGGAGGAAGGAAAGCCAAGGGGCAAGTTCTCGACCTGAACTGGGCATCCGAGATTCCAGGCGCAGCGACAATGCGGACGGCTTCGCTGGGTTTAACAGGCGAACGCAATGGGTCTAACCGAAAATAAGCATTAATCTCTTTCTCTTTTGAAATTTTGCAATTTAGGCCTCCAACTTATGACTACGTAATCGAGTTTGTTAATAGACCAATTCAATGGCGGGTCTCAACGGACCGGGCTGGATATCGGATTTGAAAGTTAATATTCACGTTTGTTCCTGACTTTAGGATATCAAACTTGTCGAATCACCGACTCTACGCAAGTCAAATGGGCATGGTCCAAGAAGGAAATTATGAGTAAACAGTCCGATCTAGATGGCTAATCGAGTTTGCTCGTTCATGACTAGCACTCCTTACTTTCGATTCGTGATTAGTGCTTCTTGCTTTAATGTTGTTTAATTATTTTTACAAGACGATCCATTTGTCCATCACAACATCTTTTTTATGTTACTGAACTTAATGGGATTTTCTAACCTTTATGATACATCATTGTATCCACCAAAATGACTTTTTTGTATTTGATCGTGACAAAATGTCATATGACACGAAGAAATTCCGTAAGATCGTAAAATAATAAATAAATAAGAAATTTATGAAATTTTTCACCAAGATCATGACATCGTAAACATTATGGAAATAACATGTTTTTATATCGTTGTAGCTTAAACAAGATTATGTCATGAAATGTGACCTTTTTTACCTACGTAGTCATGTCGAAACCAAGTGTAGAATCGTCTAATGAGAATTTTTTATGTCTCAACATTACACCATTTTATTGTATTCGCAAGTTTAAAACATAGGAAATCCCAAAAAAAAAAATCATCTTGATAAACCATTTCGTTTAACTTTGATTTTTTTTCCATGATGAGATTATTGTATTTCCATGTAGGAAGTATAATTTGTCATATATACCAAATGAAAGAGCTGTAGAATAGAATATTATATTATTGAAAAAGCTCAGAAGTACATTCAAAGAGGTCGAAAGATACAAGCATTCGCATATGGCATGCTACCAAGAAAAGGCAATACATTAAGTGCATGCATTAAAAGAAAGGTCAACTCTTTGAGCTTTTTTATTCATAGAAAAGCTTGAGTTATTCGTTTATCTATAGGGATTGATTGATCAAAGCCTTCGCATATATCAACATTGTTGACACAAAAATCAATCCCTAATTCTCTGTGAATTCATAATTCTCATACCTCATCCTACAGTCCTCAAGTTGTACTTGGGCGCCGCTGTTTTCTGGACAACCAACTTGCAAACGATACTTAGCCATACCCAAGCATATGAAGCAACCGTAGTGCGAAAGGGCTCCATTGCAAGCTGCATGGCCATAGCAACCTTCAATCGACCCTTGAACCGACTCCGTCGACTGTGCGTAATAATTAAAGCCGTTATCCGCGGTATTATGCAGCAAATCATCGATGACGATATCCAATTCTTGGTTGAAGGTGCTTCCAGGCTCAAACTTGATCCCATTGCATATCGTGTACACAGCATCCGCATTAGGGAAACCCAACACGTTGATGCACATACAGATAAGTGAAATCGTGATGGCTAACTTTCTTTGGAAGAGAGCCATCTATACCTCTCTATGATCACGAAAAAGTTGTTGATATGAAATCTATAACTTTGAAAAAGAGGTGGAGGTAATCCTCATCGTTCCCAACCTATTTGTATCTTTACAATGTCCTAGATTATAACGTTGTGTGAGCTGTGTTTCTTTTTTCCTTAGAAATCATCACGTAAACTAGCACCATGGGTGGCAACTTTTGTCGATTTTATGATATTAGGAGCAATTTATGTTGAGTGTGGACTTGCATGGTTCGGCTAGGAGGAATCCATTTTCCTACTTTTTTGGTTGCGTAGCCACGAGGTATCCTTGATAGGACAAATTCATTGTTGCCTTCTCATATAATATTCTCTTAATTGCATGCAGGCCGAGAATTTAAAGTTCGGGTCACGACAAAAAATGTTCTAATCGATATAATTTAAATATATTTTATATAAACTAACGAATATCATCAAGATCTTTTGGACCAATGGATGGTGGCCACCACTAGTCTCGTAGGTCTCCACTGTAAACTAATTGTTACATTTCTGACCCAAATAAAGAAATAAATAAGAACTAAATGTTGCACTAACGCTTTGTGCGATGTTTCAACGAAAACAAGAATTTATCTTTTCAAATGATGATTAATCAAAGGCAATGCACGCAGTACATATAGCAACATTCTTGATACAAAAATCAATCCCTAATTCACTTTGTGAATTTACAATTCTCACACCTCATCCTGCAGTCATCAAGCTGCTCTTGGCTACCAGGTGTTTTCCAAACAACCATTTATCAGATTAAATCTAGTCGACATCAAGCATGTCAAGCGGTCGTAGTGCGAAATATCTCCATTGCAAGCTGCATGGCCATAGCAACCTTGACTCGATACCGTCAACTAACTATAATAATTAAAGCCATTATCCGCGGTCTTATCCACCAAATTTGGAGGACGGTATCCACTTGACTGCCGTAGGTGAATCTGACCCGGAAGTGGATCCCATTACATATCCAGTACATGAGAAATGTGTCGGAATCGCCCATGTGGACAACTTTTGAATTTCGTGTCTAGGCCACATGGACAAGAGTCGTCCTTGATTTTCTTGTCCTTTTATTATTTCTTTGAAACTCATTATCGTAAAACGAGTCATATATCGTTCACAAAAAGAAATGAAAACGATTCGAAAAATTACAAGTTGCTAATATAATACCCTCCTCACGTTTCAATGATCATATTTTGTATCCCCGAATCTAGAAGAATTAATATAATCTCGTGCTCACGTAGGATCTACTCAAATCCCTCTCCAATTGTTTACACTGAGATTGTAAAGCAGCTCGCTCAAAGGCCTGACAAGTTCGATATGAGTTGATAACTTATAATAATGGAGGCCATGCGAGTTGGAGCTTGGGCTTGAGCCCGTCAAGGCTGTGGCCCGTCACGAGCTTGTTCGAGAAGTTGGCGAGCCACCTAAGCTAATTCGCAAAGCTCGACCATGGCTGCCAAATTGAGATCGTGGACCTCGAGTTGGTCTGGACTTGGGCGAGCGCAATGACCATCGCCAACCTCCGAAAGAGCAACAGTAGCGTGTGCATCAAAGAAGTTAAGACGAGGTAATGGGTGTCTCGGACTGAGCAAGCCTCTCTAGTCAAGGGAGAAAGTACAGGTGGATGTTGGATTACTATTATTTTTACATTGTTTTTTGGTATGAGAATGGTTTGAAAATTGAAATGGCAATGTAAAAAATCACATGTGTGTATGTGTGAGAGACGCAACATGATGTCCGTAACAATGTTTTCGCTCCCAACGTCCATTGGTGAGCATTAGTCTCCCTTCCCTCTCTAAAGCCAGTGAACTGTTAATTGACTTTATGTGAACCTAAACTTCAGGTGCTGGGATTATGCTGACGTCTTGTGTGAGCGGGGCTCAGCTTTCTAATTATGCTACTTTTCTGACTGACCCATCAATGGCTCCTCCGAGTATTGTCATGACATCATTATCTACTGCTACGGCTGTTTTTGTGACCCCTTTGTTGTCACTTCTTCTCATTGGCAAAATATTGCCGGTTGATGTGAAAGGAATGGTTTCCAACATTTTGCAGATCGTCGTTGCACCCATCACTGCAGGGTTGCTTCTGAATAGGTTAAACACTTACCTTTGCTCCTTATACATTTGCCGGGAATCTCAGTAGTTTAACTTCTTATAGTTTGCTTTTAGGTTCTTTCCTTGGATCTGTAATTCCATTCGGCCACTTTTGCCGCCACTTTCCGTTTTTGTGATGGTGCTATGCGTTGGAGCACCGCTAGCGATAAATGTTGATTCCATCATGTCTTCATTTGGTTTGATGTTCTTGTTACTCATGATGGCGTTTCATCTGTCTGCATTCGTTGTCGGATACTTTCTTCCCGGTTTAATCTTCCAGAAGGCTCCTGATGTAAAAGCGTTGCAAAGAACACTATCGTTTGAGACAGGTGCCTCCTTTATCCATCGGAATTAAGAAGAGGATAATTTTCTCCTGCTTGATAACAAGTGTTGTTTGCAGGAATGCAGAGCAGCCTTCTTGCGCTCGCTCTGGCGAACAGATTCTTTCAAGATCCACTTGTGGCTGTGCCTCCAGCTATCTCTGTAAGTGAACATGTCAATTCTCAAATGGAAGTGTCTTTCTATCCTTTTCGATAGCTTAGTGTCATTCATCTCATACCAAATGGGACCTAACTTCCATATCAATTCCTGAAAAAAGCAGAGTATGACATTCAAAACTTCACCTTATAGAAATTATATAGCAGGACACTTTGTTCTTTCCGTTTGTGGACCAAATTAAAGCCAATCCTATAATGATTTGTGTGTTCATTCAAATAATATTCTGGAGATCTCTGATGTTTTGGCTCGACCGCACTAACCCTTTTTGCAATTGCGTGCTGACAGCTAAACACCCCAAGAATGGGGGAGGTCGAGTTAGCAAGTGGAGCATTCTAGAATTTTTCTTTTCAAGTATTCCTTTTCATCAGAACTTTTCTACTACATAATCATACTGATGCGACTGTATCAGAGTAATAGTTCCGTAGCAAATTAAAGTCATGATTTTGTTTTTTCCGCCTTTGATCAAAGGATTCCTGCGACCCGTATTTCTGATGACACACGCGGGCAGGAATTTAATGGCAATGCTTTTTTTCCTATGACGTGCAGACTGTTATGATGTCTTTAATGGGCTTCTCCTTTGTCATGCTTTGGGCTCGGAGAAGAGCGACCAGCCAGTGAAGTAGATCTTCCTGGGAAATGCTGATGGATGCCAATGATTTCTGGTTTAATACTCCGGTTAGGAGGCTACGATGGCAATCTTATTGACTTTCGCAGATTGGCTATAGCAAAAGACATGGATGGCAGTTTCCCTCTTTTGCCGGAAGTAGGATTTGTATCTTTCTTCTCTTCCAATTTTGATACCATTATATTGTCGAAAACCTATTTATAGTTGCAAATTGCAGTTGTAGGAGGTCGCCGGTATTAATATACTTTTCACATTGGCTTTTCCATGTTAAGCCAATAAAGAGATGTGATGAAATGCTAAATTCCAATTCCTAATTTTTTTTCTTTGTCCATGCCTTGTGTGCTTCCAGGAGATGTTGAAATTTCTTTGGCATGATTCTCCAAAAAAATCCCCAACTTCATGTTCAACTTTAATCCTCTTCCAATTTTTTTGTTGAATAAAAATCTCAATTTTAGGTCTAATTTAAATATTGTTCGAATTTTTCTTGTCTTAAAAAGTCCTCAATTTTGGAGCTGGTTCGAAATTTGTTTAAAACTATTTTTTTGTTTAAAAAATCAACTTCAGCTTTAGCTCCAAATTTGTTCCTATTTAACTCACCGTTCGAAAATCATTGTTCATTTTCCCTAATCTTTATATCAAAGAAATATTTCTTGGCGATAATCTTCTATATGACCTTGCTAATATAGATTTGTTATTAATATGAAAATGTCATATTACACTAATGATGATGTTTGGAGGGATGGTTAATAGGGGTATATTTGATATTAGATTAAAAAATTACTTTTTAAGACTAAAAATCGAGGCAATTTAGGACTAAAAATTAAAATTTTTGATTTTTTAGACAAAAATATTGGGATAAGTTTGAGGCTAGACCTGAAATTTAGGATTTTTTGAAGACAAAAAAAAAGTTGTGGGGTTTTTTTTGGATAAAAAAGTTAGAGATAGGAGTAAGCCAAGACTCAAAATAGGGAATTGGGTCGTATTACTTTAATATAGTACCTTGGAGAATTTAGTTTGAGTTCCTGGCATTGTGCTTTGGTTAGAAAAAAGGTTCACTAAAAGTTCAGTGGGCACGATAATAGAATACAATTATGAACACTTACAAGATATATCACAAGACAAGGTTTAGCAACATTGGAATCTTGTTATTGTTGGGCTAACGAAAGTGGTCGGTGGCTATGACGGATGGCGATGCTCTGAAGTGATCATTTCTCGGTCAAGAGTTGTACAAATACCAAGTTTGAAAATTAGTCGCACATTTTATTAATGAAAGGTGTTTCTAATAAGTAGAGTTCTTTTATCTTGAAAGAAGCCGATATCAAAAGCTACCTAAATGAGAATGAAAATCATTGTAAATAGTCACTAAAATAAATAGTGAACGATGACATCACAAATATTGGAACTTTTGTCATTTTTACAATCGATATCTAAGTCTATATATTTAAATGAACTACCTCAACTTTTAAAAAATTTCACAAATTTTATAGTAGATAATTTGTTATGCCACTTGATTCTAAGTCTAGGATGCCTTTGTTTATTTGAAAGTCTATGTGATAAATAAATATATCTTTCATGGAAATTATTTTTAAAAATATATATTTAATTTTTTATTTGTTTAATGATATAAAGAAAATGATTTCATCCTTGCTAGAATAATAAACCGTTATCCTCCAACCTAATCTTGTTGTTTCTAATTCATAAAAACGTTTTCTGTAAATTAATTAGTTTATCGTCGTCCAAATCTCGAAATGCCATAAAATTCTATTTTGAAGATAATTTTTCTTAAACTCCGAATGTTTTATGAAAATTAAATAATTTACAGAACATTTTTCTTATAAAATGATTATCCATGTCATTTGAAATAATTAATTTATAATATTTATTTTCATTATTAATAATGATTTTAATATCTAATATTTTTTATAGGTGATTACCTGAATAACTCTTACAGTTTCCCAGAGTCGCATAACCAGAAAATTCCCCTGCAAATCCTCTTCTTCTTCTTCTTCTTCTTCTTCTTCCCGAAACGATGACGGCGAAATCAACAGCCACTCTCACCTGCCTCCACCGTCTCAGCCTCACACCTTCGCCCCCACCCTCTCGTGTCGTCCTCTCACCTCTCGCCACTCCCCATTCTCCACCTGCTCGCCTCCTCACCGGAACCACGACCTCATCGAGCTCTCTCCGGGCCACCGCGCGGAGCCCGCTGACCACGGCGAGCCTGCTCGGAGTCGGCTGCCTGGCCTTGGTGCTGGCGAGCCCCGCTCAGGCTGCCGAGTCGGCCTTGCTCGTCGGTTCTTCTCTCCAGCTCGCCGAGCCCGCCAATGCGCTTTCCTTGCCTACTTGGGCCGTGCATGTCTCCAGCGTCGTTGAATGGTTCGCGCATCGTGTTGTACTGTATTAATTTTATGGTGATCTTTTCGATAGGGTGTAGAGATAATCCGTGCGCTTGTGCCGAGGTCGGAGCTGCTTTAGTAGGCTTTGCTAGAGCTTTTGGCTTCTGGCTTTTGAAATTGACATGGCGAGCTCTTGCCCAGGATCAGAACTTGGAAGTTAATGTCATGGATAGAGGCAGCTCGGCCTAAGCTTTGAGCTTTTGGGGCAGCGACTCGGCATAATTATAAATAATCTTTAAATTTCTTCGATCGTGCACTGCGCAATTACGACATACTTCCGCCCATCCATAGGCAAAGGAAATAAGAGAATTTTGAAAGCTTGTCATTCCGAAACGCTATATTCTCATGATTATTTTAAGCTGCCCTTGTTTTCCAACTGTTGGAATTGAATGTTTTCTGTTGCTGTTAATCCTTAGTATTTATAGGAGTTATGACAAGGATGCAACTTACTGAAGTGAATACAGTCTGTTCATGTGGAGAAACTCGTTGCATTCTTTTATTTTTACAATTTTCTGTCATTCGAAATTAATTGCTTTTGTACCCATGCTGTCATTAACCATTTGTACCTTTCAACTGATATTTCGTTCAATCTGTCTCTAGGATCACAGCTATGGCACTGGTGTGGCAATATGGAGACGTGTCTGGATATGAGTCCTGGAAGGGTCTTTCTTGGGGCATGGTAAGTGACTTTGATACCCTGTGCTGGACTGTCTTTTGTGGTTTATTTACTGAAAGACCTCTTGCTAATATGAACGTAGACAAATTTTCATCAGCCAAGTTCATGTGGTCACTAAAAGTGTCATGAGCCATGGTCTTTATTGTAGCAACCAACCACATGTAATACAGAATTTGTCTCACGGCTATGAACATGATACACGAAATTTTATTTATATCAAGGAACTTGCTTTTTTTTCTTTTTAGTTTTGCTAAGAATATTCCCTTTAGCTACTAAAATCTGATCTACTTTTCCACTTGTCATTTTCTTTTTCCTTTTCCACGTTGAGCTTTTAATCTATTTGCTATACCACGTGATCATCATACTTCTTAATGATAATTATTAATGAACATCTTCACCATATCTGCATCATTTTGTTCTCTGATATTCTTGAATAGTCTGCTTAACAGTCAATCAACTTGCTTTAAAACTGGTCATACAATATCATCAATTCTTGTACAAAATATCCTACTTCTGCAATAATCTAGTTTCTTACTTCATCTGTATTTCCCATTTAATCACAATAACTTTTGCTGCGTCGATTTAGGTACCGTTGCTTGGCGGGGCATTTTGTGCATGCACGTGCCATTTCTTTTATAACTCTGAATCCCTGGAGGTATTATCTCGGTTTTCGTGTTGAATGAGAGTTGTCTAAACATTGCTAGGGGATGTCATTACCGAGTATAAGTTGTCTCTAATTTGTATAGGTATTGGTGGCTCTTCAAGCTGCACTGACTGTGATAGGAAATGCAACAATGTGTTTTGCGGCATTCCGCATATACAGAGCATCAGAGGAACGCTCTGGAAAATTGTGAAGCTTTCACGGTACCTTCACATCCTGTGTGCCTAATGTGGTTTTCTGCCTATATTCCATATCCTTTCATCATACAAGACCTTTTTTGGGGGATCCTTGGTAGGTTTTTAACCTTTTCCTAATAAATAATTAGATTCTCGAACTTGAGCATCTTAAATCTTCTATATAGGATAGATATGATGACATGCAGAATGTGTGATGACCCTTCTTTGGCAGGTATTACTAAGAGTTTTTGTGATGCTAGGAGCTGTCTCACTGGTGATGGTTGAGTTTCATGGTCCTTGACGGATTAGATTGATATTGAATTAATCGTCATTCAAGAGATTCTGGAAAAGCTGGAGCCTTAAAAATCTCCTTGAGTTGATTTGTATGATGTATCCATATATACTCATATCAGTGTTTCAAAGTCTTAAAAAGCTTGTATAGATCAATTGATTAGTACCAGCTTTCCATTAAGCTTCTTTCAAATGCATCTCTGCAGTCTGGATATAATCTGGTTGCTTCATCTGTGGACTTACCGATTTTTTTTCCCTGTAAAAAATCCATTTCCCAATAGGTGTGATCAAGTTCAGCTTGTCACATGACATCTGGGTAAATCTGGAAGTATGTTTTGCTTTTACCTTGTTAATAAATCCTAGTTGACTAGTTTCTTCTTCATTGTCTCGTTTGATTACCTTGCTTAATAAATTATGTCTGGCTAATGCTCTAATGCTTTTTTTCATCCTAGTCAAATAAAGTTTGGAGTAATTTGGACCTTACCTGCAGGAAGTTCAACTGTGTCCCCCATTTCTCGTTCCTCATAAATGCAGTGCCGTACACTAAATTTGAGGATGGTGGGGAGAAGAGAATATTATGTTCTTGCAATGTTAGCATTATGTTGATTTCATGCAGGTATGTGTTCATATTAAAGTGACTGAAGTAAACTGAAGGAATTTGGCACAAAATGTACACTCCTGCTGAAAATTCCCGAAGTGATTTTTTTCTATCCTGCCCATTGTTCGATGAACTTGTTTGTCATACTTATTTTAAATGAGATAGGTAATTAGCATCTATTTGTTTCACTAAGTCACATTCACAGGCCACCTGGTCTGCTCTTGCTGTATGCGCATATTCTCTGGCCAGACCTTTCATTTAAAGAGCATGTCCATTAATATGTTTAATTATCGTTAAATGTCATAGAACTCTAGTAAGGTAAGGCTTTTGGTGGGGAGGATGCCTGAATATGCTTGTTCTTATTACATGACTCTACTAATATAAGGCTTCTTGGTGTTCTTATGACCTCATGTGTTTTAAAGTAAGAAATTTTTTCCAGTTTCTTGGAGGAAATTATGAATCTTGAATTTGGGTGTCTAATGGAAAAATCTTCGACAGAAAAAATCATTTGCATGACAGGTTAGAACCAACATTTCTGAGTGAAAATTTTTTTCACAAAATTCACTTCCAGAAATCCACATTATCTTTAGCTGGTCTCAAGGTTGGAATAAGGGTCTCTGAGTTTGCTGCCTTACAGAAAGCCATAAATAAAGAAGCAGAAAGTGGACAAAGATATTAAAATTTAATATATGATCACTGATGTAGTTGCTGAATGATATCATAACAGAATATTTTCCTAAGGCTGAATATTCAGTTGATTTGAGTCTTTGAATCTGGAAGATACGACAATTCTTGATCTTTCTCAATATCTTCTCTATGGACTTCTATCTATGAATTAGAAAATTGATAAACCGAACTATATCATGATTACCCGGGATTAAAACTGCGATGAACTCTGTCGCCAGCACATCAATCTGCATAATTTCTAACTATGGTGAAAGTCCATCTCTAAGAGTAGTATATACGGTCAGGAGGCAGCATCCAGCATAAGGCAAGGGGTTCATATACGGCAACGACTGGATAACATATCTACCTTGAACAAGTACACTAACTCACACTTGCTTTATAGCATACTCTTTCACTATTATCAGCCTCTACCATTCTTAACTACCATAATAGGGTGCATCCTTCAATATCAGCCCTCGATTGCACAAGTGAAATCAACTGGTGGGTCCCGACGTAGATGAGGGAACTTTTTCTGGAATTCCAACATTAAGGCCAAGTTCTCCTCATGGAGAAGATTAGCTTTCTTCCTCAACTTCTCATTCTCTTCAATGATCGTTCGGTTCTCAAAGTACAGCTTCCAGTTCTGTAGTTCCATGTCCTTCTCCACGTTTTGCTCACCTCTCCTCCTGATGAGAGAGCTAAGCAAATAAGTTTCCGCAATAACCAGTAGAGGGAGATTTGAGTGCTGGACTAATAAAAAGTCCCAAATAGTTTTGGTTCAAGATGACGATATAACGCTATTGTAAGAAAAAGGAAGAAGGAAAAAGGAAGAAGAAGAAATGGCATAATTAAACTTGAAACATACCTTGCTAATTTGTGAACTTGTACTCTTGATCTTCTCAGTCGCCGCCTTTTGTCAAAAGAGTGGAAGGAACCAGAAGGCATCATTTCTTCATTGTTAGAACACATTTTCACTAAAAATGTTCCAGAGAAGATAAAGTTTTTTGAATAAATTGAGATGGTATGGTGAACGAAATCAACCTTGGAATACAAGCTCTTATATAAAGGAGATTTGTGTGCTGACGTGGCAGGCTATCTCCGTGTGTTTGTATGGGTGGGAGGGAGAGAGAGAGATAGAGAGAGGGTCTGGACTTGGCTGCTCATCATTTTCTTTCTTGGGCAATGATGACAGTAAAGAAAGGCAACCTCATAGATTCTTCTCTTCTTAGGGGAAGACAGCCTTCGTGGCTGTTCTTCTCCTTGGATTTTCTCCAATTGACAGGTTCAGGTTAAAAAGTGCAGCGGTTGTTCCACAGAGAGCACTGTCAAAGGTACAAAGGCTGGATTACATTCTGATTTGATGAATTCTAAGTGGGTTTTTAGACAAGCCATGATATTCAAGATGACAAATGAGTCGCCATGTCTTTGTGCAAGTTAATTTTTAAAGCAGTCAATGCATCTGTAGCGTTATCAGGCTTAATAGTTGAAGTTGTTGCTCAATTTATCTCTAGTTCAATCTGTGCTTAAATGTAGTTCACTGAGAATTCATCACCTAATTACAGGTGACCTTACGCAGATTTTTACCCTATTAGTACTGTTGGTCGTGATATATAAAATAGAAAAAGAAAAGAATCGGAAAAGAAGCTAGTTCACAGAATGGCTGTGACATCATACTAAAATAGACTCTGCAAGAGACTATCATTAATGTGACAGTGAAAAGCTGTCCGGTGTGAAGCTCTTGATGCATATTTGCAATTTCGCGAGGATGATACCCATCTCAACCTGCCCCTGTTGTCTCACTAATTAGACTGTAGCGTCCATCTCCATGTTGCAATTTACCAATCCACAGGTTGGTAACCCTACGACACTGGGGCATACTGAAAAGGGCACAGTGAAAACATGTTTGTCAGTGCTCTCACCTAGTGTACTGAGGTTCTATCCATGTTCTTGGGCTACCTGTACTACCACGTCTCTCTCTTTGAATTTTTTTTTTTAATCACGAGGATACCCCGTTTCAGGAGTTACCAGCAATTCTTGTGGGGTTTGTGTGAAATTAGTTCGAGCCATCATCTGCAGCCTTTGGCATCCATTCATCAATAGGAAGTAATTTGGGAACATCTGTCATCTGCTGCAGGATCATGTTTAAGGCTTCGATGCGTTTGGTGTGGTCTACTGTATCAAATTTAGTCTTGCTCTGGCATCATCACGAAAACCCGCCGAAATTTGTAGCTATGATTGTGTTTGCGAGAGAAAAAAGAAAATTACTGAGTAACTGTGGCGTGGCAACTGTCAACTATCATTGCAGCTTCCATCAGGTGTTGCGGGGTTGTCTATCCTCAGTAATTGCACAATTCTGGAACTGTTTCTAGCTCCGAGAGTGACTCTCTAGTAACGTCGGCAAGTGCACCTCGGCACAGGCATCACGTATATGACCATAGGTTGTGGTTTTCGGAAATTCACATGGCATGTGTCTCTGTGTGCGCGTGTGTGCATGTGCATGCTTGCGCGTGTGAGAGAGAGATAGGGAGATGATGGGTGATTTATTTCGTCAAACCGGGTTGTCAACATGAAATTATTACTATACACGCATAGCATAGGTGGAGGATGGCGATTGCAACAGTCCAAGCTTCAGGTTGATCAAAAAGGATGTGCATGTCAGAGTGGCTTTTGCCATCACTAGGTCTAGGGTATTCTCTCTCTGCTTAGAGCTTGGTGGCCCATTGGCATCTTTGCGCTCATTGCCTTGCCTTTGCTCACTTGTGCTCCGCTCTTCTTCGTTTTTTCGTCTCTCATCATGCTGAATTTGAATCGCAAACCCTTAAGAGTCAAATCCTATATCGAAGGCTGGATCCACGATGCCTCTCTATTTCCATCTCCCCTCGATGGCAAATGATGGTGGTGTTTTGCATGATTTGAGATGTGAACAGGGATCCAAGCTGTTTTATTGTTAGATCACATTGTCTCCGGGTCTCGTACGTGGGAGCTCTTCTTAAGCTTTTTGGAATGATTAGTGGCGAGACGGCAAGCATTTGGAATCTTATGTGAGTTTCCCGGAAGCATGCATCATTTCTTGAGTATAATTTAATGTTTTAGGTAAGACCATTTAAATTAGAAGCTTAAACGGTCAAGAAGACTTACCGGGCGCTACCAATCGGAAGCCGATCACTTCATGATAAGATGCAAAAGACACTGGAGGCAAAGACAACCGGAAGTAATGTGTTTGTACTTAGTACGCCAGCCATTTCTAAGCCTCATCGATCGATACAGGACGCATGAGGCAGTAGAATAAGACATACAATTGACAGATTCCCCTAATCATTCTACGCTTGAACGGGGGCAAAGAGGAGCCCGCCGGAGAGTACCCAATACCACCGAATGCATCACTTATTTCTTGTTTTACTACTTTTTCGCCCACTGCTTCTCTACAATATAAGCCAGGCGAGGTTGAGGCTCGTCCTTAGTCAACCAAGAAATGAAGCCAACCCCTCTTTCCCTCCATTCGTTGCACTCTTCATTGTCCTCAAGTGCCCTAAATTGCACTGTCCTCGCAGCATGATGTACCGGTTGACGACGTAGCTCTAGCATGCACCAATTATATGGACGCAGATGCAATGATCCCCCCAGGAGTGACGCTCCTTTGTGATCTATCCACATCGACCATTTCTCTAATGTATGTATATAATCCTTCCACTAGAAGTGCCGGCAATCAATTACTCAGGCTTGTTGTTGGTTCATCATCAGCTTCTTCTTCACTATCATCATCATCGTCATCATCCGGGTCCAAGTTTCATTGATTTTCCAGAGCATCATGGCGATTTTGATAAATTGAAATAGGGTTTCGATAGTTTCAACTTGTGCATAATTGTATCTTCTGAAACTATGTTATACCTACACTCGTTCACACGCCAAAAATGCAGATGCATGGCTCTCAAGTCTCGACATCATCAGATTGTTCCATTGAGAGTTCACATGGTCAAGCGTCGTCATCTAGAGTTAATTGTCATGGTGAATCCCCTAATTTTCAAAGAGTGCATATCTGATGATCGGCCCGTTGCACGGAGACCAGAGCTCTTGCGTTTTGGAGTATTCACCTTTAATGTTATCTGTCGGATGGATCGGTCCCCATCTGCACCAATCTAGCGACTTTGATTGCTGTGATTGACTGAGGAATCATAATAGTTAACATGCGATTATGCACGCCAACCTTCTCTTTGAAGTTAGAATCCTCGCGTGAAAAGGTTGCTTTCCGCTGCTTAGCGAATTGGGACTAATGAAAGAGTTCTTTCCCTTCTTTTCCTCGCTCACAACCAATCCCATGATCTCAACTTTATCGCTCTTCTCGAAATACCGAGAAGCGCAGACATCAAACAATAAGGCTTGATGAGTTATGATACTTAAGCATATAAATCCAACCGACAAGTACGTTGTGGAATCGAATGCCCCTCGTGGTTGTCTTCCCATTTCACGTCGCTACTCGCGCGGCTCTTCTTCTGCAGTGCCTTCTTTTCTCTTGTTTCTTTTTTGTCCTACTTCTTTCGGGCCGTCTGCTCGGTGGTTCATCTTCCTCAGGTTTTCATTGCATTAAGCCGAAAAACCGAAGCTACCCAAAATAAAGCACCGGCAGCTGCATGGTTAAAAAGATTTGCGACCGTTCCTGCTAACAATATCTTCACCCTGTTCATTGCAATTGAATAGTTATTGACTTAAAAGTACCATTCAATCTTCAGAAGCCTAACGGATCATGTGAAATGCTCGGATTCCATGTCTCCGAGCTCGGGATGATGCAGAACCTTGGTTAGACATTTCTTCTCCCAACAGATAAAGAGCCGTAGAATCTCGGTCCGATCAAAGACAGGCGGTTAGCAGGAAAATAGGAAATTAACAAGGAACTGTCGCATGTATTGAGACCTCATCCTAAAACGACTAAGTTGCTTTGGAATCAAACCATAGACTAAACGCTTTCTCGAGGTGGGCACTCCTGAATTAACTTCTCAAACTTGGCGGTTCGTCAATTTCAGTTAGTCTTGACCCTGAAGGAGTCAGGCATTAGAGCAACTAGCCTGCTCAATGCCCGTGCATGTATGCTTAGGCCCATTACAAGTGTGCATTGACATCGAAACCCACATGGACACGGGTTTAGGTCAAGCTAGTCAAGGCCCAAACAAATGTTCCATCTGCTAAGCCCGTTACAGTATTCATTATCGACGATGGCATGATGCACCGAGAATTCTAGTATCTGACAATTTGTTTGGACCAGGGGAGCAAGGGCCGCCGCTAGTCCTCTAGGTCTGCCGGTGTCTATTATGTCACTTCCAGTCCACGTTGTGCCGTCGCGGAGTTTTGGCTGAAAGCTTCCCATGCTAGTCACAAGTGGTGTGTCTATCTACAGTCGATTTTCTAGTGACCACCTAACTCTTCGTCATGATAGAACTGAATGTTGGTTTTCTATTTAGTTGTCCAATGATCCTTACAATTATCAAGGGACAACGTCAAAGTTAGCCCTTGAGTTCTTACTCGACATAAAATTATGTTCTTGAACTTTAACTTCCTCACATTGACTTTTATATTCTTTGATTTAAACCAATGTCGTCTTGTCAGCTCACGTGGTTGTCCAAGCCATCCTGTGGAATTTGCATTTATTGACATGTACTGCCAGTCGGCAAATCAACATAAATACTAAAAGAAAAGTGAGGAAAACAATAGCAACATATGAAAGGTTGCCGACCCTTGCTCGCAACCCTCACTTAGGCCTATCTATCTCTCGCCGCTTCACCTCTCTCTCTCTCTCTCTCTCTCTCTCTCTCTTCCTTTCTTTATACTGTGTTTTTAAATATTTATGTTGAGGTGGCTGTACACTTGAATAGCCCATGACAACAGTAGTAGATTCCATAAAGTAGTTGAATTGTCATGTCATCAGCTAAATCGACCATATTAGTCCAAATCAGAGGGTTAAGGATCGAAGCAATCAAAATTAAAATTTAAGTACCAAATTGAACCACGAGCTTAGTCCGGGAACCTATTTTGGCATTATTTATCGATACGCATGGAGAGATTAGAGTAAGAAAGTTAAAGAAAAGCTGTCTCTTGTTGGTTTAGTGCAACTACCTAGTTTGATTTGGAAAGGAGAGAGGACTTTTGAACACCCAAAATTTTTCTTGAGTCACACTTGACTTATGAGCTTAAGATCTGTCGAAAACAAGAGGATGTGGGTCCAATTGCTTTTCTGAGCCTATCTTTTCCTTTACTTTTCTTCTTAAATGTGAAGACACTGAAGAGCCATACAAAAATATAAAGATTTATTGATCTACAATTGACATGGACTCGGTTCCTCTCCCACTCTCTTTTCCTGGGCACGTTTTCAACTTTGGGTCGTTACACATGAATTATTTCACGGCCAAAGAAAAAGGTCTGGCAGCAAATTGGTACGAACAGATGCGTCTCAAGTTACTTGGCCCTCGTTCTCGGCATGTGGGGGAAGATATTCAAAGTCAAAAGTGGTTCAATCGAGCTCATACTGAACACCCTGTTCCTCGTCCTCGTTTATTGTTACAACCTCAAGATCTCACGTCGAAAATAATAATTTTATCATGCTAATTCATTAGGAATCTAGTGCGTAAGATGCGGTTCGAAGAACAAGTTAAAGTCTAAAGTGAAGATTGAGTTTTGAAAAAAGAAAAAAGAAATAATCATTGAGATCGACATGTTCCTAATTAGAGAAGCTGTCTGGATGTCGTCGATCCGTTCTCAAGGACCATCAAAAGCGTGTCGCAAGACTTGAAACTCGAGAGCTTTTAATTTGAGGTGTCCAGGTCAAGGCACAGTGAAAAGGTGCAGAAAAAAAAGGGTAGCAAATGGGTTTCTCTCTGGGCCTGCCAATGAGGCCTACAAAACCTGCTTAAAGTTGGATACTTAGGGTATTCTACACAATTGATCCTTTGAACTCTAGCTGTTCTTGAAAACACCCAAAAAAAAATCTTTAAAGGACTTCACATGATAAATTTATTGTATGATCTAGCGTTGATTGTTTGGTGTTCATTGTTAAGATGTTAATTGATCAATGGAGAATGGCTTTGGATATCATTTAAGAGCGAAGGGTGGATCAAAGTAAGGGTACAAGATGAGGTTGGCTTGGTTTCGGTTTCCATAAGAACCCAAATAAATTTGCATCTAAATGAAAACTACGTGATGAATCGGCTTGCGAATTGAATAGTAAGAAGTGTGAATTGATCTAAACGAAGAATTATTGTGTTTCTTTACGTTTTTTTTAAATATATTTCAACTTGATTAATTAAGTACATAATGTTGAGTCATATAATTACATGAGTGAAAGCATCTCTTTTGCCCATCTGTCACGAGAAAGATGAGTTTAACTACATGCACCTCGTCTTCTTCACTTATGGCAAATTTGCTTTTCTTTTCCTCCTATCTTTCTGAAGAAATAAAATTTATCCAAAATTTTTTATTGCTCGGTTTATTTGATCTCAATCATTTTTCTCTCGATTTCATGGACAAAGCAAGATTCGGTATCTGCTCGGTGAGTAGTATCTACTCATTTAATCATCAAAAACAAAGAGCGATCTGCAAGATCTATATGAATCTTGCAAGATATGAAAGATAAAAGCGAAAATCCACTACTATTTCGTCAGGTTAGCAAACCCTAGCCCTAGGAGGTTCTTCTCTTTATCGCTTTTTTCTTTCTCCTTTGCTCTTTCGGCCCTCTTGGAGCTCCTGGAAAAATGACCCATCTTTTTGAAGTGTCATGGGGTTTGAGGAGATGGGGTGCCCGATTCGTCAAATCAATCGAGTGGACCTCAGGCCCCAGCTCAGGCCACTTTTTGTAAGTGCGTCATCAGTGGAGATGCTCAGTCCATCTTTCTTTTGTGAATGAGTTTTGAATGTTGTCCGCGGGAATAGGACATCCTCCTCGTCATACTATAGTCATTCATTCCAGGATTTGAGTCGAGAGGCGTGACAAACTCATGCTCCTCTCGGCCACATCGTTCGTCGAAGTAGGGACATCACAATGATCTATGATGAGGGATTCAAATGTAGAGTCTAATTATTTTTGAACGTTTTCTCACCCAAGGCATGGATATC
The DNA here is from genome assembly GCA_019926035.1 of Melaleuca alternifolia. Classification (NCBI taxonomy): domain Eukaryota; kingdom Viridiplantae; phylum Streptophyta; class Magnoliopsida; order Myrtales; family Myrtaceae; genus Melaleuca; species Melaleuca alternifolia. Next base: position 27,354 of record JAGKPW010002165.1, read on the forward strand.
CAGTTGATGCCAGAGCTCGTTCCCTGGATCAACTCCTAGATCGCAATTTCTTCGCAAGGTTAGGAAAGGTTTAATTGTCTTGCAAGTTTTGAGTAGTTTTCATTGTTGGAGATCCGGGTCCCTCATTCCCCAATTGCCCTCCTTTCCATGTAAGTTTGCTTCCATACTCCTTCCGAGGTTGAGTAAATCGAAATTCTTCAAATCCCCGTCCAAATTCAAATTGATGGCATCCTGGCGGCGACATTCCAACCACCAGATATGCTACGGCAAGTTAATCCGTTCGTCTCACCTCTCTCTTTCGCAGCCCTATTGAATGCGAAGTAGGTGAGAGAGCTCGACAGCATTCATCCATTTTCCCTGCACGAAATCATGGATGTTCGACCAAAGAATCACACGCGATGTATGCAATATGCATGCATGCAATTTGTCCGTAGATCTTTGGACGTGCGGTTGCCACGCATTTTTGAATCCTTTGTGAAGAAATTGTCCTCTTATCGCAATGAATGAAGCGGTTAATCCAGAGAGAAGGGAGCACTGGAATCTATATTAGGTCCTACGAGAATAAATTGTAATTTCCGACTGAGAAACTTACATCTCCGGACGCGATTCGATGGATTCTTAAATGTAAAATCAAGAAGCGAGACTGATTACATAACCAGACAAGCAGCACGATATATTATGCCAATCTCTCGAGATTGGAGTGCAACGGATCGCTCCGATTGGTCTTGTGAATATGTCGGCTTGCGGATTTTCATGAGGCCCGCTCTCAAATCGTTTGTTTTGGTTGAATTCGATACGTTCACATTGCAAGGCTCTTATATTTACAATTATTCGGGTAATCATAAATTGAGAATCCATTGACAAGGAGTTCTGTTAAAAGACAATGTACATCGAGTGCAACAGACGAAGGAGCGAAAATGACTAGGGTTAGTCATGTGGACAAGGCAAGTTCCGATCCGCCTCCAAAAGAGGCAGCACCTAACTCCTCCTTTAGAACACGAGCACGCAAGATCTCGATACAAATTTTTCAAGTACCCAAAAGGGGAGAAAACAAAAAAAACAAAAAGAAAGCATTTCTCGAGAGCGATAGTTAATAATAAAATTCAGGCGACGGTTTGCGGCAGCCATCGATCGGGCTGTCATCCTCTAGATTAGCTTACAGGACCTCGCTCCACACCGTAATCGGAACAACATAAAGAACGATCGGCGAAGTCGGGAGCATGTGACGTCATGTTCCGGCGAGCAGTGCTTAGATAAGCCGGGCATTATATTATTAGGGGGATTAGGCGGGTGTCATTTGAAACGTTAATCGATGTCTGCTGCTACTGCTGCTGCTTCTTCTTTCACTAATCTCGGATTCTTCTAAATTTTGAATGTTCGTGTCTTTTTGTAACTAACGATTTTGTCCGAGTCACGCCCCACACGATCTAAAGCCCGGCCTCCCACTCACTCTCCCACTTCCCCCGGTAAAGACTTCATTTTCAACGCGCAACGCCATCGCTCTTCTTCTTCTTCCTCTTCTCCTTCTCTGTGAAAAGCTTCGAAAGGAGCGGAATTCGGCTGCGGGTTCGTCTCTCGTGCCGCCTTCGATGTCGTAGCGAGAGCCGGAGCGGGAGGGGGCGCGTCGTCCGGTGCGGGTTTTTCCTTTGCTTTCTGAGCTGTTATGGCCGCCGCTGGCTTCGGGAGCAACACCTACAGGAATGGCGCTCAGCGGAGCTCTCTCAAGGCGGACAACAAGAGTCTAGCTGCCAATCAGAGTTTCAAATCATCCTCCTCCTCCTCCTCCTCCTCGTCCGTTAAGTCGAAGAGTCTGCAATTTCGGAAGAGTAGCCCCGCGGCCTTGGGAGGGGCGAATGGAGCTGCCAGGGACAGCGGCGGAGGTCAGTTTTGGCGTGTTTTTCGAAAGTTCTTTTTGTTGTTGTTGAGATTGTCAGTTTTTTAGCTTGGGCTCTGTTTTTTTTTTTTTAGTCGACATGCCGTTGTCTGCGATTGCTTGCCTTGTAGTTTGATTGGTCTCATCGGCAGTGCTGAAAGAGGATATGCACCTATGGGATCCGAGCTTTGTCATTTCTCTGTTTAGGTTCGGCTTTTGTATGAATTGAAGGACTGGTGCAAGTCGAAGTCTCGCCTGTCTGGCATAACGTAGTCTATCTTGTAAAAGTTTTGGTTTTGCCGTGGGTCGAGGTGGTTAATTTTCGTTGGCAGACGTTCCCTTTCTAATGTTGTTGCATTAGGCCGATCGTCTGTTTTAGCTGATTTTCTGTTGCTTGCGGTCGCTTGCCTGCGACTTTGATTGGTTTTATTGGCTGCATGGAGAAGATTGGCCATTTATGCACTGGGAATGGTAATGTATGTCCCCTTTTTGCTATGTAATATGAAGTGAAGTGCCTAGTAAAGTGGAGTTTGCTGCTGGAATCATATCTCATGTGGAAGTCTTATATTGAATGCTGGAACTGAGTCTGCTGTTTACCTAGTGAAATTATCGGCATAGAGTGAATGAATTTAAGGGGCTAGGAATACGGGGTTAAGTGACATCCCCTAGCATACTAAGTGAAGTATACAGGAATTGCAGCCCCTTGTTACGGATCATTTTTCATACTTGAATTCTTGAAATTGATTTTTTGAGAATGCCCCTCGACTTTGCATTGTAACAATGTATTTTTGGACTCTTGATAGGTTGTCGGCAAAGAAAATGTAAATCTAAGTGAATTATGTTCCAACTTTATTGCGAATAATAGTGTTTTATTTTGAGTCTTGGGTGAGTCAGAACCTACTGGTATGGTGGACATGAACAGGTAGATCATGAATGGGCATTCACGATTGGCTTTATTAATGACTTAATCCATATAAGTGATCCATGCATATCATGAGACATGAGGTTTTGCTTGTTTTAGTTCTCGGAAGAGTTCGGGTAGCTGTGAGGTTGCGACCTCGTAATGCTGAGGACTTGGCTGCTGATGCAGATTTTGCTGATTGTGTGGAACTACAGCCGGAGGTATCTGATTCTACAATTTATGTACATAGCTTCTCAAAATTAAAAGATAATATCCGGATGGCTTATTCTTTTGTGATGCACTGATTGAAGTCCTCTGTGTTATTATGATCAGCTAAAAAGGTTGAAATTGCGGAAGAATAACTGGGATACAGACACCTATCAGTTTGATGAAGTTTTCACCGAGTTCGCATCACAAAAACGCGTGTATGAGGTTGTGGCAAAGCCTGTCATGGAGGTGTGTACATATGAAACATTTTGATTATTGTCTTAATTTCACCTGCATATGAGCTTGCTTTTGATACGTATAAGCAAGTAGAGAAACTTTTGGCAATTTATGCATTTGATATGCTTCCTTCTTTGAAATGTTTGATAGTATCATTGAGAGAAATCCGCAATTATATCTTGCCCCCCAAGAGTAGCATTCTTGTTTACTCCATCATCTGAGGTCTAGGTTCTGTCCCAGCTGACATAATTTTCTGTACAAAAAATCATGACTTTGGATACAGTTTTACTTTTCTGGCATTTTACTCCGCTTTGATTCTTTCGAATACCATAGTTGAGTTTTTGTGCTGCCATTTTATACTTTTTTTAGGCATTAGTGTATTGCAAGTCCTAAAACTTTCAAAAAGTGCAATCAAGTCCTCAAACTTATCATGAAAGTGCAATTGAGTCCTAAAACTTTCAAAAGGTGTAATCAAGTCCTAAAACTTATCAAGTTTGTGGAATAAAGACTTCCCATTAACTGTGTCCAACTTGACAAATAGAAAATGCTAACAAGTTTTAGGACTTAATTACATTTTTTGAAGGTTCTAGGACGCAATTGTACTTTCTTGACAAATTTTAAGACTTAATTGCACTTTTTGAAAGTTTTAGAGCTCAACTATCCTTTCGTGATACGTTTTAGGACTTCCAATACACTTTTCTCTTATTTTTAGAGTTTCAGGAAGGTACGTTCACACAGCTAAACTAGAAAGCTTGACAAAAAGTAAAGTACTATTGTTAGCTATCACTAATTGAAGTATTATCGAGTGAAGAAAGTTGAGGAAAGTTCTTCTGATAATTTTGGTTTTTGCTGACCTCTCTGTTTTAAACCTCAATTGTAAGAGTTTGAGGAAGAATGCTATTCTGATTGACAAATTACTTTGCTTTATGGCTCATAAACTCTTAGCGATTAAATATACAAAAGATATGTGTTTGCTGCTCTGTATAACTCTTAAGGGATTATTTTTATGTTTGCTATATCCATGGCCTCAAATGACATGAACATCTGCAATTGTTTGTACAGAGTGTTCTGGAAGGCTATAATGGAACAGTTATGGCATATGGGCAAACTGGCACTGGCAAAACCTATACTCTTGGGAAACTTGGAGAGGAGGACACAGCTGCTCGTGGGATCATGGTTCGTGCTATGGAAGATATATTGGGAGATATCTCTTTGGAGACTGATTCTGTGTCGGTCTCCTATCTGCAGGTTGGGGGCCTTTGAATAACATGTTGATTTTATGCCGCCGTTATCTCCATGTCTTATCTTATCACTAATATAAGCCTCTTTATAAAGTTCTGTTCTATTTATCAGTTTTGCAAATTCATTAGTATATTACAGAAAGTTTTAACTGTTGATATAACCTTTTCTTATCTTCACAATTTTTCAGCTCTATATGGAGACTATACAAGACCTCCTCGATCCTTCTAATGATAACATTTCTATAGTAGAAGATCCCAAAACGGGAGATGTTGCACTACCAGGAACTAGCTTAGTTGAAGTCAGAGACCAACAAAGTTTTCTGGAGCTATTAAGATTAGGGGAAGCCCATCGCTTTGCCGCAAACACCAAATTGAATACTGAATCCTCACGCAGTCATGCCATTCTAATGGTGAATAATCTCTTTAAGATTTTTGCTGGTACTTGAGCTCAGTGATATGCCTATGAGCTACATTACATGACAAAAATTGTCATATGCTTCAGGTAAATGTGAAAAGATATGTGAAGGAAAAGGATCCTGTTCTTTCAAAGGAAAATGATAGCAACTCTCATTCGGCTAAAACTTTTAAAGCTCCTATTGTTCGGAAGGGGAAGCTAGTTGTGGTAGATCTTGCTGGCTCAGAGCGCATTGACAAGTCAGGTATGAATAAGAGTGACTATTGTCTTTAATTTAGCGCTTACTGGTTTGTATGACATGTGCCCACATGTCAATATTAGCAAGCACATGTTCATATGCTCACCCACAGAACTATGTTGAAGAAGCACTTGCATCAACAGTACTTTTTTGTTCATCTTTATGCTGCGATAGCTATCTGTTCGTTCCATCTGCCTTCTGAAGCACAGTATCTATATAGATGCCTATGCTTCCTACTCAGCCATCTCAAAATTCTATTGAAAAGCGTGCTTTTTTTGCCCATATGGATAAAGAGTTTTAGTCTGTCAACTTTTGGAGGACTGATAATGATAGGAACAGAATGTTGTTTGAGGATCAAATTTCGAAGCTTTCTCCCTGAAAGCCAACCCTCCAATACCCCTTGCATACCACCATCTAGGCATATCATAATGAAGTATACCTATACTTAACATAATTTTGATAAATGGTATGCCATTCCTGTTTCAGTGCAGTGCACCGTAGCTTACGACAATGTAGGGGACTGTGAGACTAAAATTTTATTTGAATTCCAGCTTCAGATATGTTACATTATTTGCTAAGTGCAGTATGTTTACATTTATTTATTTGTTTATTTTTCCAGTAGAATAGATTATTCCACTCGACATTATTGAGGAGAAATCACTAATGTCAACTTCGTCTGATGTGTTGAAGAATTACATAAACTCTCCTTGTCCCAACATATGGGCTAACTAAATTTTATTACTATGTTTATAAATATGAAGTTATCTCAGCGTCATGAAGATTCGATAGATCAAGGCATCACTGTGGAACTAGTTTAGTTAGTTGTACGGACCATTTATAACCATTTAGTTAATATGGTCAAGTTGCCTTCTACACTATATCACATTGATTGACGAGTTAGTTTTGTTTTGGACAAATCTTTAACTTTGGTTTTGTCATTATTTGATGGCATCGGGAGAACGGCTTAGAATAGATCGTGAAAAGGTGAATTGTCATTCTATAAATATTTAAGATACTCATTTTCTGGACTGTTATGTAACTGACTGAAGGAAAAGGATTCTTTACTGTGAATTCTCAATTCTTCATTTCCTCATTGGAATTTCTAGAACTGGTCCATAGGTTCTTAGTTATAGTTTGAATGCTGCTTATGAAATCAGATCCTCCATTGCCTATTGGCGTACATTTATCAATTTTGCATGTGGCAGGAAGTGAAGGTCATACACTTGAGGAAGCCAAATCGATCAATCTCTCCTTGAGTGCACTAGGGAAATGCATTAATGCTCTGGCAGAAAATAGTGCACACGTTCCAGTTCGTGATTCAAAGCTTACTAGATTGCTGCGAGATTCTTTTGGAGGTACAGTGTGGATTGCATTTACATTTTTGTTGAATCTCTTTTTCATTCTCAAGTGTATAATATTTGCATTGAAAACATTTTAAGGGACTCCCAGTCCAGTGTTCCTTGTAGCGCCCATTTGCTTTTTTATTGCAGTAATGATGGTCTTCAGTGTGACAGTTATAATGTATCTGCCTATAAAGGATCCTAGTGTTCTTTCTGTTTTACCTTCTCTGTCCATAGTAAAATGAGCAGATATCCTTTATATTGACAAAAAGAAAAAAAAATTAGAATGCTTTTCATCTTAAACCTTAAGAACTAGTGTTACTGCATCTCATATTGCATTTCACACCATTTTCCTCTTTCTCTCGTACCCAGCTGAGTACAACTTAACCAAGAGGCATGTGAATCATAGTGTTTCTTTTCATTTAGCAAAGGCTTCATGAATTAGCTTGTAGGTGGAACAGAAAAATACCACTCTATTTGATGCCTGAAATTTTGGAATATTTGCAGGTACTGCAAGGACTTCTTTGGTTATTACTATTGGCCCATCCCCACGTCATCGAGGGGAGACAATGAGCACCATAATGTTTGGACAAAGGGTATGTTCAGCAGTCATCACTTTCAAATGTCACGGTTTGCTTTAGATGTAACACCACCTCTCTGTTGTTTTCTTGGTTCTGACTTACATGCTTGATTTGTCAATGAATTATACAGCAGCATAATTTGTTGATCGCTTTAGTTAAAGCTTACTAATGTCAGGCAAATATCTTTTTGTATCTTTGATCACGTGAATGATGCTAAAGTTTTGTTCCCTTTTAGGCTATGAAGGTGGAGAACATGTTGAAGCTAAAGGAAGAGTTTGATTACAAAAGTTTGTCTAGAAGGCTAGAGCTACAGTTAGATAAGCTCATTGCCGAACATGAAAGGCAGCAGAAAGCATTTGATGATGAAATTGAAAAGATACATGCAGAATCAGAGGTGCGAATAGCTGAGACCGAGAGAAAGTATGCAGATGCCCTAGAGGTATGCACTCTTACGAAATACAGTTTAAAATTTATAACAACTTGTTGTACTTGTTTCAATGACTTAGTTGAACTAACTGATAATCAATTTATAGAAGGAAAGAATGAAATATCAGAAAGATTACATGGAATCAATAAAGAAGATCGAGGAGCAGTTGGTGGGGGATCAACAAAAGCATAATAGCGATAGTGCTACTTTTGCACACAATGGTTACTACTCTAACGGAGAGGTTAGCTCATTAGCCTCCCCATTCTTAGCATGTAGTCACAGCGAAATATAATCCTGTGAATTTTGTTACTGCTCCTTTGTGTTAAATAATTCTTGCTTCTGACTAAAGTAAATCCTTAATTTAAGGAGGAAAGCCTCATAGGGTTTTTTAGTCTCCATGCTCTTATTTGCTCCTCATGTCTTTGCAAGGAGAATAATCGTGTAACCAAACTCAAACTCGCATTCTGTAAGCTGTTTTATCGGTGCCGGCAAATAACATAAAGAAAGCAATGAATCCCAGTGATCTAGCCTTGTAAAATGCTTGACAGTTTGGAAAATGAATTAGAAAAGTAAGTATCTTGAGAGATGCACAATGAATTGTATTTCCAATAGGAAGCTCATCTAAAATGACCAGTTGTTTGGGTGTCTTTCCCTAAAGGAAGCGATCAATCCCAGTGAATTAGCCCTGGTTTAGAAAAAAGGAATTAAAAAAAGGAAGTATCTTGACAGATGCATGATCAATTATACTTCCACTAGGAAGTTCATCTGGAATAACCAGCTGTTCGTTTGTTTTCCCCTAAGTGGGTGATATCAATGCCAATACTCAGCTATTAAGTCCATAACACAAAGTCAAAAGGTCTCAATATCAAACGAAGGCTCTAAGAGCCAGAAAAGGGGATGTGAGATAGTAATCTTTGAGGGGATTCATCTGGATCATGCAGTCAAATGGGGTGCTGAGATGCATGGATTTTGAAGATGTAGGAAGCAGCTGAAGTATTAGATTCTCAATGTGCCTCTGGAAGATGGAGATTTTTTTCTTGTTTACGAGCATTCTTGGGAACCTGCTTGGAAACAGTTAAGAATGAAATGGTTTTTTTCAGTGTGCTTTAGTATAATGTGTGTGGATGACTTCAATTGGACCTTAGTGTTGTTAAATTAATCCGAAACTGCCTACTGTTTAAATAGATAATAGGGCCCATAGTTCACTTTTTTCTGCTTATTTTGTCAGATAATGAAGAAACAAAAGAAAAAAAAAACTGAAAAATTAATTTCAGTGTTCCAGAACTGGGCATGTTTTCATGAAATTTTTCCAAAAGAGAAAATGAAAACTAGATCAACAAATAATTCTACATTTTTCTAAGGTAGAAGTGAATTTTTGTAAAACACAGCTCTTAAATGAATGTCAGGCTTGTTTTTTTTCTTGGTTTACGGAGTGATAAGGAGTGATGTAGTTACAAATATCCTCACAATTCAAAGGTATGCAGATATCCTAACAGCTTTAATCCATTTAATTTAGTTTGGTTGCTAAGTACATTTTCATTTACCTTTATAATTCCTTGAAGAATAAATAGACGAGCTTAGAGGTCACCAAAAATTCACCTGTAAGTTTGTTGCTATTTGTCATAGATATGATGTACACATTCAATTTTCGATGTCAATTTTGTTCTCCAAACTTAAAGCAAAGCATCAGAAATGCAAGACCTAAGGCCTGGATATAGCTTTTTGCATGTGAATGGTCATAGCTAGAGACCCATTTTATGCATCTCCTTTTGATCATTTGCTGCCTAAGTAATTTCAAGGTATTGCCTCCCTAATCTGTTGCAACATATCCTATAAATACTTTATTGCTGCTCCTAGTTTTCCCCCATAAAAACAAATGGTGCATATGAAGTCAAACTTAAGATGTCTTGTGCATAGGTTTCCTCAATCTCAGTTCTTGAGGAAGTTGCCAATCTGAAGAAACTGCTAGAGAAGGAAACTATTCTCAGAAAGGCTGCAGAAGAGGAGCTCACAAACCACAAGAGGCAATTATATCAATCGAAGTTAATGGAGGTCTCTTTGTGATTCTTTAACATTTTGTTTTCCAACTCTCTTCTTCCTTCGTTCTTTAATTGGACTTATATCTTAAGAGTGACTGGATAGAGTGTTAATGTCCATTTACTAGTGTTCGGCAACTTCTGAAATTTTAAAGCTTCGCAAGTTGCTCGAAGAGGAGTCAACGCAGAAAGACAAGCTTGAAGGAGAAATTTCATTATTGCAAAGTCAGCTATTGCAGCTAAGTTTTGATGCTGATGAGGTATGCGAATCACACTGTTGGAGTTGACCCATGGAACACCTCATTTTAGTTAGTCGTTGCATGGGGTGGTAGTATAAAGCCTTTTTGCTTCACTGGCTTGCAAAAAGTTTGTTGTATTATAGAGATGGCTGATGTCTCCGTCTTTGATGCACTTGTTTATGCTTCATACTGTTGGTCCAGAATAGGACAATGGTTGGTGTCTTAAAATGTGAACGTAAGATATAAGTTGCCATTCAGGCAAGTAGGTCAGCTGCTTGGAGCTGAGTCTTAATTATAATTACCCATCATAAGTTCATGTCATTTATCTTGTAGAGAAGGAGACGAATAGATACAGCTGGATCAGGGAATGATCACAATGATTTAGACTGTCTCATGGCCCAAGTGAAGAATTCTCAGCTCAGTGCTTCTGAAAATGGCGAGAAAGCTCCAGTAGCAAAACTCTTTGAACAAGGTAGTGCAGCATTAGTGATTTTATATGCCACTTTTACCCTTGATAGTTTTGGATCATGGACTAATTTTTCCTTCTTCTCAATGACGTCAAATCTACTTATAGTGGGATTGCACAAGATCTTGTCCTTGTTAGAAGCAGATGATGCTGATGTCCGCATTCATGCTGTCAAGGTGGTAGCAAATCTAGCTGCTGAAGGTGCCATTTTGCACGTGTTAACTGTGTTTTATGTTCTAACAGGCACTTTCATTACAATATGGCTTGAAACTTTAGTGTGAGCTCTAAGTCCTTTTTTCTAATTTAGAGGTTTTGTGTTCCTTGTTTGTCCTTGTTGCTTCAGTTGTTTCCTAGTGCCCATCTACTGATTAGATATCTGATTGAAGTTTCAATTGCACATTGATTTGGAGAAGAAGAATATCTATGTTGGTGGTTTAAATCTGTTAATATCCTATCAACATGAGCTTAAGTTGATCGTTATGTTTGAGCAAAAACTTTCACTGTGACTTGCAGAAGCTAATCAGCAGAAGATTGTGGAAGCTGGTGGTCTTATGTCCTTGCTGAATCTGCTTAGGAGCTCAGACGATGAGACCATACATAGAGTTGCAGCTGGTGCAATTGCTAATCTGGCAATGAATGGTGAAATTCATATTTTTCACCTCCTTCACAATTCATAACAATCATTTTAATGTTTTATGCAGCTATTTAGGGCTTCTTCCTTTTTAAGCAGATTCTTTGTTCTGTTTATTCACCTAGAAACCAACCAGGAGCTGATAATGGCTCAAGGGGGAATACGCTTGTTGTCAACAACAGCCGCTAATGCTGGGGATCCGCAAACTCTTAGAATGGTTGCTGGAGCTATTGCTAACCTTTGTGGAAATGGTAAAAATAAAATACCCGATTTTCGTTGGTCTTATTGGAATTGGTATTTGTTGTTCTTTCGCTACTTGTAGAGCTGGTTCTCCGTTGACATAATTGTTGATGCTAAGATGGGAGGGCATTCATACTTGTTTTGGGAATAAATTTGAAATGAAGCACTTATTTTTCCAAAAAGCTAGAGTCACTTACACAAACCCCGCTACAAAATTGCAGAAGCCCTTCTTTCCTGATACTGAGATCTTGACAAAATAGTTTTGTTGCTGTAATTATGGTGGGTTGTATTTTGGACTGTTTGTGTGAGGATGAATCGTGCTCAAGTAATTGATCCAGCAATTGTATATCAAACATGCGAAGAATTCCTTGATCAATAATCATTAGCCTTTTGGAGGTTTGTAGCAACGTTCTGTTGTTAGGTTATGTGTTTTGGGTATATATTGTCCTCATTCATCTTTTAGTGCTGTCCCCATGCATGCCCCTTTTAATGCCTTAATAGCAGGACAAGGTGAGGGAATACATTTTAATCATCCGTCAAAGTAATCTTGTTGCTGGATCTTCTTTTAGTGTAAAAAAGAGGCTAACACATTTTGTTTTCATTATTCAGACAAGTTGCAAACTATGCTAAGGGGTGACGGTGGCATCAAGGCATTACTTGGGATGGTTCATTGTGGGCATCCTGACGTTCTTGCACAAGTTGCTCGTGGAATTGCAAATTTTGCAAAATGCGAGTCAAGAGCATCTGCTCAGGGTACATACTTTTAATAACTAAAGAGATACTTTGCTGAAATTCGTATCCTTGCTTAGATTGGATAGCCCGCAGTTTCATTTGATATCTGATTAGCCATCGAGAAAATGTGATGATGCCATCATGAATCAAGGCAAAGTGGACTGTCAGATTTGACTCGATCATGTAGTTTGGAGCACCTGTAGCTAGGTGGCAGCGTCCCATGGTACTACACTTGGGATAGTGAACCCTCGTGTTCAGTCTCACATAAATTAATCTGTGTTTGTGATTTACCACAAAAAGCACATGTTTACGAGATTTTACAACCTCCAGGTACTATAAACCCCCCTGTACCACAATCCTCTCTTATTGTATGAACTTCATTGCTCTGATGCTACAGGCACAAAGACGGGAAGGTCTCTACTGATAGAAGACGGTGCACTACCATGGATTGTGCAAAATGCTAAAAATGAAGCCTCTGCAATCAGGCGTCATATTGAGCTTGGTCTCTGCCACTTAGCACAGCATGGTAGTTTTTCTTCCTCTCAATTCAGAGTTTTGAAGAATTTGTAACCTTCTAATTAAAATCTGAAGTAAATGGCGTTTAACATCATCTCAGAAGTGAATGCAAAGGACATGATTAGTGGAGGTGCGTTATGGGAACTGGTTCGAATCTCGCGGGACTGTCCACGCGAAGATATAAGGACCCTGGCCCGCCGATCTATAGCATCCAGCTCTACTTTCAAATCTGAACTGCGGCGATTAAGGATGGATTCTTAACATGATTGTTGGACTGATTCATTGAAGTGGAGAGCGAGAGAAAAAAAATTCACCGGCCCGGGGCGGGGGGGTTTGTTGTTGTTGTTGCTGAAGGAGAGTGCTACTTTCTTACAGAACTCCAGTGGAACGTCATGTGCCCTCTGGTCATTATTTGTTCATATTTGATGTTTTCTAGATCTGGCGATGCAATTTTTAGCAGTGTAAATTCAGTTAGTTTCCGTAGCTTGCTAACAATTGTTCAACGTGAAAGGATGATGTATAGATTAGATGTGTACAGCTTGGATTGCATAGGGAAAATGCTTGAGCCTGGAGTTCCAGACAATGTAAGTATGAGTTTATTAAGAGTTTACTTGCTTATTAGTTGGCAAACATGTTGACTCTGGTTACGAGAATCATACTCCCGGAGATATCCTAAAGAATTTGTCGCCCATTGAAGAGAGCCAAAGTACAGTCGCTACTTGCATTTTGAACAGATTGGCTTTCCCTCAAATCATTTCTTGGTTATAGATGAAGTGATTCCCCCCATGAAAAACACTAGTGGATTAGGAAAAAAGAGAGGTCGCGGAATTAGCAGCAAAAGGTGTAAATAACTTGTCAATCTTGTTCTTGACGCTGCGCAAATAGCAGCTTCGCCCGTCAGTAGAAAAAACAAACCATTAGAAAACGCCGTATGCCACAGTGAAACGAACCAAACGGCTTGTCTTCTGCTGAATGAGCGACCACCCGTGGTTATTATCACGTCACACGAAGAAAAACACCCATAAAAAATATAAACTCGAAGTCAAGTCCCAAGAAGAGAGTTGCTCAGAATGCAAGACCTTGGTACAAAATGATGGATCCATCTCATTTCTAAAAGAACTCAATGTCACGACAATCGAGAAACAAAAATGGTCGAGATCGTCCAGTCATGCCAGCCCATGCGGGGGATTAGGGACCGAACCTATTGGGGAGACTTAGTTTGAGCGTCCCAGACTCCCAAGAAACCCCGAATACCCACAAAAAAATTAAAAAGAGATTCAAGGGGCCGAACCCGTTAGCCCTCTTATTCTGGTACACTAATCTGAGACTTCAGCTCTTTGGCTTTGTCGTCATCAAAACCAAGGGCAGCTAGTATCTTGTGACCTGGCGACTCCACTTCAGACCAGATACCAAGAAGCAAATGGCTCGTCATAATCTCTCCACCATCAACTGCATCAACAAAGGATGCAAGAAAAATTAGTTCCAGGTCTATATTTGGACAGGCCAGAGGAACAAACCATATGGGTAATTTTAAAGCAATGACAACAATTTTGAACTATCAAAGCAAAAACCACATGTAAACCAGAATTTGAGTTCTCTGGGGCTTCCAACTGAAAAATATATGTTTAGAGTGTTATGCGATGGAATTACAACTCGCTCTGCCAGTACTAGTTCCAAGTGCAAAACTCTATGCCATTTAAAGCCCTTACATGACAAAGTACAGGCACTTTGCATCTCAGACATTGAAAAAGCTACATAGTTGGTCGTCTACCTGGTTAGGACCTAAACCTTATCCAAGCAGCCTTTATCATCAGAGGGTCGACCTAGTAGTTCCCTCGTTCCTCAATTTTGACCCCTCGATCAATTTTTGAAACTCCGCGATGTTGAAGATTCCGACTATTCCAAAATATTTTAAGACCATCCTGATAAATGCCCAGGTACACCTAATCTAAAAAATTCAGAAAGTCTGACCACCCCAAATCAATTGCAATAATAAGTGACGCCAATTTATAGATTCTTTTGTAAGAAAAACCGACAACAATTGTCAATTCAGTCTGAACTTCACAAGTAAAGGTAGGAAGAGGTAGGGCAGTAAGCAACACGTCCATGAAAGTGGACAAAATAAGGGGGTGCGGCTTTTGAGTAGCAAGCCCAGTCTCTTTAGTCAATAATTCCGAAAATCTAGCTAACTCGAGACACGATGCTCTACGATGGAAACACGACCTAATAGAAGTATGGCCAAACTTCTTGGTTACTTTAGCTGTAAGAGAAACTAGCCTCTTATCCCACATGGTTTTATAATTATACTTTATCAGCTATCTTGCAACTATCAAAATATGACATCCATCATAACTACTCCCAAAGTTACAACTCAACCACTTCATGTTAGTGATTCTCTCTAGCAGAGATACGTAATACAAGAGAGGTTGTTCTGCCATTTCTAAACTGAACTTGTAAATATTAGAAAATGTAGCTCATCTCGAACCAGTGAAACCTACTGTCATATGCCCCACTAATCCACGAGAATGTGTGGACCTCCAAGTACAGCAGAATGCTATCACACAGCAGTCCCACAAGAATGAAAACGAGCAGATTGATGGAAAGCATACCAGACTTCAATTTTTGGTCAACAGCCCAATCAAGTACCCTTTGGCAATCTTCAGTTAGTGGCGGATGCTCGGGGCTGAAAAAGTACATGTCGCCTTTCGGAATCAACTTTATGGACTCTTCCCGCACCTTGAAAAGTGTAATTCCATTTGCCCGCAAAAACTTAGCAGCTGAGCTAGTCCCTGCACATCACGACCAAGAACTCAGAAGTAGCACAATCCATATCAATCTAATGAAATTCCTCAAATCTTATCGAGACTATATGCTAAGCATGTGAAAACATATGGCCCTCCCAGTAACAAAAACAGGGTCCCATCAAGAGAGCTTGCATGGTATAAGGCAGGTATATAATGCCCCCTCCATGTTTGTGGACTAGATGTCACTGGCGAAGTTGAAACTCCACAGTTCAAGTAAAGTTGAGAACTTTTCCTTAAAAAATCACTTCACCAACCAGTTGAATTCATTATATATATGACACATAGTCAGAGTAATCTAACATGCCTATGAATATCTCTAAGCAGATAGGCCAACTGACTGCTTCGATGAATAATGAACCAAGAACCGGAAGTCACATGAAAGATATTCCGAAATGCACAAAGTGGATTACCCTCAATAAGCAACCCCATAAGAAGTGCCTCAGTTCCAGTAGTCGGATACTTGAGCTTCCTCGCCTCAAGTTCACCCATAGCAAATGACTTTATCGCCCTCCTCGACCATCTAATTCCACTCCAAACCGCAACAAGAACAGAAAATACTCAACCTCCACATAGAACACAGAACAAGCAATTGCCAGTGAAATGCAACAGATTCACGTTCACTTATCACTGATGGAATCGATTATACGCATAAATAGCATCTTCCGTAGCTGAATCAAGATAATTATTCCATTCCCAGTTGAGATTCGATAAATGTAGCTCGTTCAGAGAACATTTTCGGCAACATTGACCAAAAAACAACAACGGAACACACAATTTTCATCTTACGTTTTAGCTTAACTCACCTGGGAACATTCTCACCGGAAGAGACTCTCTCTGGCATTCTGCAAAATCAAGCACGACACTCCTGAAACAACAAGTCAGTCACCTAAAAAAGCATTTTAAAACCAAAATTCAACAAGAAAACGAAACAAAACATTGAACCCAAAATCCTGTAAGGGAATGAGTAAAGTAACGCTTTTGAGGTGACTGAGGGGATTTAGACTCACGCGGTCGGGAGGCTGAAGGCGACGGTGGCGATGACTGGGCGCGGCTTCGCCGGTAGAGAGACGAGACTCGTCGAACGGAGGGAGAAATCGCTCGCGCCCAGCCATGCGTTGGGCAACCTAAATGAGTTCACGAGCCTCGGTCGCTGAGGGGACCGAGCGTGCGTCGACGGCGAGAAAGGCACCGGCGGCGAGAGCTTGGAGATAGTGCGCGACGCCATCTCCGCGCAGGTCAAAGAAGAAGATCGAGAAGTCGCTGCGGAGTCGATGCTGCGTTGAGGATAGAGCGAGAGAGAGAGAGAGAGAGAGGGACAGAGGAACGATGGTGAGGGAGACGTCGTAAAGGCGCGTGGGCTCAGCTCGTGTTGGTGTTGACTGGCCCAGCAAATGGACCGATTACATTGGCCATTTAACAGATTGGGCCTTGGGCCCATTTCTTTCTATTCTCCCTGCGTTCGTGTCTGGTGGAGAGGGGAGAAGAGGGAGGGAGAGCATATGTGCCATATAGTATTAGTACCATCCCTTTTTTATGTCTCTCTGTGTCTAGGCCCGCCAAGCCAGAGTGCAACCATTAGGTTCACGGCAGGCTTCGTTGTTCGGGCGGGCTTCGACGGAGCTTTTCTACATGCCACGCCCGAATCTATGTTAGACCGAATTCGAGAGGATACGAGCCGGCAGGCTTGCCGTTGCGCGCTTGGTTTCCGATTTGTTTTAGGTTAATTGCTTCTTAGGTCCGAAGTTGCCACCGTGTACGAATTGCTGGGCTTTAGAAGTATGAGTAACAACCTGCTTCGAACCCTGTCTAGAATCGCCCTCGCTGAGCGAGAACAAAACAGGGTCCGAACGCCTTTGGCAGTTGAACTCGAACCCCAAGCAAAAGCACTTTCATTGTATATCCCGTTACAATGTCGAGCCGCTCGAAAGGTCCTGTCCTTACCTTCCCTTCCAATTGGGAACCGCAGGTGTTAAGCTATATTCACCGCATGTCTTCTCGCCACTTTACTTTCGCTCTTGTTTCTACAACGTTTTGCGGCAAATGGTTAATTCACCCTCCTATAAAGTGGGTATTCTGTAGATCGATTATAAGCAATGCACAAAGTAGACCGAGACCCATCTCAAAGATGCAACAAATCCCAGAACCAATCTGCCGCAGATCTCATGGCGCACAGAGGATCCCCCGAAATCAAGAGGCGGAGACCCAAAAGGCCTGACAACCTCTGGAAAACCATGGTTCGTCCAAACATCAGATCGAAGATCCCGCACGCGATGCCGAACAATGTCATTTTCAAATGAAGCGAAGTGGATGCTGCGTGTGTTTTGTTGACCGGGGGCTGTCTTCTTATCCCAATGCGGGAATCAAAGAGCGCACGTCGCGATGATCTCTGGAGACAACTTGGGAGAACAGTGGGGTTACACTAACACATTCATTGCAACCGATTCCATCCCTCTTGCATTTAACTTCCCCCTTCAACACCTCGAAACGCGTGCGCTTGTCGCTCCCCACTACCCACGATGCCTGCCGTCTTAGTCTCCGGGGGCCCGTCTCTCTTTTCACTATGATCCTACCCAAATGCGAGATCTTTGGACGCGACCCCAGAATTTCCCCGTGGGACCCGAACGTTTTTCAAAAGGGTGTCTCTGTGCATCTGCTAGAAAAGACAGGATCGAAGTCATCGTTGCACCAAGACGGACGGGACAAGATGATCCAACGGGTGATGCGTGGGTTAGGTACGTCTCACGCCTTCGTAGCACCAGATCATGTATGTTTTTCGAGCTAGGACGTGTGCGGTCACGTCGTGTGCACACAGACGGAACGAGACAGATACAACGAGTAATGCGCCGCCAGACACACCTTTATCGTTGAACTAGGACATGTGCAGTTACGTCGAACATGACGAGCTAACGAGAGACGGTGAATCTCGTGATCCCAACTTCCGAATCATGTGAGCTGCCATGTGATTGGGCAGCAGTGTATGAAACAAAAGAGCTCGACTGATGGGTAGGGCCAAGAAAATAAAAATAAAAAGAGTGAAGCCAGCCCTTTGAAAGATTGTCCCTCTTCCCTATGGAAAATTGGTTGCCGCATTTCATGATGGTGTCAATCTTGGCACGAGATTTTCCGGGGGAGTAGGGAATCCTTTCACCTCCGCAGTTGTGGTGCACAAATCGAATGAGCAGAAGTCAACACAAGTGGGTTCAGTGGGCGCCCACCGGACCCAATTACATGATCACGATTCCCCCCTGCAATACACGCACCATTAACCGATTTCGGTGAAACCCGGCTTTTTTACATCTCGTCCAAAGAATGATCGTTGGACATGATGTTACTGGCTCGGAAGACAGCTCCTTATTATAGCTAAAGCCGCACGACAATCGATGCAAGAATATAGCCCCCGTGATCCGAAAGCGCCTAAAGGAATTCACTCAGGTTGGGGCTAAGTTGGTGGGTCGGATTTGATGCCATTAATTGAAACAAGGATTTGAAAGGTGGAACGCGACGACCGGAGCCTGCAAAGTCAAAGGCTCGAATGTGATGAAACTTTCTTCTTCTTTCTCTTTTCTCTTTTCTCTTTTCTTCTTCGGATTCTAATTTTAGAGGGGGTGGGAAACCAGGAGATACGTTGCGGCTGAGATCTTCGCATGTGGGGGGGAGGTCTCCTCTGCCTCCCGTGAGGGCCCCTTTAGATTTTGAGCATTTTGGTCTCTCCATGTGCTGGTGCAGTTGTTCTCGCCGACCATCGTGGGCTCTCGAACCTCGAGTCGATGATTCACTGCATCATTCCTGTCCCTTGACAGGCACAGCTAGTTTCGTAGCCTGCGTGTGTGCCTTTGGATTGCTACGCTCAATTAAGCACCGTTCGGTTGAATAATCCATCGGGAAGATCGGATTCCCGTCGTCACTGACTCTTTTTCACGCATTTTCTTGTGGCTATGTATTGAGTTTCCACGAAGCACAAATTCGACGGGATTATAACTTCGCTCGTTTCCAAATACCCCGACGATTAAAACCCTCTCGGGTGCATACGGTTGGTCCAATCGTGCATCCGGGGCGATGATCAAGCTGCTAAATCAAAGACGCAGACGGGTCGCGAAAAATTATCGCGTCCCCATTGACTTCCCGCGCGAAAAAGCGACTCATGATAAGATGTTTCCTTAAGCACGCCCCCCCTCGCAGAACATGAATGATAAAATCATCTGCCCCGATCACACTGCTCGCTAAAGAGCCGCTCCTAATCAAAGCCAAACAGTGGCGCTTGTCGACGAGCGTGGACTGCTTGAAGGCCCTAGCCCGCCCAGCAGCTGCATCCAGCTTCAGTTATTTACAGAGAGCAGTAAAAACTCCATTCTATCCTGCTAGATTATTTTTTTCCTTTAAGGAAAAGTGGGTGATTTCGAAAGCTTCATGCCTAATGATTTGGAAGCGAAGGGGATTGCCTATGTGCGGGAGACGTGGTCCGATCGACACCAAGCACTGTCTTTCTCGATGGGAACCGGAGATGCCCCCACCAAGATCTCTTGCACCTTTTTTTCGTTTTTTTTTTACAAACAGCACGAAGATTTAAAGGCGGAAGTGTCGTTGTCGAAAATTCGATTCCACCGTTAATTTGGTGGGTTTTGATGGGAGAGGGGGTCAGTTGTTGTTGATGTTGTTGATGTTGTTGTTGTTGTTGTTCAGTTGCTGTTCTTGCTCTGGCCAGTGCCTTTTCTTGCTACCATCGTCTTGTAGCTGGCATAGACTTGATGGACCAACCGCCGGCAGAGAAGTAATTAATGAGTGAATATGTAGGAAAGGAAGGAGAGATTATGATGGTGGTCAACAATAAGAAAATTTGATATTTGTCGTGGGAAAATTCCCTTTGAGAAGTAAATCTCCCGCGGGCCGCAGTTTCTTTGGTGACTTCATTCATAGGGTGATGGCATGATTGGCAAGAATAGGACCTTAATTCGTGTCATTGAATTTACAGTGAAAGTAACGATTAAAGGATGGCATTATACAATCAACCATTTCTTATTTGATCGAACAAAAAAATTATATTAAACGTTCGTATACTTCGAAAATCACATCAAACAACTTAACATTTCAAACATTATGATAAAGTTTTATGAGTTATCTGTTTTCGTTTTCCTTGTATGCAATGCATTCTTAGGTATCATAAGGAATAATGTTTGACGCCATCATATACTTATTCTTATGTACATATTAGGGAGATGTTCATTTGTCATTGAGTATATAACTTTGCAAAATACCACATCGATAACAAAGTATTATGATGAAACGTATAATTTGGCTCGCCAAAAAAGAAAAAACAAAGGGTTATCAAATACACCTGTTATTTGACGTCGAAGACAAGTATAATGATGGTAGAAATAAACTTCGGTAGAAGCAACGAAGAGGCTTTGCCGAATAATGAAAATCATGCAAGAGCTCGGACACGTCGGTGCCGAAAGAAACCTACAGATTCTCGGTGCATGTCGACGTCATTTTGATTGTTTTCCGACGTCGTTGTCCCGTCCCACGTATATTAAGTAGGACGTACGAAAATCGGATGGCAGACATAATTGCGAAACTAGAAAAAAAAAATAGTCTGCTACTGCTACGCAGGCCTGCGAGACAAATGCTGTGCTGTGAGTGGTCCAACTCATCAACTCCCTCCTCACCTTCCGCAATGAAGACAGCGTGAACTTAAAGCATACGAATTGTAAAGGAGAGCACGAGGCAATTAAAAGAGAGTCGGCGGAGGTTGGATAGACAAATGAAACAAGCACGTGCATGGACAGAATTTTAGAGTTCAATCGAATCGAGTTGAGTGGAGCCAATTTGATACAATTCAATGCTCGAATCCGATCCAATCAAGTGAAGACTCTATAATGGATCTCGATTGAGCACATTTACTTACCTAAGCTTGAATTCGTCGATTTTATTGGAGAGTTGGCTTGAACTTGAGATATGAAAAGAAAGTAGTTAAAGTATTGCTTTTATTATCTTATATTTGCCTAAGATCAACCGCATAAAATATAACTACCTAATGACAAATACAAGTCATTTGAGCTAAAGTATTTTTAAACATGGAGCTTGACTCTATTAATTACTCGAGTCTAAAAGGATCTTATTGAACACGAGTAATTTACCAAACATGCTATCCTGCCAATCCCATGGTCTTGGCTAGATTGAGTTGTCGATTCATGGTTTGTTCGCTTCATTACAAATGATACGCACATTCGGAAAAGCCGAGTGCCGATGCACGCGTTAACGACCTTGTTGAGTTTGCGAAGTGTTCGCTTCGCTGGCAACGCTTTCGATGGTGCTGAATTTTGGCTGACTTTGGAATGGGAATATGGTGTTGCCGATCCGAGGCAATTCCCATGAGCGAAACGCTTATGGAATGAGTTAAGTTATGGGGGCTAATCAGAAACCAAGTCGTGAAAGGCAAGCCAACCATCCATCACTTTACTTCGTGTTCACTTCACATCCAGAGTGATGATCCGCTTCACCAAACTGCTCGATCGTCGGCATCTAACCATCTCAACCAGAATGATTTCAAATCTCGATCCCACCACGGTGCGTCACGTCTCACTCCGGACGTGCCTCTCACCCATTCAATCTACGTCACACGAGCACGACCGCTTCCTTCTCAACCTGATGATTACGATCTTTGTGGCTGGCTGTTGGGCACGTGTTTCTTTTTGCTATAGATAGATCCGTCGAGATGGATTATAAATCAATCCACGTACGATGGAATGTATCATTATACGATTCGATTATATTCATCAAATGAATCATAAATAAACTTAAAGATGATAAAAGTGTGAAATAAGTCATATTTAGGTTCACAATATACCTAAATCTAACCAATTTATACGACTTTCTCTCTCGTCCTCACTCGATCTTGCATTCGTTCACTCAACACTCTTGCTTCACTTTGGGTAATATTTTTCCCTCACCCATACGACTCTCTCTTTACTTTCTCCCGTCCTCAGTTGGTCTCGCATACATTCACTCATTACTCTTCGATTTTTGGTATACTTTTCCTAGATTAAGTAAAAACACACGGTAATATGAGTCGGACGGAATATAAAAGATAAATTTGCATTGTATAGAAATGAGTCTGAACAGGTGAAATGAGTCTATTTAGACCCGACCAATTTCAACTCGGCCCAAATCTAACTCGTCCCGTGCAATTGTTAGAGGAAGAACACACGGAGCATGAATATTCTCGGGAACCATATAGACATATTGGCAGAGAAAAAAAAAACTCATCTATGAGTAGTTCCCTCAAGGAGCACAAACGCGATATTACTCGTCGACACGACCGGCTTACCAACTTGAAAACCTCATCGTGCCGTGACATGCTCGTGGATCTTTACCATGCCAAGCTCTTCTAACGTTTCCCGATGCCCGCCAGCTATTACAATATTATAAGCAAGAGCCGACTAAGGAAACGTAGTGATGTACCACGAACGAAGCACGAGAAGACACTAGCGTCGCGATCACGTGCAGTCGCTTTGACCAAATATCGGTCTCTCTCTCTCTCTCTACTCCAAACCAACTTGACGGCCAAGATCTTACGGTACTGGGCCTGGGCCCCACGCGGAGACCCGAAGATCGAGACGCAGGAATTTCCCGACGCCCGACGAAGATGGAGTGGTTGTGGAAAAAAATTTGCATGGAGCGGGGTCGCAGAGTCACGTCCGAATTTGGAGCGGAATATTAACTTCGAAGTCCACGACGAGTCGATTCAACGTGAAGTAAGAAAGAACGCTTTGTTTATTGCGACGTCGTGGTGGTGGTGGTGGAGGGGGGTGAAGTCACGTTGGGGAGGAAAACATGCCGCGAGTGTCTCGGGGAGCGATGTGCGGCGCCGCACTGCTCATTCAATTCGCGTCTCCCCGTTCGTCGATACCCGGGAACCCGAACCCGAACCCGAACCCGAGCCCCGGGGCGGGTGTGAACGGGGGTCCGGGAACTTTGAGAAAAATGCGGTCAAAAAGGGAGGAAAAGAATTAAAGGAGCAAAAGGCGCCACGCACAAAATTAAAAGGAAAAAAAACCCACGTGGAAAGACGTTTTCTTTTAATCTCAAGAAAAGAAAAATCTGGGGAAAGAGAGTACGACCGTGGGCCCCGCCGACCGACTTCCTACCTGTCATCCTACGCGTCGGGTCTACGGACGCTAGAAGCCTCTGCCGTTCGATTCGAAGAAAAAAGCGGGCCTTCGAGAAAAACCACGGGTCGAGTTACCGGTAGTTTTAATCGGATCGACCGAACCCGAATTGAAAATATTAATCGATGTGGCATTTAAATTAAAATGTGATCCTTTTTTTTCCGAGCGAAAAATTGCATTTATTACTATCTCGAATAATTCCGCCAACCGACGTAATCGCCACGTCAAAGGCAGGGAGGGGGGGTCCACCCTTTGGCTTTTCAGCTTCCTTACGTTATCAGATTTGAGGAAGGGGGGGGGGGGGGGGGGGTTGTGTGCTGGACATCCGTGATGACGTGGACCCACCGACCGTCCCAATGTGGCGGGAAGGTTACCGGTTTCCCGCCGGATCTGTTTATTCTTCGAAATTCCGTTTTTCGCCCCTTTTCGTTTCTTTGTTTTTGTATGAAAAAGAGATCGACATCTTTATATATCCCATGCGCTATCTTTCTTTCTTTTCTCCCCGAAAAGAAAATCCCATTACACTTTGAATGTTGCGTTTTTAAAAGATGCCGATACATGTTACAGCTACTGTAAAGAATGATGATGTTGGGGGAGGAACAATTAAGAGAAAAGGGGAGGGTAGAGAGAGACTTATCAGATCTATGTTCCGAACACCCCACAAAAAAAAAAGAAAAAGAGAGAGAACAGCGAAACCGCTTCGCCGGGTCACCCGGGGGAAGGTCAAAGAAGTCTTTTCAAGCATCGACCGGCGGGGCGCCATAATGAACGCCTCGCCGCACCGGGCTCTCCACCCTCGCATTCATTTCTCGTTAGTGCCACGCACGTCGCGGGAGAACATTCATTACGATGTCCCCCGGCCACGTGGCGGCATCGCTCTTGCTTTAGGAGAGTCGGGAGTTGGGGGGAGTGGTTAATGCGACGGTGGCACGTCGTCGATGAGGAGGGAGGGGGGATTCGGACCGGACAGAGCCGGTCCTGACTTTGGAGGAAAACCGGGGAACGTGTTCCTCTGACGAGGGACACGTGATGGCGCGACAAGGGGGGCGCATGTCGGGCCCACCACCGGGCCCTGTCCCTGCGACAGGTGGCGGCGATGGAGGGCGTGTTTGAGCCTCTCCCCGGATGCGTTGCCTCCACGACCACGCTAGCGCGCGCCCGCCCGCACTTCGCCCAAAACTGTCTGAGTGAGTCCAAAGTGAAGTAAAGCCGCCGCACTGAGGACGACCAATCAAAGTCGCCACCACGGCGTGTCTTGATGGTTTTGGTCTCTTCTTTCCACCTTTGACGTGGATCTTTTAATTTTGAGTATCCAATCTAATCTATGTATTTTATTTTAACACATATTATGATCAATATGACCATCAAATTATACGAAAGCATTCAATATTATTTTATTTTCAAGCAACTTGAATTAATGTAATTTTAACATTGAATATGTTCATATATTTTATGGATTAAATTCAACATATATCGAAAGTTCATAAATCACATTAAGTAAGTAATGTTCATGGATCACATTGTATAGATTAAAAATTTGAAGGCCGTTTATATATTAGTCTAGAATTTATAGACTATTTACGACACCCTTCCTTCCATTGAAGGAGAGTAAAAACACTCTTCCATGAGAAAAACGTGATTCGCTCGAGCTTTTCTAGCCGCAAGATTCCGGTTGTTTCCCAACTTGGTCATCACTCTCGAGGGAAGGGTTTAGTTGGATGATTTAGGGTGGGCAAAAAATTCGATACTTCCCGAGTGACTAGGTCGGCGCGGTATCGCATTGCGAAGGTCGGGGAGAGAGTGCCGCCCATATTTTTTTTGTCGTATGGTCTGGTGTCGGACCTGTTTATGGACTAGAGTTTGGCATCTCAAAGATTGGATTTTTCCATTTGGATCGGAGCGCTCGCCAATCTGGCTCTCGATGATCTTTTGAGAAAGGGGCTGCCGATGAAAAGACGACTTTGACCTCCCAACAAAAGAGGCCGAGCAGGGGAACAAGGGCCAAGGTGGGAGGGGCATCTTCGGTGGAACCGAAGTTCGTTGCGAGGGGAAGAAAGGTACAGCGAGAAGTACAAGGGAACCGGCCGCCTGTCGGAGTTAATGGGCGAGGGAAGAGCCGGCAGGAGCGGAGCTCCCATCGGCCGCCCGCTGGATAATCCGATTCATCTCCACTCCATCATGGGATTATTGGATCAACGATTTCAAGTCACCCCATCTCGAACAAAGTTGAAAATCCTCAAAGTTAGAATACATTAAGATGATATCATTTAAATCGTCTCCCATTTGAGACGTTTTAAGAAATATTAGATAAAGATGAGAGACAAGCTCATGTTAAAGTTAGCCAGTGGAATCATGTCCTTTAAAAAAAAAAATCCTCGTGAAAGAGGGAGATCATAACTTTCATCACAACAAAGTAACTTGAACAAAATCAATTTCGTGATTAAAATTACGAGTGTGGAGTTGCGGCATTTCCGTTGATCTCGAGTAGACAAGGAAAAATAATATCTTGATTTTTGAACGAGACTTTACGTAACGAGATAGCTCTTAACACTTATTATCCCGATCGAAGATTAATGTATTCGCGAGGATTTTTCTCTTTTTCTTTTTGCCGGGTTGCGCCTAATTACAAAGCGGTTCGATTATTCGTATTTATTTATTTTTGCTACGTTTCTAGGGTTTTCCCTAATTTTTAAAGTAGCGAAGGGACAAAAGGAAAAAGAAAAGGAAAAAGGGAGGGGGTGGGGTGGGGTGGGTCGGGCCGGACGGTCCATCCGGGTCACGCGCCACACACGCCACGTGGCACATCTCCTTCTCTCTCTCTCTATGGTAATTGCCAAGAATAAAAATAAATTTCTTATAACGCAAAAGAGACTTAGTAAAATAATAGTTTCCTCATATAACCCCGTTTATATATATGAGGACCCCCACCGCAGAGTCCTTACAGAGAAGAGAAACCTGCCTGCTAACGCTGCAGAGAGAGAGAGAGAGAGAGTGGGGGGAGAAAGAGCGCCAGTTACAGAGGAGTTCGTTCTTCTGGGTGACGAGGGTGGGCCTTTGAATAAAGCGATTCGATCGAAGGAGGCCAGTAAAGGCTGACCATTCGGAACACGAGAGGAGGGGGGGAGAGAGAGAACCCGACATTCTTGCTACTGCTGTAGTTCGTTGTTCACGCCCGCAGTCCACGGCAGTAACAAGGTCGCTGCAAATTGGATTTCTTGTCTCTGGGTTCTCGATTCTAGAGGTGGGAACGCGGTTTCGGCGAAGTGGGCATTTCGAGGGCTTCTTGCTTGTGTGGTGTTTCTGGTTCCGGGAGAGAGAGGAGAGGGGAGAAGATGCAGATGCAGAGTGTGGAGAAGATGGAGTGGCATGCTTGTATGGACGAGTACGAGAAGCTCGTGTTCCGCATGAACACCCCGAGGTTTGTTTCCGGGTTCATTTCCTCCTCCTTTTCCTCAAGTGCTTCTCAACTATTCCTCGTGAACGCGTCTTTGGTACCAAAACCACAGAGGAGCTCTCTCCAGCTCTCTGTTTTTTCTTTTCTTTTCTTTTCCCTTGTATGGGATTGGTTGATTTTTGTTCCCCAATTTTTTCAGCTGATCTGTAAGAAATTTGCTTTACTTCAATAGGAAATTATATTTGGGTTGAAATATATTTCGTCACAAACCTTCGTTAGAAAGTTTCTAAAACAGAGTTCTGTCGTCTAGACTTTGAATTTTAGACCAGATGCCATTCTCGCTGACTTGATTGTTATCACTGTTGTCCTCTTAACAGGGTGGTGATTGATAATGGTTCTTGTCCCGCGGTCACCATTGTCAAGGTATGCTTCCACGAAACCCTTCTCCAGAAGTTTCAACAAAACCAGAAAGGAAAGAAAAAAAGAGGTATCTTGTTGCTTGTTCAATGTTATACGGGTCTGACCAAGTCTTGGGTTCATGTTTTTTCAGGTGGACAGTGCAAGAAAACATGGGATTCTTTTGGAGGCAGTCCAGATCCTCACTGATCTCAACCTTTCCATCAAGAAGGCTTACATTATGTCTGATGGAAGATGGTTCATGGATGGTGAGTCACCAAATCATTCTTCCTTAATTATTGTTTCTTTTGGTTCTTTTCTCGGCGTTATGTTTTTATGTTGGCATGTTTACATTTTTAACTTGCCTTGACCGCTTTTTTGAGAAACTTCCCTGATTTTTCTGGCCTTGGATTTTACTGGGTTGTACAGTTTTCCATGTGACTGATCAAAACGGAAAGAAATTAACAGATGAGAGCGTTATCAGCTACATGGAACAGGTAATTTACTTTTCTAGAACCTCTCAAGTTCTCTTTGGCTCTAACTGATAAATGCGGAACCAGTTACAAGCGTACTTTATTAAAAATATGGAAGCAATTAATTGTGGGATAAGGAGATCAAGTGATTTATTAGTCATGAGCATTGCATTTTGTATCTAAAAAGTGCTTCGGTTTTGGTTGTTGCAGTCTCTCGGAACCATTCACTATACGAGAACCAGTGACTACACTGGTCTAACAGCGCTAGAGCTGACTGGCACAGACCGAGTCGGCCTGCTTTCCGAGGTGTTCGCAGTGTTGGCCGATCTGCAATGCGATATTGTGGAGGCCAAGGTGTGGACTCACAATGGCAGGATCGCTTCCTTAATATATGTCAAGGACTGCAATTCCGGGTCCCCAATCGAGGACTCGCAGCAGATTGATAGAATTGAGGCTCGGTTGAGGAACGTTCTCAAAGGAGATAACGACATAAGGAGCGCGAAGACGTCAGTTTCTCTGGCAGTGACACACACCGAGAGAAGACTGCACCAGATGATGTTTGCGGATCGCGATTATGAGAGAGAGCCAGTCCTACAGCTGAATGGCGACTCACCAGTAGTGACGGTACAACGTTGGACCGAGAAGGGTTACTCCGTCGTGAACGTTGAGTGCAAGGACAGAACGAAGCTTCTGTTTGATTTGGTGTGCACGTTGACAGATATGGAATACGTTGTCTTCCACGCGACCATCGATACTACTGGGAGTAGAGCTTCTCTGGTAAATATTTTTTGGTGATTTTAATCAAAACGAGAAAAACCAGTTCTCTGTTTGGTGGAGATATCGACTCAACAGTTTGTTGATGCTGTTCCAGGATTTCCACATTAGGCACATGGACGGAACCCCGATCAATTCCGAGGCTGAGAGGCAACGTGTGATCTTATGTCTGCAAGCTGCTGCCAAGAGAAGAGCATCCGAGGTATTTTACAGAAATCCCAACATTCACTGATCAAGCGCCATTTATCTTGCGAATTAAGTAACATTCTCGTTTCTTTAGTTCTCTAATCTAATGGAATGTTCTCTATGTTCGCAGGGTGTGAGGTTAGAACTATGCATGGCAGATAGACCGGGCCTTTTAGCAGAGGTCACGAGGACATTCCGCGAGAACGGCCTCAACGTGACAAGAGCCGAGATATCCACCACGTTGGGCACAGCTTTCAACGTGTTCTATGTGACGGATGCAGTGGGGAACCCTGCGGATTCGAACATCATTGAGGCGGTGAGGCAGAGGATCGGGTTGAGTGAACTGCGAGTGAAGGAATTGCCATTGATCTACCAGGGAAGCCCAGAGAACGAAGGAGAGGAAGCAGTCGGGGTTGCTGGGACTGTGCTGTTGTCGCTTGGAAGCCTAGTGAGGAGGAATTTGTACAATTTGGGTTTGATCAGATCATGTTCTTGAAAAGGCCTTCCCCAAAAAAAGGGAAATTGAAAAGAAAGAAGAGGAGGGAGTGGGGGAAAAAAGGGTATTTTTCGAATCGGTAGGAAGATGCGTGCACTGACGTGGCGGCATATTCTTTGCTTCAGATTGGGGCTTCGTGTACATAGCAAAGGAGGGAAGAACAACAAAGGGTTGAGATTTGGTGATGGTAGGTTTGCTAGTTTAGTTTGGAGTTGGGGGGGTTTTGAGGGTTTGTTGGTTGGTTGGTTCAATTTGATAGGGACCCGGATTGGATTGGTGGGTGGGGGGTCCCCTTTATACAAAGAGTAGATTTTTAAATGCTTGATTTTTCACGGAGGATTGAATTAGCCGGAAGGAAGCAGAAAAGAGGGGAAAAAGAGAGAGAGAGAGAGAGAGAGAGAGAGAGACGGGTGAGGAAAGTAAAAGACAGTAGATTGGTGGCGAGAGGGTGTTTGAATGTTAGTGATGATGAGTCGTGAATTACAGTTTGCGTTGGTGGTGGCGGTGAGTGAGAGACATGGTTAGGTAGAGGACATCATTCGTTATTTCCACACGGCAGAAATTATTGTACATAAACGACTACTTTTGAGTACTGGTTGCAATGGTTGAATTGATTTCTCCTCCACATTCTCTCTCTCTTCTCTCTCTGTGTCTCTGATCTGGTGAGCTTTGTCTTGTAGTTTTCGGATTTTCTGAGGAAACATGTAGAGAACAAAGTTGGCTGCAATACGAAAACATGGTGCTGTCATAAAAAAAAAGTTAATCAATGGACGGTTAAAGTGATAGAACTGTAGATTAATGGTTGACAAAGATCATAACGAACAATGAGCTACAGTGTCCGGAGAATCTTCTCATTCATGGGACGCGTGCAGCGTTGCAGCCAGTGAGAGCACGACTTGTAACGCCATGTTTCACCTGCCCCTTTGCTGTCATTCCCATTGTTCAATCAAATCAAAATCAAATCAAAATCCAGTTGGCTAGTTGAGTGAATCGTGTGAATTGCCCCCCCATCACGAGTACTTTCTATTCTTTTTCTTTGCCCATTTGAGCTAATGAAGCGTTGAGTGCACCTTTTTTTTTAACCTAGTAAAAAAGTTTCTGTGGTTGAGCACGCTGCAGAAATGTCCGTAATGGGGCAACAATTAGGAGAGAGCGGTTTCAAAATCTTGTCCCAAACGATTTTAAATTTTTCAAACCTGAAACTCAACAATTAGGAGAGAGGAGTTTCAAAATCTTGTCACGATCGATTTCAATTTTTCAAACCTGAATCTTACCCTTTAAACTCTGAAATTGCTATGTCGATTTGGTCCGACCAATTCTTTTTTTTTATACGATTATATATATTTTTTATTCCTTAAGAGTGTTACTCAAGACTAAAATTCTTCAGTCAAATTTCTTTGGAAAAATCTATGTATTTATTGGAATTGGAGAAATGGAGCTCAAGTTTCTTCGATTCTTTTCATTAGCCAATCAATAGCAGCAACCTTGTGAGTTTTGACTGGTTGATTCCCGTCAAGAAAATGGGAAGAAGTGAGCCAAAACAAAACAAGATAGCGAGAGAGACTTGAGATAGAGGCAACAACAATAAGAAAACAGTGTTCAAGGTAAAACTAAGAGAAGGAATTATGGTTTCTCAGTCTATTTCAGCGTCCAAAATTACAAACTGAACCTATAATAGCCATTTCCAATTTTTTGAATGGAGAACTGGACTAGTACCACTTTGGTAGGATCGGTCCAGTTAGATTTTAGGATCTACCCTGGATTAGTGCTTGGCCTTAGCAATAGTCTTTGATGTTCGATGCGCATTAGAGAAATTAGAGCACAAAATTATGCGCTCGTGGAGATATGCCAAGAGTAGAATGCGAGCCTTCATCGAAGAAAACGACCGCATTGGATGATGCTCCGAGATTGCATTGGGCAGGCACATCGCCGGCGACATGAGCCCGCAAGACACTGGTCACGGCGCATCTCGTGGGCACGATCAAGTTAAGAGTTCAGTCGGGAATGCGATTCTTGGACATAAGGTGATGATGCGGGCGTAGATTTCTTGCAAGACAAACAACTAGGAATCTACTTTTACAAGGGCTAGCTACATAGCTCCCTTCGTTTAATCCGCTCTGGCTTCTCGACTATATCCATAAGAATCCCCTCCAAAATCGCAGGAGGTCACAAGGTCCTCGTCTCTGCTTCCTCTTGTCGTAACAGCAGCCCCCGTGCTGTGCTAGATCTAGCCACGATGTTCCACATTAGCAAGAAAAAGTTCAGTGCTAAGCCGGATGAATCATTTGTTTAACCACGATGGGCATCGATGATTTCGCCATAACGACCTATCGTTGTCGTTATTTACATTCGAGTCCCCGACAATTTGTGTGTGTTTTATAATTTGAAGTGGTCAAAGGTGGGCTCGGATTTAAATAGATAAAGTATAGGGGTCACTACTCGAAATTTAATAAATAATCGCATGCTTTCGTATGCGCCCGAGGAAAACACCACAACTCCCGACGCCCAGTCGATCCCAAAAGCAAAGCTTTGCTTCTGGTTCGGCATCTT
The DNA here is from genome assembly GCA_019926035.1 of Melaleuca alternifolia. Taxonomy (NCBI): domain Eukaryota; kingdom Viridiplantae; phylum Streptophyta; class Magnoliopsida; order Myrtales; family Myrtaceae; genus Melaleuca; species Melaleuca alternifolia. The sequence continues at coordinate 58,912 of JAGKPW010002165.1, forward strand.
TGGGAGCATCGCCCCCATCTTCATATTATTTGTCCCCTTCCGTTTTCCTAAGTTTTTCAAAGTTTAATGAAAGACGGCCTCTTAACGTTGATTTATTCGAAGTCTTGTCCGAGCTCTCGTCGAGTAGCGTACGACATGGACTTTTCGGATTTTTGATCGTAGCGATCCCGCTTGTGATCTCTGCTCAACTGGTATTTTGAAAATCGAATCGACACGAACAATGCCACGATAAAATTTTCGCCTACGTTCATACTCTCGGGCATATTAAGCATCGTCAGATGATAATTTCTTACCGCGACTTTTAAGCCAAATAAGAAATATGAAAAGATCGGCAATATTCAACTCGGAAGCGAACAACACGTGTTGTGGGCGGATGGGGTGGTTAATGGGGCGACGGACATCGTCGGTCATTCTCGACTGATCATTGATTTTTGGACATTCGGCGTGGTTCCAATGTCAATGGGTGTGGATAGATTAGTGGATGACCGGAAAAGAAGCCCTTGTCTTCTTTCCCCTAAATCGAATATCTTGTCTTTGTTTAATGAACCGGTCCGAAACCAACCAACAGTCCAAGGTTCGAAAATCTCACCTCTTCTTTACCAACACGCCGGAAATTGCGCCGATTAACAAGCGAAAAAGCTTTATCAACTTAGCTGGCATCACCTCCTTTTTATTTTTTCTTGACCTTTATTTCTTGTACCATTATAATATTCGTTGTTATTATAATTATTATCATTTTGAGTTGATGGAGAGAGAAAGAAACGAGGGGATGAGACGACAAGTCTGGTCGCGGGTACGACTCCCCACTAAGCACACCACTCATTGGAGGCTCTCCTTTTCTTGCCATCTTCTCTTCTTGATCAATTCAAAACGTTTGACGATTTCGCCTTCGCAAGATCGGAAGTCTCACGTCGGCCCCGACGTCCTCGTGCCCTTTGAATTGCTTTAGGGGCTCGATGCGTGCAAGGTTCGATTAGCCTTCATTGTCCCGTTCACGCAAGAGTTACGGGACCGATCTGGACGGGCCTTCTTTCGCGAGACGGTCCGAGAGCCTCGCGTGCCTTGACATTAGTTAATTCCCCCGTCTTAGCTGAGGAAAGGGAAGTGCGGCGCCGACACGGGTCGAGCTCAATCGATTTCCGCATAGTTATATATGCTCGGTTTTGTCGGCGGGTATGGCAATGATTTTTTCTCGGGGAGAATGGACGTGTGCGAGTGAGTATATATGGTCATATGCAAAGGTTAGTGCTGGATTAGATGCCATTCACATAGGGACAAGGCATGTGCCGATGGTTGAATTGTGTTGGTTTCGAGGGCCCGTTGACCCCTCCCCGAATAATTTAGTGAAGATCCTAAGTGCATGAGGAGTAGACTAACGCCATATACGTTGTCGTATTCGCAGTCTCCATGCTATTGGGGGATTTGCTAATCTTTTCTAATTAATGAGAAGGAGACGACACACAAAGCTCCAAATTTTGTCGTGTGAGTAGAGGATCAAGACGCATGTTGGGACACTAAATAAGCCGCGAGGGGAAGGACCATTTCACTAATTAAAACGAATTATGAAGACGCCAATTTAAAAAATGCGAAGAAAGGGTCTGCCGTCGTATCATGATCCCGAAAATGCAAATGATTTTTGATGCAAGAATCGGTCTCGAATAATAGTCTTAAAAAGGGTAAAATTATAATTATCATCGTCCATAAAAAGTGAATTCCGACAAACAAACAAAAAAAGGAAAAAGGCAAAAGAGCGCTCTCCATAACGAGGCTCGTTCGTTTGTTTATAATGCCCCGGCCGCATTCTTTTGTTCAGCGGAATCTATCTTTTGTGCGCTGTCTCTCTCTCCGTGTCCTTAATTCTCTTTGGCCTACAACTGAGTTGTACTTTGATGAGCTGCTCGGAGCTTTTAACGCACAGTTTCTCGATTGCTTACAATTTTTCGATATTTACATACATGTGTATATGTATATTCGACTAATTATGGGTTGGAGCATTGTGCCGCCACCGACATTGGGGGTCCGACTGTGGCATGGGGCTATGGCTCGACTTGGTGGGGGCGGCTTTTGATCGCTTTAGTGCCGTGTTGCTATGTGCGAGGAGAGAGAAGTGGGCAAGGGGAGGGGGAGGGAGAGGGAGGGAAAATAATAGAAATGATCCCTAAACTTTGACAAAATATGCAATTTGGTTCTTAAACTTCTAATCTGTTCAGTATGGTCATTGATCTTTAACTCAATATGCAATGTGGTCGTTGGACTTTCAATTTATTTAATATGGTTCATGAGCTTTTAGCACATATTCAAACTAGTCCATGAACTATATAAAAATGTTTAAATGTGGTCCTTGAACTTAAGTTAATGAAAGGACCACATTGAACAAATTGAAAATTTCAGGATCGGATTGCACATCGAGTTAAAGTTTATGAACCGCATTGAACAAATCAAAACTTTATAAATCACATTTCATATTGGGTTAAAATTTATGGGTAACTTGTGTCATCATCTCTTCTGGATATGCACGAAGGCAAGTACGTCTTTTTTAGGTCGAGGAGATGCAAGATGTAAATTTCGAAATATAAGGAGGGCATTTCGAGATGGAGAGCGAATTTTAAGGATATTCTATTTAGGAGACGAGCTGGTAACTAGGGCTTGAGAAGGATAATTAGCCAGGCATCTTTTGTTGACATTACGGAATTTCACTCCACGACAGAGCTTAACACAAGATTAGACAGTAAAACCCACTTAGAGCCCAACGATTTCGTCTCGAGCCTACTTAGTTTTTCACAAAACTCATGCAATGTAACAAGCTTGTCGAAACTTGGCCAACGTAGGAATCTTTCTCCTTAAACTTCCAGAGAATTTGTTCTCTCGGCCAACTATTAACATGACATTTGTGAGAAACTAAGTACAAATATTCTACGAGGCTTTTTTTGCTTTGCATTGGAATAATCTCCATGGATTCCATCCTTGTCAGCTTCACTTGACGCCATCTTGTTTTGATAGCATCTTTCCAGTTTGTTCCCCTGCGTACATATTATGGCACGCATGAGCACTAGCAGCCGCGAATGTTCTTTGGCTTTCCTCCGATTTCGGGTTCTCGAATGTGTGCGCAGCCAGTGAATATACGAGCCAATCATTCCATTCCGGGAAAGGTTCCCACGTCGATTGCACCGTCGAATGTTTGAGAGAGTCTTCGATTTCATTCGATTCCGAAGCATATGTATCAAGTAGGACACCTACATTTATGTCTAAATTCCAAAATTTATTCTTAATTTAAGGAATATCCTAGAGAGAATACGAATGTCGTGTATATGAGGAACTTCATAGAAAGAAAAATTAAAAAAACTTCAATGGCTCTAGCAGAAGAGCTACAAAAAGCCTGCATGTGGCAATGGGCTTGTTGGGCCGGGCTCAACGTAGATTTCAAATTGGGCTTTTCTCCACTCTCCATTTGAGGTCCTATGTATCTTTTTATTCATTTTTATGGGAATATACTTAGGTTATAATTATATCGACTTTGCTAAATGTATGTACCTCATGCACTAACCGAACAAAAATTATTGGGAAATATATGATGAAAGATCGATTCCGATTCCACGATCGATTTCAGGATATAGATGTACAGCATTGGGTAATTTCTTGGTTCTCTGTCGAAAAGATTCTCTATTGATCCAAAGGACGTAGGTATGGGACATATGGCACGCATCTACAATAAGTTGTGCATTTTGGAATTTTCAAACGACATTGTAGATATGAGTTATGATCTCCAAATTCAAGAAAAGAAAGGGAAAAGAAAAAGATGAGAGAAATGGGCTTTCAGACGGATCATTGAATTGGGCTTTTGAGACCTTGCATTAACATTGAGCTTTGGGAGTCCCGAAGGCAAGGGTCGAGACAATGTCAACAGAAGCAAGACTTCTTTCAAAGAGAGATCATGGAAATTAGCATTTGTCCCAAGATCTTGCGCTTGGATTTGAAGAAAAGGCTCGAGAGATAGTGCTGAGCAAAACGATCCGAATCCAAACTATTCATCGAGGTGAACGTATTTGGTCATCACTCGAGAATTCATCCCGGGTATTCCTTCCTTTATTTTTTCGAGATCAAACAAGCAGTTTTTGACGTGAGAGACGATACGGGTTTTTATTGAAAGCGTCGACAAATAATCATTCTTTTTCCGTCGTTTTTACGAGAATTGAGTATAAGAAACGTCGTGATTGCTTGGCTTCTACTCTCTTCATCTCTTTCTCTTTCTTTCTTTTTTTCTTGGCCCGAGTAAAGAAGTTTTATTATTTCTTAAGTGCTAATCCCACCATCCAATGGTCAGTGGTCCTTGACTTTAAAGAAAGGGGTGAATTCCTTAATATACGGTCGCCAGATTGTCCAAATGGACCTGCCCAATTATTATTGTTCTCATTATTAACAAAACCCTCCCTTTTTTTTAAACTTGTCGTCTTTTTGGAAGGTCATGTTCTCCTCGACTGTACAATAATCCAGCTCCACAGGCCATGCCATAAAAGCCTTTTTGACCAGCATTGCTGCTGATCTTGACCCGATTGAGCAGAATTTCAAAACCTAAATTCAATCCGTTTACCGATAGCCAGGAAGAAATGCGCACCCTAGTTTAATTAATTAATCGACAATTGATTAATTTGAAGTTAGCAATAATAACCTATTCGACTTTGCGGACCGACGTGTGTTTTCGTTTTCTTCGAACTCGCGGGAGGATGCAAGCACATGTGTTGGTCGTCGATATATGCGGAGAGAAATTAATTTTTAGAAACGCGAATCGGCATGAGAAAGAGACTCAAGTGATTTCGAGATGCAAGAGATTTAAGTCCGATTATGAAAAGCGAGATGTTTATTGGGTCGTTCATTATTTAAAATGATTGGTCAAAATATTTGTGTTTGTTATGATTTCGTCTTCACGATATGCCGACGAACATTCGAGGAAATTTCTTGATAGAAGTTTAAGGACGGGATCTCCTCCGAATTTGCTTTCTACAAAGTAGAGATTAATACCGATACGAGACATTAGGTAGGAGGCTGAGATCTGTAATTCAAAGCTAATCCTCGCCTCTTTCTCTCTTTCTTTTTTCTCTGTCTCTCCCGCAACATGCGGCCCTTCGATTATCAATTCGATACGAAGCACGCCTGAACATAAAATATTACGGAAAAGTTAATCAACATTATTATAATCGCGATTACAATTAATCTAATCGCTCGCTTTCTTCCATCATGAAAACACATATGATGACATGGATGTGCAATTAAAAAAGAAAGGAAGTCACTATAAACCCTAATCATCTTTAGGGGCAAGTGGTAATTTACTTTACGAATAATCCAATGTTTTACGAACATCACGAGCTCTCCCCATTGATTTGTCCGCTGCTGCGTTTTTGTGTTTATTTTTCTGGGATTGAGTAGAATGCAATTTAAGTCAGGTTAGATTACCGACCAAAGGAAGAATAAATTATATATATTTATGAACAAGTAATTTATATTAAAGAAAGATTTGATTAATTGGGAATTATTTTAAGATGTGCAAGCTAATGCGCATCGGCCTTATCGCTGTATTTTTTTAATTAATTGATTGATTGATTAATTAATTAATTTAGTTCTTATCTGGGCAATATTTTTCTTTCATTTTTTTTTGTTTTTTAGCGGGCCGGTTTACGCAAAAAAATAAAATATAAAAAGTACGATTTATTAATTTTTTTTTGAAAAAAAATATATTTTGCCGGGTCAATTTGCTTGCTGTGCGGCATTCAACTCTCTGAATTTTCACTTCTTTATTGATGCTGTCGAAGCCAGCCATCACTTTCTTTTTTTAATCTTTATTAATTTTATTATTGTGAATGAGATTTTTAGAGTTTAATTATTCGGCTACTTTAAGAAGAATTAATTTGCTAAAGAAAGTGAGAGAGCTTGGACCGTCGATTCACTATGTGTATTTTTATTTACATACAGACTAGGTAATTTTTTTTTTAATTTTTTTGTTTAATATTTTGATAGATAACTGATCCTGGTAAAATGAGTTTTTACTTTCTCGAAAATATCGGCATTGAATAAAGGGAAGTGATATTTTCACATTTACAAAAATCTTCTTATACTACCATTTCAATTTTTCATCTTGAATATACAAGTTTATCCTCAAAAGCTTCATCATCCAAGTAGAGTATATGATCCAAGAAATTCTAGTTGTTCCACCCCCCGAAAAAAAAATTATTTACTAAAACCTAACCCTACTTTTCATTTTTCCTGCTAACTTTACCCATTTCTTATTAGAACTTTTGTCTTCTTGCACTTTTTTTGTTTGTTATTCAATCCATTTTTAAAAGTTAGGCTAAGGCTCTAGGTCATCTCTTCTTTTCTTTTCTTTCATCTTGATTCACTCGCTAATTTCTTATAAAAATTGAGGTATCGTTCATTTTGATTGGTCTTATATCAAGCCTAATAATTAACTTACTCGAAGTATTATTTATTTTGGCCAATCCTGAGCCGAGCCTAACGATTTTATCCTTTAAGTACAAGTGGATGATTCTCAATAAAGTTACCTATCTCAATTTGAGCACACTTCAAGTTGAGTTCCATTGCTAAGTTTTTCCTTGCATCAAAAGGTACTTTTTCATTGCTAAGTTCTCAAGAGCATTCTCTCCTTGTTTGGTATGTAAGTCTGGGTTTTTCCATCCCTTCGCCGTCCCATAAACTTACTAGGAGCTACTTTTTATCCAAGTCCTCTAAACCCGTCAATCACTCTTCCCCTTGTCAAACTGGGTCATCATAAACGCACAAGCATTTGCATGATATTTCCCCAAACAATACATATTGGATAGATCTTGCTCTGATATCAACAAATGTCACACTCAAACTTCTTAAAGTACAAGGAAATGACACATTTTCCTTTTACCCCCGAATGACGCACATTCAAACATAAATCAACATAAATATGCTACCAAAATGTATATTTATCTATATACATGTCCAAACTTAGCAAAACCAAATAACTATGATCAAGCATATATACAACTGTCTCAAACCATATCTAAAACTTAACAACAAGAAATCCTTGTCGGTAGCGCTTGTGTTCTACTCGGAAGAAGTTGGAAAACACTTTAAGATGAATGATTTGAGCAACCATGACTCAATGAGCAATACAAATCTCTTCTAAATAACCATATTGTGCATCTTAAAATAAAAATTCATTGATCAATTACTATTAGGTTACACATCAATAATCCATCCTACGATTAATCCATTACTTAACATCCAAATCATGGTCACAACATAACACCTAACCACTTATTCCTTGGGCCTCCGCCTATTTTTAGTCGCTAGCTCACTCCCGAAGGATCTTGGAAACGAGTATGCTCATCGAGAACCCTTAACCAAGTTTACAGCAAGAATAACCAATTCAGGATCCACATTATAACTCAAATAAATTTTACAAACCCAAACATATGCCCTTTTCGTAACTCTACTCATCAATCAAAGTACTTTTTGTAAAGGAATTCTTAAATCATTTTAGGATTTATTTGATTAATCAGATCTGTAAAGCAATATAACTTTTCACAAAAATACTTCTCGAATCATTCACAAGAAACTAAATATATCGTAAATGCCCCGATCCGGATATTCATGCGAGAAAAATGCTTCATAGGGACACCTATCATATTTGCACCGTCTTGACTAACGGACCACACGCATAAGGATACACATGTTGTCTTTCTTTTCGAATTTATGGCCCCATAATGTTGAATTGGGCGTGTTTTCGGTTAGAAAATCGATGACCGACTAAAAGTTCGATAATGAGCAGTTGAGCACATCGTGGAAAACTGTTCTGTGCAGTCTTCTTTTCTTCTGCGAAAGGAGGTAATTTCCCATTTAGCATTCTTCCCTAGTTCCATTTTACTTTATTCTAACATGCCAAAAAAGGAAAAAAAGAAAGAAAAAGAAAAGAGAGAGACCCTTCAGTGTTTTATTTTCAATTCTCAAAACAAAGTAAATTTATCAGTTACTCTAACTGCATTTAGTTCGGTTTTGAAAAATGAATTATGAGAAAACGTCGAAAACTAGTAGAACTTACTTTCAGCTTTTAACATTCATAAAACTTATTTTTCATTTCAAAACCTTTTAAAAATGACTGTCATACAACTCAAGTTTTTATCGAAGGGTTTGACTTTGAAAAAGGCTCAAGACCTTTTAGAAAAGTTCAGCTAAACATACCATACCATGTATTTTGAGATGCCTTTTCTCTAGGAAGGAAAACAAATCCTACAGAGAAAGAGAAAAAAACAGAAGGATTCTTTCTTTTTGTTCATTGTTATTTGTCGTGTACAATTTTTTTCCTAATAAATATATAAGTTTGGTTTTCCAAAGAGAGTGTAAAACAGCTGGAGCACGTGCTGTGCCTAACATTTGGTATACACCAATTCAGATCAACCATCATCATTATTATTTTTATTATTATCATTATCATTATCATTATTATTGTTGTCTCTTTTTATTTCTTTTTTAAAAAAAGTAAGTGATTCATTACACTTTTGGTAGGTAATATCAAGGGTGGTAATTCCCAGCACATGGACTCGCCTCTACCCCCCCAATGGTATGGTCCCCACTCCCCCCCACTCCCACATTTTCTATAATAATTAATTTGTGAAAATCCCCTCATTAATTTACATATTAATAAGCATTATTATTAGGGAAGGGCGATCGGTTTATCTTTCCAAATCACATTTATGGGTTATGAATTGCATGCATTTTACTTGCTACAAAAAAGGCTATGACATGCCTGTTGGTGGGAAAATATGCTATAAATTCTTGCAATTTCTTGGTCTAAATCTTGTGAGAAATTAAAATTTTGATTTTTTTTCCTGTTAGATCATTGATTTTTTTTATCTAACTTTCTTCATATATCCAACAACTACTCAAAATTTTTCAAATAATCATTTTAGACTTATTTAGCCATTTCTCTCACACTTGATAAATAATGAATAATATAAAGAAAACACGATCTTATAGAATTCTTCTTTTTATGGAAAAGCTTGGATTTGGAGTTATTTAAAACTCGATTTTCTGCTTAGAAAGGATGAAATTGTTCATACCAAATCAAAAGCTCCGCAAAAATAAATGACTTTTATAATTGGGAATAATTTAAGATGGACTCGACTGCGGTTACTTGCGTGTTTCAAAATCTTGAGTGCGAGAACTGAAATCAGGATTCGATTTAAAGCTTCAAAAGTTCAAACTTAAATTAAATAAAAAAAACATGAATTTCATTAATTTCCTCTAATTAATATTTGCTTTCGGTCATCATTTTCATTTGAGCCGGGTTCGCACGCCGGATCCGAAAAGGAGGATACTTTCGGGCCATCACTACTTTTTTTCTTTTCCTAAGTGAGTACAGACAATTGCTTGCTTCATGCCTTGGCAACCAAAAAGTCTTTGCAACTCATTATTTTAAATTTAGAGGAGCCATTAATCCAATCTTTTTCCCCCACCTCATTTTCCAAGAAAAAAAATAATTCATTACCCTCTGCCATAATTAATTAATATATTACTAAATCTCAACGGGAGTTCCAACCCGAACACGGTTATCAATATCTCCAACATTAAATACGAAAAAAATAGAAAAAAAATCCAACCTTTAAAATAATAATTTTGGGGTTGATGCTCATCGTAATGCACTGTTTTTCTTTTCATGGCCCGTCTCTGTTTCTTAATATATTAACAGTTCGGACAATCTTAGGAAAGTTAGGGACCAAATTAGCTGAACAACAACTTTGCCGGAAAACAAAGAGAGGGAAATCGATTTCTTTTTTTTTTTTATCATCATCATCTCCGTATACTCCATCTCTTTCCGAAAAATCAACCTTCCACTTTTTTAGATAAATATATTTGGGTTTTTTTTTTTTGCTTTACTGGATATTTTTAAGATCACCAACTTTTTTTAGTTTTAAGCTCTCGGTTGGAGCTTAATTCTACTTCCTGTAATCAAGAAACTGCAGTGAATCTCACTGTAAAAAAAGGGGAAAAAAGAAATTTGAAAAATCTGTTCTTGAAGTTGTCTCTGCGGTTCTTCTTCTGTGTAAGCTTGTCGCTTTTTTTTTTTCGTTTTTTGTTTTTTTTTAACGTTGGAAGCTTCAATAGCATGGTTTGCTTTCTTGGTTTTCATCAAGTTTAAATTTTTCCTTGAAAAGCTGTTCTGGGTTGTTCTAATTTTGAGCTAAAAGTTGAGTGCTTTTGGTGCTTAGAGCATAAAAATTTTGCGAGGATTATAACCATGGAGGGAAGAGAAGCTGTGAGTAGCAGTGGAGGTGTTACTGTGGTGGGATCAGATGCTCCGTCAGAGTACCACGTGGCTCCCAGGCCAGAGAACCCGGCCCAGGCTCCTGGATCGGCGGCTCAGCCGGCGCCGGCGCCGGGGCAGGTTCCTCCTCCGCAGCAACCGGTGGGCGGCGAGCTTCCAGCTGCCGTGGCGGGAACGGCGATGCCAATGAGGAAGAAGAGAGGACGGCCGAGAAAGTACGGGCCGGACGGGTCAGTGACGATGGCGCTGTCGCCGAAGCCGATATCTTCGTCGGCACCGTCGCCGGTGATCGACTTCTCCTCGGCGGGTCCTAAGCGAGGCCGAGGGCGGTCGGCCGGGTCGGCCCCCAAGCCCAGCTTCGAAGTGGAGAATTTAGGTAAATGAAAGAAGTCATGGCTTTCTAGCAATCATAATATCCGTGTCTTCACTTCGGTTTATTGTACTAGAGTGTACGGTTTTTTTTGAAGCACTTTGGCGTTTAGGTTGAAGTTCCGAGTGTTTCTTGTGGATCTGTGCGGTTCTGATGTGGGAATTGAGTCGGGTTTGTTTTGTTACTCTTGAGAAAAAAAGTGGGAGATTTGTGTGGGAATTTGCAGTTCTGGTGATGCTTTGATGGGCGATAGATGTGGGACCTGTGGGTTTAGATGCTCATGTTACAGAGATCAGATCTTCTGATGCTTGTGGATTTTTTCTAGAGAGGACTAAGACGAAGCGTTTGTAGTCGACTGACGGAATCTTCTAGGAGAGCCTGTCATTGGGTACCTCATACTTATCATCTGTTGGTTGAAAAGCTCAAAAAACTTAAGACTTATGGGACTTTGTGAGGGCTGTCAGAGCTAAAGCAAAGTTGGTTCCCAAATGTAAATCCACCTTTCGGACATTCTGCTTCTATGTCACCCTCTTTCTTCCAGAGGCCCAACTTATGAATTTGCCAATTTTTTGAAATTCGCTGGTAGGATCAGCGCACATACTCGATCTTTTCTTGACCACATAGGAAGAGCTGATGAAGGGCAGTTCACTGGCTAAGGCAACTTATCGGACGGCAAGAATATTAATGTCTGAAGCTTGGAGATACTGTTCTCACCTTGGCTTCTTGACATGGCTTGCTGGGTTAAGATAATTACAATTCTTTCTTAAAACAAACTTAGGTCGGGTAAATTGGATGCATCTAAATGGCAAGTAATATCAACGAACTTACAAGAATCCTAAACAAAAGGAATTTTCGTTGCATCTTCCTTTCTATTTACAGGGACTAGGTATGTATATCAAGAAGTTTTGGCAAGCAACGTGTCAGATGATTTATAGACTATCTATCAGTTCGTGGCAAACATGTGTTATACGGTCTTAAACTTCGGATTTGCGTTTCTGTTTTCACTTACTTAGTACAAATTTGACAGTGTCATTATGGCTGTAATGAACTTGTTTACAGTGTAACTGAGGTTGTTCTAGAGTTATTAACGATGTAATAAATGGTTCCTTTGCAGGTGAATGGGTTGCATGCTCTGTAGGTGCTAATTTTACTCCTCATATTATCACTGTAAATACAGGCGAGGTATATTTGGATAAAATTGTCATTTAATTATGTTATCTGCAATCATGCTTTGCTAATTTTCTCATGACATGCGCATTGAGGGACTGGCCTGACAAACACTAGAAAATTTGATTGATGATTTTATATAATTGCTATGTTAGTGTGTCACTCGTTGGTTAGCGATTTGAATATAATTTACTTTGTGACGATCGTAAGTAGAAAGTTCATATTCTTCAGTCATTGATGAACGACTTGTTAGTGAGCTAGAGTTTTAACTTTGTGTCGGGACCTGTGGTTTCAATTCATAATCTTAGCACATTCAATGTGTATCCCTGAATAATCTAATTTTTCCATTACTCGACGTAGCTTTCAAAGGGATATAAGCCTCCAAGAGATCACAAATGTTCTTCGCAACCCCTTCCCATCGCCAAAAGAAAAGCAAAAAAATAAAAATAAAGGAGGGAAATAAGCACAGTAGTGTTTTTGTTTGTTCCTAATCCAGTCTTTAAGTATTTGCTGTAGTCGTTTGTGTTGTTGTTCCTTTAACCTGGCTTCCGTATTGCATAATTTTTTGTGCAAATACCATCTGAATTCTGTTTAGCAATCCGACGCTTTAGTCCACTCAGCCATCTCTCTCAATAAAAAATAGGATACTTACTATATGACATTACACAAGAACTAAGACTTGAAAAGAATCCCTCCTCTTATTTTTCTTTAGTCTTTTTGGACCCAAAATTTACGGGGTTATGGCGTTAGAGTCTGCAAAAGTGATGCTGGTGACTTATTGAACTGGACTAACTAGATTAAGTCCATCCTAATACATTCCTACACTTTTTATAGTTAATAGGTGATTTATCTGTTCCTCGTTGCAGGATGTCACTATGAAGATAATATCGTTTTCTCAGCAAGGACCTCGAGCTATATGCATTCTCTCTGCCAACGGTGTGATCTCGAGCGTTACACTTCGTCAGCCTGATTCTTCTGGGGGTACATTAACGTATGAGGTAATGCATCTTACAGAAACATGCATATGCATCTGTGTATATGCAGAATCTTAATGGATTTATGCTCTCTTCCTCTTCTTCTTTTTGGTCACGGAAAAAAATAAGATACATAAAGTGAAAGGAGAACCAGAACTAGTGGAATGATTTCATGGTTAGCACTTGGCAAACGTTTGCCACATAATTGTGATTTCGAATTCCCTTGTAGAATATTCATTTTTCCCCCTTCATCAACTATTGACAGTCTTCCCATGTATTATGGTTTTTCTCGTTGCAGGGTCGTTTTGAGATTCTGTCCTTAACCGGGTCATTCATGCCCAGCGACAGTGGAGGAACAAGAAGTAGATCGGGTGGGATGAGCGTGTCTTTAGCAAGCCCAGATGGACGTGTCGTTGGTGGAGGAGTTGCTGGTCTTCTAGTAGCTGCAAGTCCTGTTCAGGTATGGTCTTTTTGATTGGTTCTTTTTTCATGCTTAAATTATCTGTAACAACAAAATTGAGTTTGTGACTGCTGGTGGTCGCTTGGAAATGTCCTGTGAGAATTAGAGCTCAGTTTGATTTTTTTTCGGTACCTGCAACTTAAATTTTTGACAATTTCTATACACAGAAAGATTTACAGTAATCTTTGGGTTTTTCTAAAACCATCTTTAAAGTAAGTTTTTCAAAGAATCTTTAATCTGAGTACACTGGATCTTGAGATTGTCCATGTTCTATGTGATGCCCCATGTACTGCTGATTATTTTAAAAGCATGAACCCCTGAATTCCTTATTGTTTGCCTCTGTTTTGTATCGATAGGTTGTCGTAGGCAGCTTCCTTGCAGGAAATCAGCACGAGCAAAAGCCCAAAAAACAGAAGCACGAAGTTATTTCCACGGTCCCACTACCAGCATCATCCGTTCCAATATCTGCTTCGGATAACTGGCCCTCATTGCAGCCAGATTTGAGAAACAACAAGCAAACTGACATTAATGTGTCGTCTATGCCTTGAGAGGAGGTGGTAGTAGAAGTAGTAGTAGTGCTAGGCGATATCTACTGATCATATCATGATTTTTAACTGACCCACCACATCGATTTGGCTCTGCTTGTAAGTCTTACGACTGCCCCAGTTTGTCTTTGTCTGTAAACTTCATCTAGAGAGAGTAATCTTCAGCTAGGGCCTCTTTCTCCTTCTTCTTTCTTTCCCCGGCTCTTGTATCGGTGTTATGTTCAGATTTTAGTTGTCTGGTTCAGTGAGGATGCTGCTACTGCCGGTGTGTTCGATTTGGGTAGGATGTTTAATGAAAACTAAGGGAATTACTTTGGAATTTTAGCCAACTTTCTTTGAAATTGATGGTTGCTCTTGATGATATTAGAGAAATCATGTGTCAATTGTCCTTATGTGCATTGTTATTTGTTTTGTTGGTCGACACTTACCTTTGTAAATGCTAGAACTTTCATAAGGTACGTCTTCCAGGCTCGTATCTTATTATATGTGTGAAATCTAGGAAACTATGTAGCTGATATCTGATGCACGTCGACTTTTTTCAGCAACGTTTCGAGGGGTTATTTTTCTTGGGAGCTGTGTCTCTTCATTGTCTCCTTTCCATGTACTTAAGCCAGATGATATCTTGAGCTCTACCATCTTTTCGCTTTAGATCGGGTAACTCCACGGAGCGAACAGAGCTAGCTAACTATTGCATGAAACTCAGTATCTCTTAATTCTGACTGTTCGTCTGAATCGAAGCCCATAACTTCATAATTTACAACTCAAATGGATGACAAGTAGGCTTTTAACAGTTTGATAGTCCAGTTCTATATTCTCTCACATTGGGCATGGTTGTTTCGGTTCAATTGTCCTTGAGTTCATGTTCATATGTCCGTGAAAGCTGGCAAATTGAAGACATGACATTGTAGCACGATACTAAAGTGAACACGAAATATATGAATGAATTGATATAACACGAATGTGTTTTTATGAAATTTGAGAAACCGAATTTTCATCGCATCGATAGAGATTGGAGTAATTTTTGGTAGTGGCATGAAATAGCACAAACTGATGACAGGATGACATGAGACAAGACAAGATGGACAGGCACGTCTCAATCGAGAACATAAATTAACTCTGGTTATTAGGTCCAATGGGAAAAAAGAGCATTAAGGGAAGCTGAAAGAATCTGGTCTATGGAATTATTCCATGGATATTAGTATCTCGTCATTGTCACCATCCTCAGCCATATTGCTGATGCCTTATTCATCGGCATCTTATGTCCACAAGATTACGTTGCTTCAAAGACTAAAAGAACTCATGCTCTTAAAAATTGCACACCCTTGAACCCCATCAATAAATTAGAGAAGAAATTTTTAATCTAGCACCTAAAATTTCCAACCAAAACACCTGATTAGATTATCTTCCACTCCAAACAAATACCAACACCGGAAAAAAGCTTCTGAATTGATCAGATCATCTTTTGCTCAAGCCCAACAAAAAGGAGTGTTCAGAAAAGAGCCACTCCCTTGTTGAAGCAAACCAAACTCCCCAAACTCTTTGTGCAGGGCATGAGGCCTGTCCTGCCAAAGATATTCGCACTCCTAGCAGTCTCTGTCTCTGCTATTCTTCTCCTGAGCCGACGAATACTCTCATCGTCAAGCAGCCACAGCAGTTTCAAAGATCCCGATTGGTCATCGAGCCCTCTCTTGATGTTTTTAATTCTAAACACCATCGTCCTCACCGTCCTCCTCGGACGCCATAAACCGAACTGTTGCGAAGTGGACCTCTCTCGCCCTTCTTTTGTTGAAGTTGCAGAACAAAACGACACAGAAAACGAGGGAGATAATGGCGTCAAAGAGCATAGCGGTTCTGGTAGATCGGATGGTTATGATGGAGATGAGGATGACATGAGTGGAAGCGACGATGAGATTAGTTGGGGAGACGAAGATGGTACCAACAATCAACAGAGAAGAATCGAAGAATTCATCAAAAGGGTCGACGAAAGATGGTGTATAGAGAGGTTCAGGGAGAATAACCACAAGGACTGTGTTACGTGAAGGCCATATGTATGAAATCCTTCTCTCGGCCACTCTAGCTGCAGCGTATTGCTTCGGTCACGAGTTCAAAGTAAGTAATGCGCGTCTTGGCAGCAGCAACTCGAAGTAAATTCTTTTTCTTTTAAACTTTTCTATTTCAGCAGAAGATTAAATTGGGATGTCACTGACTATAAAGCATTACAGAAACACAAGAATCTTTACACAAGGTTATTCCCAGCTAAACAGCCCTTTCTCAAATGACCGATGACCTCAAAAAGAAATACAATCGAAAAAAGTGAAAAAAACTTTCAGCTGCCAACAGTGGAGGGAATTAAAAAAATACACTAGCCCAGACCTGCTCCATTATCTTTACGTGGTGCATCGGCTTTGATACGAGGTGGCCGGACAATCTTATCAATAAGCCCGTATTCAAGTGCTTCTTGGGCATTGAAGCGTTTCATTCTACTCAAGTCTTTGTTAACCTGCACATTTTTCAAAAAAAAGGACTCATTGATATATAAAAAATTCTTTCCAAGAAAGAGATCACTTCCTTTCTGGAAGCGAAGAAGTTTGCTTTACAATCAAAGATATGGAGCCAAAACATCAAGCTAAATGTTCATCTCCTTCTTTTTTCCCGAACTAAGTACATTCAAAAGCTTCCAGAAGTAAAGAAGATTGCTCTTTTCAACCGAAGATATGAAAGAAAGACGCAAAGAATTCATATCAAAGCCTGCATTTTTCTCTCATTTGGTGGCTGAGTATATTCAAAAGCTCACAAGCAGCTACTGCAAACTAGACTTACACAAAGCATTTTATTTTATGAATATCAATTATGTAAATTGGCAACTCTTCTCTTTCCCCTTTTTTATTACAAAACTAAATTTGACGTTCAGTTTGGGGCTCTCACCTTTTCAATAGGCTGGCCTGTTTTCTTAGCCAACTCAGTGAAAAGATAATCTCTTATCCTGAGGAGCTCATTTGCTTCATTACGAATGTCGTCAGCCTGAAAAGATATTTTCACACACTTATGATCGCTGTAAAAAAAATCCTCAGAAAGTTTAACCGCATGCTAGCATGAAGCTATACCTGTCCACGAGCAGCACCGGCAGGCGACTGCAATGCAATTCTTGAAAGTGGCATCGCAAAGCGATTACCCTATTAACAGGAGCAAAATATAAGAGTGAATAAACTAAAGAGAACTTCTGGTAGTGGGCATCTAATTTCTTTATGCAATCAAAACCAAAACAAAGAACAAGTTGAATAAAATATAAAAAGGATCCAAGATCTAGGCATTACATATGAACCAAAATATGTTCCAAAAGCCATCTACACTAGGTTCACAAGGATACTCCGATACTGCGCAGCTGAGTTCTAGGGTTACCTTAAACATAACCCCAAGAGGGCCCATGCTCTGCGCTAGATGGGGCAACTTCACGTGATCATTATTCCTTTTTCTCAAATTCAGTTCTTCTGACAAGGGCTAATGGAACATTGACGATACAGATATTAAACTTCCTCTTGACAATTACGTTCAGCTGATATCAAATAACCGACATGCTTCCTCTTTTTATCTTCTCTTCCTTCAATCCGTTCACTTTTCCGCATCAACCCATTATGTACCCAGAGCAAAACTCACCTCTAGTATCTGATGCTTGAATTGTTTCATTTGAGATATGGTCACCCTGGGTTGGGTCATTAGGGTCATGAGCCCATTTGACAGGGAAGTGGACTTTCTTGCTCTAAGCTTTTCAATATTGGACGTTGATTCAGAGTGTTTATGCATGTGGTGTCAACTACCTTCACAATGCTACCTAAAGACAAGGCATGGGCTTTATTTTTGTTATATTCCACTAAAGGAATAGATGCAGTAACTTTCCTGCTAATGTTACTGCATTTATCCAGCACATTTTTATGAATAGATGGTACCTTTTCACCAGCTGCCAAGAGAAAACCTGCCAGATTGTAGGCATAGCCAACACAATGAGTGCCGACAGGACTCTTCAAACTCTGCATTGTGTCGTAAATAGCCAAGCTTGGCGTAAGCTGCAAAATCAGAAACCTTAAAAGCTCAAAACTGCAGCTTTCCTCCAGTTAAAATAAGATAAAAATACATAATTTCCTGAGAATTAGGAAAACTGAATGCATATAAAACTCACATCTCCACCTGGACCATTGATGTAAAGATAAAGCCTCTTAGAATCATCAATACTGTCAAGGTATAACATTGTTGCCAATATCTGGTTACTGAATTCCTCATCGATATGCTGTCCAATGAAGATGACGCGCTCCCGATACTGCATCCAATGGTTAAGTGAGTTCTCCATATGACAGTGCCTTCAACGAGGAAAGGGTTTATAGACATAGATTCAATGCAGAAAGTGCAAATAAACCTTTTGGTCAACAAAGAATATTTCAATAGACATGACCAAACACCACCGAATATATCGTAGTTCTATATCACACCTGGAGACAAAGGAGAACAGTGGGAACCGTGGACGGATAACAATAGCACAAGAAGTGTATTAACATTGATACGTAGGCAAGCATATAATAGGGTAAGTCAAACTAGCTGTTTAACTCAGATATTAGTAAGACGACTTACTAGGGCATTCCACAAATCTACCCACTGCCAAGTTCCTTCACCAGGAACTCTATATGGTACTCTTGGTGTCCCTATTGGCATCATTCTTACTCTACCTTGTGCTGCCCTAGGATTGCTAGTACTGCACACAGAAAATGTATTAGACACAAAATGCATATTACACCAATAACCTAAAATAAGCAAGCACAAAACTCTCAAAACTACATCAGCAGTTCATTAACATACAGAAAAGTAGCCACTCTTTGTACGTTTTAAAAAATACTGGCAATTTATCCAATAAATAACTCCATTGATGCCCTTGAGCAGATGATAGGATGAGCAAGAAGGAATACCAACAAACCAACCATTACAACTTAAGAGTAAAATTCTCAGCAAGAAACCCAGAATCTTATACTTTCAATCCAATTTAAAGCAAAAAGGATGTCCATAAAATTTAAGAGATTTGATAATACTTAATGTGAACAATGCAGGTGACAGATAACAAACCCATGTAGTCTGTGAAATTTGGTTCATGAACTGCAATCAGCAAATAAAGAGTATCATGAAGTTGACTACTCCCACATATTTTACTGGGCAGGCATGAAATATTTCGCTTCAGGAAACAGAAAATTGACCTGATATATAACAATTTAGCAGCATCCTCTACTTTATTGCTCTCTCTCTGCAAAAGTACAGATTTTTCTCCTACTCAACAAATTGAAGAGACAAGCTTTAAACTTCTGGCCCGTTTCCAAACTACTATGCCGCGATTAAACATCATGGATGAGCTTCAAACCATTACGTTTTCATACTCCCAGACCAATAAAGGACCATGACAATTCCCACAGAACCACTAAAAAAGACAACCCATTATCAATTAAATAACAAAAGAACAATTTTTACCTGCACTGGAGGCTCTTATGAACTTTCCCATAAAACTCCGCAGACACATTGGGTTTCACAGTCGCAAGACCTACACAAGAACCCAAAACACCACCACGAATCAACACAAGAAAGCACCAATCTTTGAATCGGCGGAATCGATGATAAGAGCGAGAGACGTACGCGAAGATTGAAGCTTTAGCCCCGAATAAAGGTTGGTAGCGCAACTGAAATTTCGCAATCCAATATTAAATCAGTTTCCCCGGCTAAAATTAACTGAAAAATAGATTGAGAAACTCAGTCAAGGGAGGTCCTAGAGAGCGAAAGCAAGCTTTCGAATGACCTGAGAGAGGGTTGGTGAAGTCCCGGCTGAGTGTGTATGGAGACCGCCATTATCGGCACCGGAAGAGCGAGCGAGAGAGGGAGAGAGTGACGCTGTTTCTGGGTCAAGAAGATGAAGCAGAAGAATCGATGAGCGAGAATAAACCGTGGAAAAATGTTGCGAACTATTATTTTCTTCTTCTTCTTCTTCTTCTTCTTTTGGGCAAAATTCAGTTTTTATTCCTTTTTTGTTTCTAGAATTAAAATTTATGTTGTTAGTCCAGATAGTTTTTACATTTTACATATCTAATCTTAAATAAATGCATTTTGATTTTTCTTGCTCGGTAATAGAATCGACTGATTTCAAGATAGAACAATTTACACCATAAAGTCGAGAATTACTTATAAAGAGCCGCTTCCACCAATCGGTAATTGAGAACTATCCACTTATTTATATGAGGCTATTAATCCGATTTGGTTCACGATAGGTTCATAGAACCCACCACGTGATCACCACCACAGTCCCAATTTCAAGAATCTAGCTAATCACTTTCAAGAATCTTAATAACTAAGATCCTTGAGATGCTAATAGGAAAAATATGATCCCCACCACAACCCAGACCCACTTCATCCAATGCCCGTTCTTCCTCTTCATCACATAGAATAGATTGCTCGTCTCGCTGATTCAAGTCATGAGGGCGAGCGAGGTTGTGAGCGCCTAAAGCAAACTACATGAGAGAGAGATACCAGCTTCGGGAGAGAGGCTAGGGAAATTCTCAGGATTTTGACACACATACACACAATGGTCCAATCCAATCTAGGTGAGTTCATCTCTAGAATTGAAAATTCGATCAATATTCAATAGTTCCAATTTGTTGGGCCTAGAAGCCAGACAAGTTCTTCTTGAATGGAATGGTTCGATTTAGTTTGGATGGCTCCGGCCTACTTTTTTCTTTGCACATCCCTATTTGATAATACCTAAAATATTCATAATGTATAACTTATGATACATAGATTTTTATATAAGGTTCCATAACTTGTGGAATTTAGCTGCTGTCGTAACTTTTGACGAAAAACAACTTTTGGCTTTCACATAAGCACAAACTAACGTGCACATTTATGAGTTGCGTCAATTTGCCTGAAACGCTAAATGCCTTATTTTTAGGGAAACTTTAGCATGGATTATAGGCAGTAGCGAAGCACATGATTTCAATAGTCTGAAACAAAAAATATTTCGTGTCAATCTCCGCTCTTCTTTTTCAATCACGTTCTTTAGAAGTGTTGAATTCTACCAAGAACAATGAACCGTCTACCAAGAACAATGAACCGCTAAACTGAGTCGGGAGTGGGGCTTAAGATAGAATGCAGAGAAGAAAGGATTTATGCAGGAAACAAAATTTCCGGGCCCAAAGACTGCACCATTCTGTTCCTCATTCTCCATTCTTCTTTTCAAAAATCGTCATGTTTTGATTCTTGGACACGAAAAACATACTAGGATCACAGAAAGGAAAACAGAACAGATGACACGCAAAGATGACGGAATTCTACACATATAACTCTCGGTGAAATTAATATTTTTTTCACTAGGTCTACTCAAATGACTCCTCCATGTGCATGGTCAATGGAACCTCATGTAGCAAAGGTTACTTCTCACAATGACCTGGCGCATCTGATCATGATGATGCGAAAGCAATTAAGCATCTGTGAATGAAGGTGTCTCACATGGGACTTGAGGAACAAGTAGGAGACAAATCCCTTTCCTCCCCTCCAAAGCGAAAGAAAGTTCGTGGATAGGCAAATGAGCCGGTGAGCCACTGTATCAGTAGCTGAGGAAAATTGCTTGTCCAGCATCGCTTTAGCCGGGAGTACATAGCGTTAGATCTGGAGTTCCATAGTATCATCTGTCCTTTGGGTGTGAGATTTGATTAGGCTAATCAAACTAGAAAGGAGTTCTTGATGTGAGGAATAGAGGAATTGGTTCTGCTAATGCCCAAGCGAGACTCTCATTACATAAGATCAGACTTCAAGAGCAGCAGCAATAAGCATTTCCAGCAATTTTTGCCTGTTACAAGGTAGAAGCTAGAAATGAACATTTCGACAATAGACGTCGTTTCAGCCATGTGCAGCTAGAAACTGACATGACATGAAAAGTATGCCGAGTCTTCCCTCATTGTAATGAACTGTTCTGTGCAGAGGTTATCAAGTCGGCTTCTCATAGGAATTTTGTTCCCTGAACTCCGAAATGGCATTCCTTATCATGTCGGCCACATGAGGCTGCACAAACAAGTGAGTGTTGTCCAAAACATGTATGATGAACTTCTGTGACGCCGGTAGAGAAGCATTCAAATTGATGATGAACTGCGCCATTGGTATGTCGCTGAACGAAATTGCATGTTATTTATTGTGTTCACGGAAGTGTCAAAAGAAAAGAAAGATGTGCATTAAAATAACAACAGAGTCGCAATTTGTAAACTTCTTTTTGAAAAGTTAAACCAATATTCTAAATAACCTTCCAGGGATGCCCCCACAAGAATTGTAAAATAAAAATAAAAAAAAAAGGAAAGATAACTGTGTCTTAAAACCAAACACAATAATTTCTTGAAGAACAGATCACAGCATTATAAATGCTGAAATTTGACCAAATAAAATCGGTGATTGAGCTTTGAAGAAGGCCGAAAGATGCACAACAGATTCGAGCATTTAAAAGCAATCCTCCAAGCAGAAGAAAACAAAGGCATTACCATGAAATGAAAAGACCCTTTGTGGCATTAACCATTATGTATCAGCCAACTTGAGCATCAAACTGTAAACAGAAAAACCAAATGAGATGAGCGTGGAGAAATATAAGCAGGTACCATTCATGGAAATCTAAAAGCAAAAGACTTCTGTTCTAAATTGTACCCAATATTTGGAAGATTCTTGCTACCTTTTCCACTGATTGAATAGCAAACGGTAGCTACATAGGATTAAATAACAGACGCATTACCACCGAGTCCCCAAAAACACTCATTGCAGAAAATTATTTGCTACGTCGCACAGTGAGTGCACCTATGGCTCTCTTGGACTGAAAGAGGAAAAGAATGTCCACTTTTATCCATCCATGGCGGACCCAAAATTGAATGTTTATGTCAACACATAACTAGCAAAGAGATCATTATGGAAAAAGCTCAAGCGGATTAGGCAGTCTGAAGATTATAAGTTCTTTGAGGCAATCGATCAAACATATAGTGTGCAGGACCACGCCAAGAAGAAAGAAAGCCTCAATAGCAAAAGAATCGCATCAATGTTAACCAGCCAGTAAACCAATATATCAGTCATAGACACAAAAAACTAAAGATCTACCTAGTACTGCATGAAGACAACAAAAAAGCCCTCTTTTGAGTTTCATCTCATCATTCTACAACACAACTTGACGGATTGAAAGAAAAAAAAATCAACTATCAATCAATGCACCCATCAGAACTATGAAACCAAGATTTCAACGGGGAATTCGCTGCGTATCTCCAACCAGTGGATTAAATACATGAACAAGACACCAGTGAGAGCGAGTCAAAAAGCAAAGGGATCGAAGTAACCTTCGTAGAATTTTCCGAAATGCTTGAACTGACGCTATGTCTTTGCCGATCTCTTCTTTGCGTAAAATCAAGCCCTACCCGTCTTTGTTTTTCATATAATCTTTTAAGAATTAAAAGTTATGCTTTTCTGCTTTTGATGTTATATAAAATGAAAGTTACGCATTAAAATGAAATTGTGCTACGAATAAACTGTGATAACAAAAATAATTGGTTTGAGTTTAAATTAATCTAATCGTACCATTCCATCGTTTGAGTAAGTTTACAAATCATGATTGTACCGTGATTAATACTTTTGATTATGAAGATAAAAGCTATTGTAGTGCACATATAAATTATCTTATACACACGTCATTTACTTTGGATACTCAATCTATTCATCTACCACGAATACATTTCTCATTTTCTAAAGCTGTCAAAACAAAAGGCTCATATAAAAAAGGAATCTCATTCTTGTTAACCAACCACCAGCTCCATCATGAAGACAAAAAACGTCGTGATTAAATCTCTTTAGAGATGATATTTTTCATCTCACGTTAGGAATTATATCTTTAATCCCTTAGTAGTGTCGTGGTCAATATTGTAGATCCGTGCTAGCAATGTAACACTACTGGCTTGCTCTCATCCATGGAAAGAAATTCTAAACAATGAATAAAGTGAGAAGCTTTTGAAGATCCTTAGTACTGTGCATTTTTTAGAAATATTTTATAGGAATAACGACACAAATGGTTCTTAAATTTTGGCTAAATGTACAATTTATTCCATAAACATTTAATTAGGTGATCCGAAAATCAATCTCTTTCTTACTCCCTTCTATCAGAAAAGGGGGCGTTAGCTTGTACAACTTCAACAAAGAGAGATAAGATAGGAGGAAGAAGTTGCCTTCTGATCAAACGCTTAAACGAAGGAAGTTGTCTTGTCTCATAATGGCAGAAGAAAGAGATCTAGTTGCCAATCGGGAGGAACTTCACACGAATGGTCCCAAAACTTTAGCTAATATGCAATTTAACTCTTGAACTTTTGATTTGTTTAAGAGAATATTTCAAATAAGGATCCAAAGTGGTATCAATTTTTTAAATAAGGACTTGAAATAGATATTGTTTCAAATAAGGGTTTGAAATCATTATTATTTCAAATAAAGACATGAAGTAGATTATGTTTAAAGTAAGGCTCTGAAATGATTAATCAGTCTAAAAAAAGAATTTCACTACACTTGTTGATGACGGTATTTTAGTCTTTTGATTTTTTGTCCTTTTGTTCCTTTAAAAAAAATACATGGGAAGCACTGGAGCCCTCCCGCCTGTGGCCGCCGCCCCGTCGTCGGCCCCTCAGCAAGGGCTAGTGACCTCTCCAGCCATGGTTGCCACCTCTTGTATTCTCTTTTTTTCCTTTAATCTTTTTAAAAATTTAAGTTAACTAAAATTTTCCCTTGACAGCCAGAATATTAAGAGTCGCCGACGAATCAATGAGGTCAGGGCCTTATTTGAAACAATTATAACCACTTCAGGTCCTTATTTGAGATAAAAATAATACTTTAAACCTTATTTAAAACAATGTCAACTTCAGATCGTTATTTGAAAAAACTATAGCAATTTGAGTCCTTATTAGAAATTTTCCTTTTGTTTAATGTGGTCCCTGAACGTTTGTTATATTTTCAAACTAATATCCGAATTATTTAAAAATATTCAATGTAGTCCATAAATTTAAAATTAATGGAATGATCGCATTAAACATTTTTAGATAATCTAATGATTAGTTTTAATATTTACCAAAAAATCAGGGATCACTTGAACAAATCGAACGTTTGGGGATTATATTGCACATTGAACTAAAATTTAGAGACTATTTGTGTCAAATTGAAAGTTCAGTAATAAAATGGCACATTTAGCCAAAGTTCGGAAACTGTTTGTGTTGTTTTCCCTTATCTATACAAGAATCCTTCTCTTTACAACCATTGATTCCCCTTGATCGAACAGTGGAAATTCGGTTTCTTTATCCCCTGGTTACCTAGCAATTACAAGTATACTTTCCCGTGATATATTCTCGAGTAGATATACAAAGAGTATATAGACTTCATGGTTCTCCGGGCCAGCTCATGAGCTATATCGTCTTATCCGGTCCAACTCGTGGGCTCCTGGGCTTATTTTTTCGGTCAGTTGGGCTTGAAAACCTCTGATCCATTCCCATCATATTATAGGAATATTCTAGAGTTCCTTAGAAAACCCCAAGTACAAGAATCCAGGCTTCTTGGTTCTCCGGACCACCTCATGGGCTATCTTGGCCTATTTCTGGACCTATTGGGCTCGATAACCTCTGATCCGTGACAATCGCCTGCTCAAGTTTCCTTAGGAAATAGAATTCCCGGGGTGAATCTTATACGTGTATTTCCCTACCAGGCAATACAAAAATGTTTTCTTTTGTAGACATTAAAATGGGGCCAGTAAGTGGTAAAACCAAGGAGTCACAGGTGAGCTAATCTCTCCGCTGCCGTTCATCGATATCTGATGAGGTCTCCCAATTCAAATCTGGAAGCAAAGACACATAACTTGCCCAAATGGAGTCAACTCGTGAAGATTGTGAAAACTGAGGTCCTTGCTCCCCATGGAGATTGTAGGTCCAGAATTAACAAGAAGAAAAGCTCGTTGCAGAATAAATAATGCACAAATGCTTAATCTAATGAAGTTACAACCCTCCGCAGAAAGGACCTCCATGGGTAACTCCTGCTTGAGCTTGGGACCTCACAAAGACAGATGGTTCAGGGAAGGAAACATTCCTTAGCATAGAGCAGCACAGCCAAAGAGAGATGGAGGACGACCTGCTAGTCAACTGAAAAGGTGCAACTTGCCTCCTACCCAATCAGTCGAGGTAATGAAAGCAAAGCACGTAAACCAGCACTCCCCGTGACCCAAAGATTCTTGGAAGATCACGTGAATATATGAAATTTCCGTACGAGAATATCTTCATTCTTCGTGATCGTCCAGTGCGCTATAGATCAACCTGGGAGGAACATTCGTTTTTTAGCATCAGGCTTTTAAAAGGATTTAGCACGAATAGTTTCAAATAAGCAAGCAGCCCTTCACTTTTGGCATACCAAAATAAGGAGATGAAAAGCAGCAATACTAGATAGCCCAGCTTAAAAAGCCTTTTCTTCTTTTCCCACTTGAGCATATTGTATATCTCGGTGACATCTACCAAGTGCTGTTTCTGGGTGTACCTAATAACAGTCATAGATCAGAGTCGGTCATCACCAGAATTATTACATGCAGATATTTTCACTGCCAAGGTAAACAGATAATCAACAAGCAGCTCCGACAACAAGATGTTTTTATTTCTTAATTTACACTCAAGTTTGCATTTAGATGTTCTAGTTGATAACCAAGTTGCCTCGTGATAATTTAAAGCTCTCATGTAGTTTGCCATAGAATAAGGCTAAATGTAGTAAATAGAAGATGTTTGCCCATCTAAATAATCACTGTCCTTCAGATAAGTCAGAGCTAGGACATGTCTGTATAATTTGCAACAATGGCCAAAGAGCATCATCATGCTCAGAACAATGGACTTTCAGCTGCAGCGCAAGAGTCACAGGGGATCATTAAGTTGGGCCCAATGAACTAGTGCATGCGATCAATTTGAGCATCTGTTTGGTCATTAAACATGTTACAAGACTCAAGGAAATTAAAAAGCTCTGGCTAGTATACAAGATTGAAAATACTATCATCATTGGATGTCGAGACAGATGGTCAGCATTTCTTGAGAGAGAATCATCCACTTCACAGAAAGTACTGCAAGTTTGGCTTCAAATATACAACGCAATGCCATAAAAAGGGGAAGAAACAGAACTCACAGTGTCACATTGTAATAGAGGTATGGAACACACAACAGTGCCATAACCCAATGTCCTGTCAAGAGATAAAACAACAACAAGACTCCCTGCCCGATAAACTCTGGTAAAATCACTGCATTAATCCGCGATGCAGAATCATAAGGGTTTATGTAATCAAACTCGAGATCTGCCAAGCACATGAGCTGCAAAATAACTACGAGGGTTAGACCTCATCACTCGTAAACATAAAAAGTTGATTGAAGAATACATAAAAAGCCAGAATTCCATTGCAAAAGCAGCAAAAGGCAATGGTTTGCAGTTTGCATATTATTGCAACCCCCCAAGTGGTTAAGCACTCAAAAAGCAAACGTAGAAGCTGTTGCTCTAGGAACCATAGTGAACCAATTGACACTGCAAAGTCAAAGGGCCCCATAAAGAAAACCAAAGGATCAATGCCTGCACACGACACAGATTGAAATGCATCGTTCTCAGATCATGACACTTCTTACGGAGGAACCCATTTCAAGTGAGGATTTAACAACTCCGGAAACAAAACAGGAGAGGAAAATGAAACGCCGCTTCGGGAAGCAAAAGCTTCCGTGATGAAGTAAAAAACAAGGAACAAAAAAACAGCTTTTGGCAATCATAAATTGATGTGGTCGCTTAATCGAAAAGGGATTCAGACACGATTAGCACAAAGTCATCTGCTTCTAATCTATCATCGATCACCATCCTAATCTCAACGTCCGATCGCTCGAAAATGAGCTAAACCAGCGAAGACCCAATTCCTTCCGCATCCTTTGGACAAAGTTTCAACTCCGAGATGCTTCACACCAAATTAAATTCTATCTATATCTGGTTCCGGCTCGAATATGAGGGAAAGTACGGAGAGGGCAATTAATAAGGGGAGCTCGGGGGGGCAATCGCGACTTCGAATTGAACAACACCCTACGAGTCGAGTACAAACTGATTAAGAAAGGCCAAAACTTTCGAGGAAAAAGAGAGCTTGGGACCTAGGGTTTTGGTTGATGGTTTATGGGGGGGGGGGGCGCTGACCTGGTAAATGACGACTACTACGAGGGCTACGACGGAGAAGAAGGAGACCAGCCACCCATAGAGATCCTCCATGATCCTGCTCGTTCAAGCTCCCCCGACCTCGTCTTCCTCGCGAGCTCAATTCAAAGTTTCAGAAGCCGGAGAGAGAGAGAGAGAGAGAGAGAGAGAGAGAGAGAGCTCCTGCAAGTTGACTTTTGACTTTTGAGGTGCAGTAGAGAAAGAGAGCGCGTACATGGAGGAACCAATCCGAGCAGGGGCTTTTGTGTCTTCGAACGGAGATGGAAATTCAGCTTTAGCTTTGCAGTATTCCCCCAAGGCAAAATGAAAGGAAAAAACAAAGGAGAAGAAAGGAAATTGAATTTTATCTTTCTCAAATTTTTTATTTTCGAGAAATTACCAAAAAAAAAAACATATATGATTTTCCATTGCACAAAAAAGAAAAAATCTCTACTCTTTAGGACTACAAATTTTATTACTTCAAATCAGCATGTTAATGCATTTATTCTACAAGATGATTATTTCTCTCTTCAAAAACTTTCTTATTCTTTTTTCTCGGGTTCACTCATATTTAAACTA
The DNA here is from genome assembly GCA_019926035.1 of Melaleuca alternifolia. NCBI lineage: Eukaryota > Viridiplantae > Streptophyta > Magnoliopsida > Myrtales > Myrtaceae > Melaleuca > Melaleuca alternifolia. The sequence continues at coordinate 87,560 of JAGKPW010002165.1, forward strand.
CGATCGATCGCAACAAGTAATGACAACGAAACAGTCCGAGACAGAATAGGTAGCGATTGGCCGTTGAGGAGGGCAGGGGCAAATTTTTGTCGAGAATGGGTTTTTTCTTCTTCTTGTTTTTGGGTGGCGCGGGGCTAGGCTTAGAGTATTTGAGGCTTTTGGACAAGGGAGGAGGTACTCAAGTGAATTTAGTTGGACCGAGGGTAGCAACTTTGCAGTTCAAGCAGAGGTATGCTGTGTGGTATTCGGATGAACATTCAAGCGTGATTTTGGTATTCTTCTTCCTCCACTTCCATTTCGTTAGTCCGTGAAAGATGACTCACCCAGTAGGCCGTCGATGCTTCGTTGGCGCATTAAACCAAAGCAAATCCACCAACGAGGGTGGAAATGAGTCCCGACCCGTCCCCGTCATGTCCATTTTACAAGTTATATTTTTTTGGTAAGGACCATTTTACAAGTTATTTTGTCCTGAGCAAAGCAAAAAGAACGTGGAGAGCTCGGACACAACATTCCTAGAATGGAAAGGTTTATCAGAGGATTCGCTTCACATGAAAGTCAAGCAAGCAAGTCGTTGTTACGGTACTTCTACTTTTACTCTTTGCATCTTGCGAATTTTTTTTTTTTTGGTGCTCGTAATTTTGACTTTCATTTAGCACGAAACATAAACAAATTTCGTCACTAATTTCCAAATATCATTGCGTATGACTGATCATAGTTCTCAATTATTTCTTCGAAGTTGTCATGGAACGAATTTTTTTTTCTCAACTTATAGTCTAGTCATGAGTAATGTAAGAAGTACATAAAAAAAAGAAATACGCGATACAGCACAGGACCGAGTTTCATGCCCGATATCATCAATCATCTGATAAAACACATCATGGCTTCCAGAAGAGAAATCCACCCAACCTCTCAAAAATTTGCAGACACGAAGCCGACGCATGTGAACTAATGTACCTAAAGACCTCGATCTCGTTCATCTCGCTGGGTAATTCGCTCGACTCCCGATTACAGAAGTATCGGACTCACGTGCTTCGAGCGCTTCCTAACTACGTGACATCTCCTACATCTACTGAACTGAGTGCTGATCTACAGGAGGAAGTCCATCAGATGGGTCAGTGCTAATGGGGAGTTTGCCTCCATGTTGGCTTCTTCGGAGCAAGAGGAGCTGGAAGATGTGGAGCGCTTGGTGCAGAGGAAGAAGTTCCTTGAACCCAGGTTTATCAGCTTCTCCTCTGGCCTCAGACCTGCATTCCCATGTAAAGTACCGATTACTTATGCAATTTCAGTGCCTATCCAAGTTCCCGGGGGGGGGGGGGGGGGGGGGGGGGGGGGGGCACAAACGTACGGTAAAATAGAGTGCCTCAATTTGCTATATATTAATAGGCCGCATTATAGCAGAAAAAAGACATCGATTTTTGTTTATCGAAATTCAATAATATGATTTGTCACCCGTAAGGGTTAGCATCGATCCAACCTAGACCTTATGATTGGATCGAGCTAGATTGACTCTATCCGGTCTGCTCGGGTCCAATACCTAATCCCAAATATTGCCGATTCGATGCTAGTTACGTAACCGGATCAAACTGGGGAACCTAACTGAGAAACTCTAATTCTCTCCTTTTTATAGTTTTACCTCGGATCTTGTATTCTTGTAATTGCCGCCTTTGTCTCTTGTAAGCAATGGGATGTTTTTACTGAAAATTATCATTTCAAGAAATTAAAAAGAAAAGACTAGAAATTAATGGTAGGTTCACTTGATAGTCTATATAATAAGTTCCGAGTTCCAATAATTCAGAATCGTTCTTAATAGGATGAGCTAGACGATCTAAGACAAAAGCCTATCTACGCTGAATCTGCTCATTTTAATTGCTCATGACAAGGACGTGTTCTTTTTTTTTTCCCCCTATGAAAACGTAAATTTGAAGAGGGTTGTTAAGGAGAAGATAATCCTAAAAAATTCGTATGTCTTTGTCATGGAATCATAGAATGTTGGGTCTGTGGGATTAAACTAATTATGGGGATTGGAATGTCCAAACTTATTGGCAAAGTTACATTATCGGCCAAATATAAGAATGAAAAGATGGACCGACCATCCTTCTCAAGTTTAAATTTTTAAGATGTAACTACGCACACGACAACAAAAAAACAAGTATAGAAAACTAAAAACTTTTCTTTGAAAAATCGTGCCCTTCAACAACTTCGTCAATACTAGGTCAAACATTTGTTTTTTTCAAGGAAATTCCAAGTCAGCATAACATAAGACGAATTTCGTGGAATGTAAGAATCGCAAAGCTGACGGAGAACTCACACTCCAAGCTGAAGGGCGAGTAGTGAAGCTCGAAGCAGCCAGGGTCGCTCGCTTTCAGCAATGGCCGCCTCTTCTCCTTCGTGTATGCCTCCACGCTCGCCCTCACCAGGTCGCTCACGCTCTTCTCCTGCGCCATCACCACCTGCACCGGCCCCAGGCTCCTCTCCACCGTCACGTTCAGCAGCAGCTTCGCCGGGCCCGACACGGCCGGAGGCGGCGGCGTCGGCAGCACGAGCCTCCTCCGAGGGACGGAGATGATTCCGCCCCGGCGGCGGACCAGGTCGGTGTGGTAATCCGGCGGGAAGGTCTGCAGGGACCGTTCAGAGGGCGTCCGGACGGCGGCGACCAAGGGAGCACGGGCGGCGGAGCGTCGACGGGAGACCGCGTGGTGCGAGCGGAGGTTCATGATTATTATTTAGTAGATAGTGAAAGAGAGAGAGAGAGAGAGAGAGAGAGAGAGAGAGATTGGGTGAGGGAAAGAGAGGGCGGTTGAGACAGAGGAGAGATCAGGGAGAGAGCTTTTTTTGGACGTTAATGGAGGACGGATCGACAGCGCGAAGCTTCGTGGAAGGTTGGTGGGATATGCAGCCGATTTCGTGGTGCCACTTTTTCCCGTAGGGATAGTGGTGCAACTATCCTTTTAACCATCATGTTCAAATACAGTTCAAATTGATGCTCGAATATGGTCCATTTTATAGTGCAGATGATCGAGAGTTACCCACACCAGACTAGGGGCTTTTCAGCTTACGAGGGCCTCTCTCTCTCTCTCTTAACCGGATGAGCTGCTTTCTTATTGAAAAAATGACATAAATAGTCATTGAACTTTAACTTAATTTACAATTTAAACTTTCAATTTATTAGAAATGGATCGTGAACTTTAAGCTCAATGTGCAATTAATGTTATCCCTAAACTTTTGATGTAGTCTCAAGTTATTCCCTGAACTATATAAATATATTCAATGTAGTCATTTCATTAACTTAAGTTTAGGGATTATATTAATATTTTCATATAGTTCAATGACTAGTTTGAGCTTATACCAAAAGTTTATAAATTACATTGAACAAATTAAAAATTTAAGTATCAAATTGCCTATTGAATTAAAGTTTATGGACCACATTGAATAAATTAAACTTTGAAAACTACATTGCAACGTCACATTCCCCAATTGGTTCAATATCTTTCTCGAACTCAGCTCTATGCTTTGTCAAATCAACTTTTATGTCCTCATGTTTACTTCTCAACTTACCTTAAAGAGGAACCAAAAAAAAAACAAAACTTACCGAATTCTTTTTTAAGTACATTGTAATGCGACACACTTATTCACCCCAAGCGAAACAAAAAAAAAAGGAAAAATTGTTCAAAAATTCTTGATTTTATTAATATAGCTACTAATTTAGTTCTAAATTTTTTAACGTAACCATTTTGTCCTAAACATTTTGATTATTTTCCAATTTAATTCTAAACTTTTCAATTATGCAAAGTTAATTCTAAACACATTTACGGTTTAGCTATTTAGTTTTAAACTTATTATTTGATATTTGGACAAAAGAACTATGTTAGTAAATTATAAAAAGTTTTGAAACTAAATTGACAAATCATCAAAAGATTTAGAACTAAGTTGGCATACTTAAAAATATTTAAAATTAAATTAATCTCCATATGTTTAGGATTGTTTGGATGATTTTCTTCAAAAAAAAAGTTGGATTTTGTTTTAGTACACCCCTCCAAAAAGAAAAGGATAAATAAGAGAATGAGTCACAACGGCACTGACACAAGACATAGTCGTCCTAGGCATAATAACCAAAGCAATGGAGACAATGACAACCGACCTACTGGAGAGTTCATATGGTGGACCTTCAATGGGGATTCAAATTGAGGGGGCACTACAGTGATCACTCCATTATGCATTTTAACTTTTAAGATGACATAATTAAGGATTTATTAACACGAATTACTTTGATTTTTTTTGGAGGGTTTTCGTGTTCTTTCGGTTGTCTCAAAGTAGAAAAACAAAAGGAAAAAAATGAAGGAAAAAGAGAGAATTCTTAAGGCTCGGGCAAGAATAAACAAAGTGAACAAAGGATGGAAAAGCTAAATAAAGGAGAAACCTGAGCATAATATAAAGTTCCTCCTTTTTCACTATTCTCTTCACTTCTCGTGTGAAAAGACGTTCATATACAGTAATCCCATACATTGCCGCTCAGCCAACTTGTCCTTGCCAAACCCGCCCCACTATTCATTGCACGCTTTAGCCACACGGTTGCAGTGAATGCACACGTCTCTTACGTGCACAGCCAGTAGGCCGAATCAATGCTCAAATCAAATGGCATCATTCAAGAGCTGAACCAGAGGGCATCAACCGAGGAGCTGGTCGTACGCTGGATTTCAAATGCTTGAATCGAACAAACGATAGCAGTAAAAGAGCAGCATGACAAAAAAATTATGCTACTCCAACATTGGAAGGTTGTCGGGGGGTTAGTCTTGTTGCGAGCAGATGATGATTCGCCACAGCTTGTGAGCCCTTCTCATGATCTTCCCGAGCTTTCGAGCTACGAAAGTTGCCAACCAGAAGAGAGGAGGGGGGCAAGGTGGAGAGCTGGTCCTCACTGCTGCTGCTTTGTCAGATACGAAAGAAGCCGAGAATCCGTTGTTGTCGAGACCGGTGGGGGTTCTTCGCAGATAAAAGCTCCGGCTACCCACGTCCCCGAGAAGCTCTGATTTATCCAGACCTATACAGCATACAACATTCGAAATTAAGACTCCTGATGTTCTTTTTGTAGAGCGGCGAACCTGACTAATAGAAGATATTCGTCTCTGCATCAAACCGTAGATTTACCAATTATGGTCGGACTTTTTCTTGAAATATATACCGGTTTATTCACAGAACACTGGCGAAGTAATCGAACAATGAAAGATTCGGGAGAACAAGAGAGGCAGTGACTAAGAAAGTGTGTCCCCTATGTTCACTTTGGAAGGCAACTGGTTTGCTATGTGCCTAATTTGAGATTCCGATTGTTCGATACTTTCCAAAAAGTGACTGCACTTTGATTTAGTTAGCTTGGCTTCCAACATGGATCAAGCATATCCTCACTGAATATCCAAGAAATTCACCAATCGTGCAACTAGTGCCAGCAGAATCATAAAGGTACTGGATTCCCAAAACTCCTACTTGCCACCATAAGAAGTACCGAATAACGACTCACTCTGAAGGCTGAAATAGGACTGGTGCAGCTCGAAGCTGGTCAAAAGATCGCGATGGATCTTGGGCATCCGCCCTTCTTCCTTATACTTGTTCATAATGAGCTTGATGGTGTCCTCCACACTGGAACCCAATTTGACCATCATCCTGATAGGCCCTGGACTCCCTTCCACTGTTACATTGACCACCACCTTGGCTTCCTTATTGTATCCCTACAAACCCGCAAAAATTCCAAAAAGATTGAGATTAATTTTGCACACAGAGATTGAGCAGTTTCTGATCTATAACTAAGAAAAATAAAAAAAAAAGCTGAGACCAAGAATCCCCCTCCACAACTTCTAGATTTGTCTCTCAGTAAAGCTACCCAAGTTTTTGATCTTAAGACCAACAATTGATCTCACGCATCGGCCTGCGCTCGATCTACTGGAGTTACTCTGTGCAGCAAGTGAATCACACTCAGCAATGTCTACGTATGTGGTCCGATAGCACATCTGGAAATTTCAGAAATAGGTCGATCGATAGTTCATGCGAACGGGAACGTTTGGTTTAGCTACTATGTCTAGGCGCACGTCATCCATTTTTAGGGATAAGCATGGTTTCGGTTTCTCCATCACCTGCTTTTGCTTGAAGGAATCAATTAATTCACTTCGATAGCTAAAACAGAACTTGGCCAATCCTTATACAAATTGAACCTGAATAGCCAACGAGTCAAACCCCATCAGCTAGAGAAGTCAAAGCAGACAGATCAAACCAAAACAGCCCAATAGTATTCACCAACCCATCAAAAGCCATTTCTAAAAATCCGAACACGACAGTTCAGAATCAAGAACACCACGGAGAAGTCGGCAACTTTTACCTCCAATCTGCTGGGAGAAGGACTACCCATCAAAGAAGGAGACGAGGCAAGTACGTCCGTGCAGCTGTGGGGGCTGAACAGAGCTCTACCAGTCGAACTCGCGCTCTGTCTCAGATCGCCCGGGTCGTCCCCGACCAGATCTTCCGCGCTGTGCCATAACATGGGCTCGGAAGAGCACCTCTCGAGCCTCCTCGCCGGCTTCAAGTGCCTGAACGAAGATCGTCGGGCAGCGGGAGCCCGACGGGGCGACGGCTGGGGCGGCTTGCTCTTCCGGCCGCCGAAGACCGAGGCCTGTCGCCGGTGTGTCCTCTCCGACATGCGAAGAAAGAGACGAGAGCGCTGCTCTTCTTCGGGGGTCGGCCGTTCTCGTTCCTCTCGATTGCGTGTGCTTTTGGCAGTTGAAAAGAGATGGAGTGAAGATCAAGGAAGAAGAGGGAAAGAAGGAAAGAAGGAAAGAAGGAAGGAAGTAAGGAGGATAAATTCTTTGGTCGGTTCTTGGGGGCGCGACAGGTTGCCTCAAAGGTCGAGTGGTGCGGATCAACTGTTCTTGTCGGGTGGGGGCTTTGTCTGATTTCGCAACTTGCTTTTGGGGAAACGTCAGAGTGAGGGGGAAGTTTTTCGATTCCTCATTGGAGACTTTTTGTTGAGGCCAGTCAAGTGGAGTTCTGTCCTTGTACGATTCATCTTCTTCAGCAACCCCCAGGGGCTTCCTTCTATCGACGAATGGAAGGAGAAAGAAGAAGAAGAAGAAGAAGAACGTCGGATATTTCTGAACATCTGATTAATCCTCAATGAGATCGGTCGTCTCTCGTTCCACGCACGTGAATGATTAACGAAAGCACGGAGATTGACATCCTTAGGCTGTCCTAGGAAAACATAAAACATGGTAAGTTGAAATCAAATTTGGAGTAATCTCGACGTGGATCGGACATTTCGCAATCGTGTGTGAAGCCCTCGCGATGACGCCAAAGGCGGGCCGACCATCCATGTTAACAATAACAAAGACAGAATAAAGCGAACCCAAAGTTCATGCATTTGTCCTATATTTTACATGCCTGAATCGATTATTAATCTATTTAATGTCAAAGACAATCGACAATCTCCATACTTTAAAACTGTTTAAACAAAACGTCCGTCAACTCCGAAGCAGCCTCTCCCATAAAAAGGGTCACCGTCAATGCTATGCATGTGTTCATAAAATATAGATCGGGCCAAAGCTAAAAAGCATCAGGCCCTGCCTCCTCCATCGAACGATGAGACAAAGCTCGAAAAAAAGAAGGGTGAGATCACACATCGAAAGTATCAAACTAATGACCGATGCATGCCTCCCCCCACCTTTGACAATTGTTTAATTAGTCCGATCGAATGCGACCGCCGGCCTGATCTCCGAAGCGGGGTGCGATTGGCTCGATGAACCCATTAAAATAATTAGCTACTAATGCAGAGTAATTATCTTATCTTAAAATGCAGATTGGGAATTCGAACGCGCATGTCTCCATAGGGTAAGGTCACCGTCAATGCTATGGGAATAGAAAATGTAGATCGGGGCGATTTTTAAGTTCTCTCTGACCTATGGGGCGATTTTGGGATGGCTAGGCTAATTAATGCCCCGTCTTACCCGCTTTAAGAATATGGTCAGGGCTAAAACAATTATTATATACATCAAAGAATATATCCCGTCATCCCACGAGATCTGCCGTCGCGATTAATATGAAGATATACATAATCAAGGGTGTTTGGTAATTCTTTTTGTTCCTCTAAATCCTGATTCACTTCGATGAAGATGATGGCTACTGATGGTGGAAAGATATTTTGCATGACCAGGTCTAGATTCTCCTTTTAAGGACTTGTCCATGGCCATGGGGGTAAACTCGGGCTCTCGGCTGGACATGGGCCGGACAAGTAGCTTGGTCCAAGGAATCATCTAGAAGCCCATTTTGGAATTTGAAGCCCAAGCTAAAAGCCATAGCCATGGGCCCCCAATTGACTAGGCTTCACTTTCAAGTAAGGTCACTGCTGCTGTGCTCGCAATGCTGCAAGGAACCCATTATGAACTTTCTTTCTTAATCATTGGAAGGTCCACTTAATTATCATCAAGCATCACGTGATTTTGGGTCATAATTGTAGGGAATCATTTTGCCGGAATGTGAAATCGGCAACTTAAATGGAAGAAAAAATCTAATTTTAGGAAAATGGATGATAAGAAACAAAATTTGACTCATGTTAAAGTACTCGTCCATGGACTAAACGATCAATGTGGCGCCGGTGTTTGAGTAGGAGTGTCAATGATTTGGTCTGGTCTCGATCTCTTTGATACCCGATCCGAACCGGGTCATTAAGGAAGTATGTCGATCACGACCTAAACTCGACTCGAATTGCATACAATCCGAATTATAAAAAAAAAAAAAAACTACTGCTTCTCCATCGATTTGGAGAGTGTTTTCAGGCAAAGTAATCCATTCTTGATATTTTCTACGAGAAGTTAGAAATTTCAACAAAGAAATTGGCGAACAGAGAGGTCTTGAAGCTGAAGAGAAATTTATAGACGGGAGATTGGAGTCACAAAAACAAACGTGACCAGTAACCTATTTTATCTCCACTTTTGACATTAGGGATAGCTGTACATGCCATTGCAATCAAGCTGTTACAGCTCTAAACTTGTCAAAATACGTCACAAATCCAATTTTTTTTATACTAATATATGATAGATTGAGTTGTTATAATATTTAGTTATATTTATTATATAGAACATAAATGGGTTTAAACATAATGTGACAATAAATGAGTTATAAGTGAGTCAAAAAATGGGTTTACAAATTTACCTAGATCCAACCCATCTCCATGTCTCTCTTTTCATTTTCTTTTTCTTGCCCTCACTTGATCTCTTGTCGCGCCCTTCACATTCTTGTCTCGGTTTGTGTATGGGTTAAATATGGAAGTGCTTTACTAATATGAGTTAGGTCATGCATCAATCAATAGATTTGTATTTGATGAAAATGGATAAAAAATGGGTAAATTGATTTATTTGAATTGGACCGTTTTCGACTCGATCCAAATCTAATCGGAATTACCCGTTCGACAGGTTTTTAAGTACTTATATGAACCGATAGAAACCCAAGTCGCAGTCAGGCACTTTTGACAACTCTATAAAGTGGGTCTGGGCGTAAATTTTGGCCGATAGGCCTGGGAATAGTGGATTGCTCATGAGGCCTAATTTGATCCAGCCCAAAAGTGGTTCAATACCGTTAAGCGAGGCCATGGGCCTAGCTAGGGCCTCTCCAGCCCAAAACAAGGGTAAAAGTTGAGAGGCCACCAATTGCTACAGAAGATTGGAGATGATGCAATGCCGACACCCATTTAGCCATGAACGAAAAGTCAAGCAAAACTTTGGCTAACATTAAGAGGTCATCCCGGGCACGGGACCGAGGTAAAGACCTCGCGTTTCCACGGGCACGAAGCCGCGTAGAGCCAGACTCGCCGACTAATTCTATCCTCAAGGCCGTTACATTAGCAAGGTGTTCTCATTCGACATCATCATCCGACTCCGTGTATGAACACGTCCTTTCCCATTCACAAATGACTCTCGTTAGTTGGCCTTTCCACATGATGAATTGGTCCAATTATTATGTGGGACGAGCGAGGAGAATCCAACAACAGTGTCTCCTTGTATCAGGCAACTTTTCCCCACCTCTCTCTTCTTCTTTTTTATCCCGTTGTGCGCTTGTGCCATGCCATCCTCGGCATGCCTTGAGAAGTTCAGCTGTTGCCGCCAGCGGACAAGAGATCAATCATAATGAAGCATGGGATAAGGATTGAATCAATCACTCTTTTTGTGCATGAATCTGTCGAAATCGGACTCCCTGACCCAAATTACGTGCTCTGTCTCTCCCCCCCACTTTTGTTTTTGGCTTATTTGAGATGCTTCTAAGGCAAATGTTTAGCCCCGAGGTTAATTATGATGAGGGGTTCTATTTTTTTTTTTAAGGTAAATTGAAAATTTAGAGGGCAGATCATGATTAGCCTCGTTGCTAGCCAGCCCCTCATGAAGCATGACTCTTTACAGTGGCTCAAACCTCGGTGATCACCGACAGAATAATGGTCAAAGTCAACACATTTTTCTCGAGGTGCATGGAATTAAAGTTGATCAGGGTCGAGATTATCCGACGTGGGGACAGATTGTGCACTGTCTTTGGCAATTGGCATGCACATGACACGACCCGGATGAGAATAACGGAAGTATGATGCGACCCGACATCTGATATAATCATGAAAAGAAGCGCGGGAGTTTGATATATATTCGTACGATAAGATAATTACACGATCTATTACGTTGTGGATAGAATGTGTTGTACGTGGAATTATAAGAAAATGACTCCCCGGATCCCAACACAATTTCTCATGAACATTACTTTAATACGTCATTGATACTTCCATGGCTTTGGATAATCGGGTTTTGGCATGTTGTTCACTAAGGCTCCACCAAACTCGAGCAATGATTCCTCGACGCAAGTGTAAATCCTCGCACGACACAAAAAGCACCCCGGCTTAGGAAACGAACTCGACTGCTCTTTTCCACCCTTTGATTGGCTCGAAGTCCACTGACTCGAGGCACTAAGTTTTACTTTTTCACTCGCGACTGGAGGCCTCTCTTTCATTGCCATATTTACAGCGAGTGGATGAGTTCGCGAGACACCTGTTCAGCAAATTTGTCCTCTTTCGAGGACACCCGTGATGATGATGATGATGAGGAGGAGGAGGAGGAGGAGGATGGTGGTGCCTTTGCTAGTGCTGAGGCATCTCATTAGCCCTAGGATCAAGAATCCTCGTCGGAATGACACTGACGGTTACCAATTCGGTTCCAATGGGGGAAAAGCTTGAGATCAATTATTGGAGGAGGGCCAGCAGCAGCCATCATCCGAGACCATATTCAAGCGTCAAAACGGTCTTGGAGAGCCACGCCGAGCGTCGTCTGACATGATCGACGTATAAATTCGACAAAATGAGGGCGAGAAAAGATGCTGTTCACGGGATGAGGACAATGGATCGAACGACAGTGCGTATCGAGACTCTCGGGTGTCATGTCGTGGGACTCTGAACGGATGTGATCCTGAGGGTGGATGGAGAGAAGCATACGGAATGACAAAATGATGCCAACTTCATCTTTGTGGGCTTCGACCAGAAGGCGTGCCTTTGCTTGCATTCGTTCCTTTCTTTCTACAGTCCACATTGCAAGTGGAGAGAGAGAGAGAGAGCTTTTCAGTGAGGCACAGTCCACGCACAAAATCATGAGACCGCAGGGTGGGGGCCAATCATCAACCACGAGTTGCGAAATCAGGGCGGGGCCCCGAACCTCATGATTGGATCTTGATCCGTAATCCCTTTATCTTCACACCTTTGGCCTTTTTTCCTTAGTCAAAACCGATTTTTAGTAAAGATCGATCGAAAGGTGTCCACTCACCGAATGAACCTCTCGTCTTTTCTTTCCTATGCTTTTTTCGTCTTGTCAAAATCCCCTCCTCCTCTTCATCAATTTCTCCGAGAAGATTAGGGCAAGATATGCTCTCGCAGTGAGTTTCCAATGTAGTTCCACGTTTAGTTTCATTAATTGGCTAGTTCAATCTTTAGTTCATTAGCATAATGTCTATGCATCCAATTATAGACCATTCGCGACAATATTTTCGCGACGACTAGAGCGACGATTGGATATATAGAGATAGAATGTGGATTTGGTATTGACCAACTCGATATTGTGGGCGATGATCATGTTTAAAAGAGCCACGATAACCGAAATCATGATGGGTTTTTTTGACTAGTCGATTTCGGGGCCGCGCTATTAATTTCCTTTCGGCCTCACTCGAATGCGATCCGGTATTCGTCGTTTACATAAAAATACAAGGGACACGTCCTTGCACTTGACCTAAATCGAATTGTTAAAATGTGGGCCTCGGCTAGGTACCATCAATCATTCAAAGGCTAAGTATAGGCTCGAAATGGGGAGTGATGAAAAGATGAAATGACAAACCGATTCTTCCGAGATTAAGGAAAAATTACAAAGGCAACAGGAGAAGATGAATAATGGGGGTCCTATAGGAATAGCCCATCGCCCACATCCCAATCTCTCTTAGTGATTTGCTTTCGGTACGAGAGTCCCCACCTCGAGCATCTAATTCTTGACCAAATTGGAAATGGGAAATCACATTTGGAAAAAGTAGTAGAGATTTTGGAACGCGCATGACCTTGATTTGACGGTCCAATGTCTATCTTTTACCAAAATAAGGAGGCCTCTTCCTAGCGATAGGTCATTCACTGTGGACATCGCACGCTTTAAGCTATGCTATTTAGTTGTTGCTTGTGCACTCAGACAAAGCTCGATTATTTTCCTTGGTAGGATGGGTGATCACTAGTAGGAGCGAGCACCAATTCAGGGTAGACTTTGGAAATCGGATTGACTTGGACCGAACCTGCTTGGGAAGTTTTGATCTTGGATCTGGCTATCGATGGTCTGATTTCATATTTCAGATGCGGAATCGGATCGAGAAATCATAATTCCCTCATTTTCTTAGTTTTTATTCCGGATCTTTATATTCTCATCGTTGTTGCCGTCTCGACCTCTGATTTCTTTCTCTCACATTCTCTGCTTCGCTCCACTCACTCCTCCACATTTCGCCAATACCAATTAATCATTCGAAACAAACGAGCCTCCTGTAAATTGGTTGCATGGCTATACAAGAAGAATAAAAAAGACGCTCGTGCTTTGTTTCTCCTATTCCAACATATACAAGGTTTTTTTTTTAAGGCATTTGTATCGTGTAACTGAAGATTCAAAATTTCGATTAATACTTTCAAGGAATGAAAAAAAGGAAATCATAACAAAAAAAAGTAATTGACTGGTTTTTGAGTAGATTCTAAAAGTAGACCGGAATGATAGGTTTTGCTCTAGGGTGTACTGTGTAGACCCTAGATTTCAAAAATCAAGAAACGATCATGGCATGGTAGGTTTTCGGGTTTCAGGTTTGGAATCTACCTAACATGAAAGAAAGCATTCACTCTTAATTCACTGGACACTAACATGTGTTTGCGAAGTTCTATCCGCAATCTCACTTTTAATGTGTCGATCAAATTATTTTGTTATATTAAGAACTTGGGTTTTCTAAATGACTCGAGCCTATGAATGAAAAAGAAGGACAAATAGTCTGGTAAGCACCATTCGGATTGGGACACGACCATCCCTGCCATGTCTTATATGGGATTGATTGTTCCATAGCTTTCATTATCGAAAGGACAATGATTTTTTACAGTTCTTTTGGGGGGATAAAAAGTGCATTCGGACCAGAAAGAGGGCTCCCTCCCAAAAGTCTAACTAGAATTATCTAAATTCAGTCAGTGGAGAGGATATAATTGCTTGTCCTCTGTTAGATGTGCGGGCCTATCTATGTTGAGGATTGTTCTGAACCGGTGGATCGAATTCACAATGATCATACCTAAATTAATTCATTTAAATTAATCGATCTATTTTTACATGATACAATTTTAGTGATCCGTACTCGACGTAATTATACCGTAGTCGATCCGTATTATTAAAATACTTTTTTATTGAATCATATATAGATAAAATCATATCTAAATTGATGTGAAAGTATGAGGTGAATGGGCGCGAAATCGAGTGAGGGGGAGAAGCGTGCGATCTAAGTAAATTGTGAATTCTATTTATTACCCATATTATTTTAGATTTTACCATTATAAATCAATTTATGACTTATTTAGATTAATAAAACTAACCACTATAACTATTTAGTCCATCAAATATGGGTTAAAAAATGATCTTTGACCCATTTTAAGATGTCTACTGGTCATTGGGTTCAAGCTTTGTTTGATACTTCGTACACACCTTGATTAAATGTGTCGTGATTGATGCAAATTTTGGATGTCTTAATTCTCCGTGACAAATTACTCTATATGAATATACAAAGAAAATCGAAAAATAATATTTCTTAAACACTTCATTAAAACTCGTTGAATATATTTCCAGGTGTAAATTTTCTTATTGAAAGTGCTCGGCATTTTTTCAAAAAATAAAAATAAAGGAGAGAGTTAAAGAATGCCCTGTCGACACTTGTTAAGCCTTATGAATATTCTCTAGATTTGTTAATTATTCTATGTGAAAGTACCTAAGTTCCTTACAATGTATACCTTTCATTGAAAAGTGGATTATTTAATTTTAGTTGATTCAGTTAAAAAGTCTAACTAAAAAATTTAAATTGTTAGATTGAGGCGCGATTTAATATTTAGATATGTTAATACCCCTCCAAATAGGGGTTTGAAAAAATTTGAACTCGGGATATTCTATTAAGATATTATTGCTAGCCATTCAGAAAATTTGAACTACTAAAACAACTAAGTCAGTTAATATTTGAATACTCTAATAAGTTTAAAAGTGCTCTATATTATCATCATCTTGACATTATTTTACATCTGTATTCAAAGGATTTTTTTTTTTGGACAAGTAAAATAAATTAAAGAGTTGATCGGCACACATGGCTACACATCAAGGTAGGACTAATGAGTAGAAAATTACTAAAAAATGTCACAAACTTATTGTATCGATACCAATTCAGTCATAAACATTTTAATGGGACCAATTTAGTTTTTTTTTTTACATGGGTACCAATTCAGTCCATCCGATTAATTTAGGTTTGAAATCATTGATATGAATGCCGGCTATCCTATGTGACGTAATGGACAGTGATGTGGAAGAACCATCGTTCCGAGACATTTTTAAGGTCCTTTGAGATGATGGTTCTTTGATAAATCTTAAGGTGATCTCACGTCATCGGGCCGGGGGGGGGGGGCTAATCTTTTTGTATTTGTATCAATTGATCCTAAACTTTGCAATTCGATCAATTTGATCACGAACATTTTGATAATTTATCAATTTAATTGTTCCAACTGAATTTGGCCAACGCCGACACCTAAATTTTTCCGTTTGATCAATTTAGTCATTGACCCTTTTGATAACTTATTAATTCAATCATTTTAATTGAATTTGGCGGAAGTTGGCCTTGACCATTCTATGTGACACAACTGGTGCTAAAGTTGATAATTTTTGCATTTGGTTTTACTATTGCGAAATATTTCTTCTTCCTTTTCCCTTTTCTTTTTCTTACATGGATGATTTTTGAAAAGTAAAGATAATAAGAAGATAAAATGGAACAGTCGATGTTCATTGATTGATTGACTACGATTCAACTATTTATATAGCTATCGACACTTAAAAAAATGCTCACAACAAAAATAAACACATTATCCAATGGTGAGTAGTTGTGTTGGTTAAGAACCTATCCTTCGTCGCCGAAGTTTCGGATTTGAAATTTGCAGTTGCTAGTGTAAATGAGAAACCATAGTATTGAGGTCCTGTACTAGTCTTCCCGAGCCCCCTTTAGTGCCATTTGGGCACGGGGGCTCGTGGTGGAGTCATCGGTTACAAATAAATAAATAAATAAATAAATAAACAAATAAGCACACTTTACATGGCTTTTAAAATTCAGCAATATGCATTTATAAGCAGTCGCCAAGCAAACACACTATCTCGATAGCCATCCGCTCTTTTGTGCCCAACATCAACAGTTACTTCTGCAGCCCGTGGCTCCACTTCTCGACGGCTTCAAGGGTTTATGTTTACCGACCTTCATGGTCAGTGGCTCCATAATCTATGGTTGCACCACCACCACACGATCATTTCCTTCTTATTTCTCCATGGCCATATTGGTTCGCCGGAACGCATCGCATCCATTGATCGGACCCATTGTTTACGTAGTCACCTCTCGTCATGATTTGTGTTGATCGTGGCTTTCTTATTGATCAAACCGACCTTCATTCATCAACACTTTGTAATTTCCCTTTGTTTTCGCCAATTATTGGTCGCGTCATCGACCGCCTATATTTACCAATTACGAGCTCCCGACGACACTCATTGAATTTTAACTTCCGTCAGCTCCTGCTCACCCTCTCCTAATCCAAGGCGGCCGTCGGGAACTCACCCTTTGTTTGTGTTCACACATGGTCATAGGAAAATGGATACCAAAAATCAGCGCAATTCGTCGACATTTGTAATAAGCGTATTGAAAGTCCCGAAACTTATCATAAAAGTGCAATTAATATTTGAAATTATCAAAAGGTTCAATAGTATTCTAATATTTATCGGAGTGGTGCAATCAAATCATTCTATTAATTCCGCTCAACTTTAATATTAAAAAATGTTGACGGTTTTTTTTTTTTTTATCTTACGTGGTTTTGACATGGCTAAAACGATGTAATTTTTGTCCAAATATGAATCTTCAATGAAAATTTTACTTAAGCTATATTAAAAAATAAGAAAACTTTAAAAGAAACATAAAAAAAAAGATACGGAAAACACAAGTGTTACCATCATCATTAGCACTGGCAGGGCCTCAATAACCTTCAATGACCCTTGCCAACCCTTCTCGACGACGATGGGCGATGGCCACGGAGTTTTCCTTTTTCCTGCACATGTTTAAGATTGCTTAATTACATGAATCTGAAAATGGGTAATAACGAGGTTTGTCTTTTAATTACGATATTGCTACATGGGAAAGAGCAAATAATAATAAAAAAGTTAATGGATCATTTTGTAGTTAGTCAAGTTGAATAGAGTCGACGGAGCGACTTGATCATATCAATTTAATAATGTTTTGAGATTTTTCTTTTTTTATAAGTTCGAGATTCAATCATACTTTTGCGAAAAACAAAGTTTAAGAGTTTGTATTGCATTGCCATGTCCGAAATCTAAGAATGTTGTCGAGATAAGTAATAAATTTATTGGATGGGTTTCCATTTCCATTGCGGGAAATACGAACCAGAGCCAGAGTCTATAAAAATCAGGGGAGCCCGTCGCATATTCTGAAGCACTCTCCCTCTCCCTCTCCCTCTCCCTCTCCACATTCCCCGGCCACCGGCGACCAATGCTGCCGTACGCGACCATCGAGGAGGCGGAGTCCGCCATCGGCCGTGGCCTGACGCTCGCGGAGACGCTGTGGTTCAGGTACTCCGCGGCGAAGTCTGACTACTTCCTCTACTGCCACAACATTATCTTCCTCTTCCTCGTCTTCAACCTCGTTCCCATCCCCCTGGTCTTCGCGGAGCTCACGCGCTCCCTCGGCCTCGAGCAGTACAAGATCCAGCCCAAGGTCAGGCTCTCGCTCACCGAGATGTGGAAGTGCTACAAGGACGTCAATCGCATGTTCTTCCTCGTCGTCGGCCCCTTGCAGCTCGTCTCCTACCCTTCCGTCAAGGTAGAGACTTTGCAGGTCTTTTTTTTTTTTTTGTTGAAGTTCTGCTGTTGTTGAGGACGGCTCCGATGATGCTTAGCGTTTCTGCGTTGCCTCCCATGTTTTGACGCCGTTTCGGTGGATAGGGGCGGCGATTCGTGTCGTGTCGATTTTGCATTTTAGTTCTTTTTTTAGCTGTTCGAGCCATGTCGAGACGTACTACTATTTTGATCGATGAATACCAAGCAATGCTACAGAAATTTTGACACAACAGGTCAAAACGTGTTGAATTTCCTCGGTTTCTTATGTTTGCGTTTGGCCGAGCAATTTGTCTCATTATACTGCCTTTGCTTGGCCTAGGCCAAACGTGGTTGGATGGTGCCATTCATGATCTCTCCTCTTCAGCTTGTTTTGTAGAGAGTCCGAATGGTGTTGCATTGCTCTGTTTCTTCCTGTGATGAAAAGGATGATGTCGCACTCCATGTCCTGCTTTTTCGGTTACGTGAATCTTCTTTCTGAAACCACTCGGGTTATAATTCAAGGGCTTTTCCTTAATTTACAGATGATTGGTATTCGGACAGGATTGCCATTGCCCTCGAGATGGGAGATTCTGTCACAGTTGGTGGTGTATTTCCTCGTGGAGGACTTTACGAATTACTGGATCCACAGATTCCTGCATAACAAATGGGGCTACGAGAAGATCCATTCTGTTCACCACGAATTCACTGCTCCGATCGGCTATGCTGCACCTTATGCTCACTGGGGGGAGATTTTGATCCTTGGAATCCCGTCTTTTCTCGGGCCGGCTTTGGCTCCTGGGCACATGGTCACCTTTTGGCTGTGGGTAGCTTTACGGCAGATAGAGGCCATTGAGACTCACAGCGGGTACGCATGCTCAATAATCTACTATATGTGCTTTAACCTTCATGCTTTTCACCTTTAATTGCTTGCTTTTCTTTTTCTAATTGTCTGTTTTGGCTGATCACTTTCTTTTTTTAAGTTGATAGTGACGAAGTGATGCTATCATGGTGGCATATATACTTTATCTATGGCTGATCTCGGAACCCATTACATGTAAAGTACAGATTTTGTAGGATCTTTGCACTTAATTATTCTTTTTCTCACCTTTCGTGGATGCAAACAAGCATAAAGACCGGGTTTCCTTGGTTTTATGTGAGTATATTATGAATCCTGGGTACCGGTGTCTAAACTTTATGTGCATGCATAGGTATGTCTATGCGTTAATCTTTGTTAAAGGGAAGATTACTGACACGTGTCACAATCAACTAGTTTTCCACACGCTGATGATGCAGGATTTCTGATTCATTAGTTTATTCCCTTTTGAAATCATGACATTTG
The DNA here is from genome assembly GCA_019926035.1 of Melaleuca alternifolia. Taxonomy (NCBI): domain Eukaryota; kingdom Viridiplantae; phylum Streptophyta; class Magnoliopsida; order Myrtales; family Myrtaceae; genus Melaleuca; species Melaleuca alternifolia. Next base: position 106,568 of record JAGKPW010002165.1, read on the forward strand.
TTCATTTCTTTATCAGAGGGTTTGGGAGCTGCATGTCTTGACTTCATAGCTTCTCAAAATTCTTGCCAATCGTGATTTGCTGAAATATATAATTATGTCTTTCATGACCTTATCTCGAGAGCCAAAATTCTCAGAAATGTTTGTTGGCTTGCTTATCTAAAAATTAGATTATATACTGCGTGAATTGTTGGCAAAATGAAAAAAAAAAAAGCACAACCAAGACAGGCTTTGACACTCTTTTGGTTCCAAGGAGGATTTGCTGCTATTCATTTATTTGAAATTTTTCTAGCATGTACAAATAGTCTAAGGGGCCATGATTCGTTGGGGAAAAAGGAAAATAGTGAGGATGCGGAAGTTGTTTTCACAGAATGACTAACTTGAAGCAGCTTCGAAGTAAGGGCAACCTTCACGATAGATTGTAAGAACAGCTTTTTGAAGTTTCAAATCTTAAGCATGGGATAGTAAGATATGATCCTGGAAGTCTTTGCTGCCACATGCCTGACCTGGAAAGTAGTGTAGATATTTCAACTCCGTACATAACCCACTTTTAGGTTGTTGTCTTGTCATCATCCACAGAATTCTTCTGTGGGCTGGAATTCACGAAGGCTGACATTAGACATTTTATCCTGAAGCAAGTGAAGGAAAAGCCAGTACTTATCAAATTGATCCTTAATGTTTCTCATCCAAGATATCATTAAGAATCCTGCAACTCTTGTGACTGTACTCTTCTTTCCCCCAAAAACTTTGTAAGCCCGCCCATTCAGACTGAAACTGCTCATAACTTCCAGATATTCTTGTCTGTTGATGATGTCCAAAATTCTCTATAGATTTGAAACCTGCCAAAATCTGCACCAAGCTACGGACACATCTCCAAATGATTATATCTTTATTTTCAGCTTCTCATCTTGTCTGAAAGGTCAAGCCGAGCAACTTCGCTCGTGACCAAAATTGCCCCCCTTAATTAGCCCCGTCAGTGCACTTGCAAATCTCATGAATGATCCGATTGCAGCTTCTTGTATGACATTTTGTAAATTTGTTGTACAGTGAAGCCGTCACCAATTTTGGTTAACCTTCATCTACCATTCGTGCAGGTTAACCATTTTTCCCCTGTATGCGGATGCTCTGGTTGTTTATAAGAAACACCAAGTGAAATTTTCTCTTAAGTGCGATGCTTTCTAGATGCATAACCTTGACCAAACCTCATTTATGTTTTAGTGGGTGATCCTTGTGGCATGACTTGCTCATTCTATGCAGGTACGACTTACCCTGGAGTCCAACTAAGTACATTCCATTTTATGGAGGTGCAGAGTACCATGATTACCATCATTATGTCGGAGGACAAAGCCAGAGCAACTTTGCATCTGTCTTTACTTATTGCGACTTCATCTATGGAACTGACAAGGTAAGCATACCTTTTCTCAGTTCTCTGCAATTTTTGAGGTTCCATTTGTTTGAATATCATAAACTAATTTTGTTCTTTTTACCAGGGCTATCAGTATCATAAGAATGTTCTTGGTAAGGTAAGGTTTTAGCATCTCGGTTTGTACAATTAGCACCCTAGATACTTAAACCAAAAGGAAGATCTGAGGCATCGAAAAATTTTATAGCCAAGACCATGCGGCATTCTCAAAGTCCATGAAGGCATATTCATGTTTTGAATAGTATCGATCTTTTACACAGGAACTCACGTCTCACTTACCCACTCCCCAGTCAACATGAACCTTTTCCCATTACAAACTGCGACAAGTTGAGGGTTTTTATGATGATCTCATCTAACTATCTGGCCTTTTTCCAATCTACAGTTGAAAGGCATGAACGGAGGCACCAGCACTGGGCTGAATGGAGGAAAACATGATTGCTCTAGTGACGAAGTAAAGAATGATTAGCCGTGGCTGTGCGCGGGACTTCTCCAGATAGTTGTAGCTTTACTAGCGACAGCTCTCGGAAGCCTTTTGACTCTAAGTTGACATGGCTGCTCTATAGTGTGGTAGCAATACTAGTAATTATAGATGAAGGCTAGGAGATGGGGCTGGAGAGGGTCTCGCGTTATGGCATTAGATTGTGGTAATTGTCGATCTAGAGTGGTGTTCTTTTGACGTCTGTTTCGGGGGTCTCTCTTTGCCGCTGAAACTAGAACTCTCCTAATATCATTTGCCTCAACAACTGTTTGTACAACCATTCAGCTCGTGTGTCGATTTTGTACCGCGGAATTTGCTCTCTTCCCTATGCAATGTTCAGCGGTTAACAGTTTGAAGCTTGGAAAAATGAATTGTAAGAACAAGAAATTACCTCCACCGTGTTTGAATCATTGTGGAGACAGTTTACGACTGGTAGAGAACTAACGGCAGACGGTACGTCTACGCATAAACGCATACATAAAGACAAATGGAGCCAGCAAGAATCGCCTTAGCAACTCAATGGAAGGAGCAGAAAGTGAACAACAAACCCGGATCACGCGATCAACAACGCAATCGATCAATGTAAAAGTTGAGAACTTATGTCTATAAGAGAGCTTCCCCTCATGTTCATATCAGCAAAGTTTGTGGAAAGAACTATGAAGATCCGAAGATGATACTGTCTTAATAAGCTCGTGTTCTCTATCGCATTGGCTCTCTTCGCCGTTGTCTCTGTCGGAATCGATGCCCCGGCTTGATTGTGGCAGATCTGCAATCTGGCCGGCCAGAGGTATGTTCGGCGAGCGTCGTATGGAGGCACGGTGTCGACCATTGACTCAATCATTCCGGCAGCCACTTACGGTATCAATGTATGAGGTGTTACAGGGCTCAGGTCCAGCTTCGGAACAGTAGAATTAGATACTAAGGGCGCGCGTGATTCGCACTTGTTTCTCATCCAGAATGGATTCTAGAGCAATAAAATCCATTCTGGATGAGAAACATGTTTGGTAAAAAATTTTAAGAAAATCAATTCTGGATGAGATTTCTCTTCCAGATTTGATTTTGCAGCAAGAATGAGAATTGGTTTTTCAATCATTTCTCATTCTTGGCCCATTGAACAGAATACATTCTGTTTCCTTCACGCCCCTGCCTTCTTTTGTTATTGTTCAATATCCCCTTCTCACGACAAGCTCTCCCCCACGCATGTGCACGCCTTCGCCTCCGCCTCCACCACCGCCTTGCCGCCGGCCTCGGCTTCCACCTTCGCCTCGCTGCACGACTCGGCTTCCGCCTCCACCTCGTCGCACGCCTCGGCTTCTCGCAGCACGCCTCTGCTTTCGCCTCCGCTTCGCTGCACGCCTTGGCCTCCGCCTCGCCGGACGACTCGAACTCCGCCACTGCCTCGTCCGCCGCTGACCTCGGCCTCCACCTCCGACTCGCCGCACGCCTCAGCCTCCGTCTCTCCACCTTGTCCGCCGGCCTCGATCTCAGGTTCGACTAAACCCTCGATCTCTTCTTCAATCGAGAAGAGAGCAATTTGATTTCGTGTTCTTGTCGCTGCTTAGGCAAATATGCAAGATTATAACCTTTTATCTCCTCCAACCCTTCCTCTTCCCTGGTCAAGAAGTCCTCGTCCCCTGTGATTCTCTCCTCCTCCCGTAGCGTTGCCGTCCCCAAGTCCATCCCCGCTCTCACAAACCCCTTCCTCTCTTCTCGCATCCCCAGATCGATCGCTCCCTCCCGCGCCTCCAATTCCAGGTGCAACAGCTTCTCCGTCAACGCCTCCGTATGTATTCTTCTGAGGAACTTGAATTCATTTTTCTTTATCCTAATGGTGCGATGTTCATGTGAATTGGTACAGTTACGACTGTACTGTGTTGGTGGTGATTTTAGTGCATTTATCTTGTCATAGTGGAAGTTTCTGGGAATTTTTTTTTCCTTATGGGATTGCCGTGAATTGCTGGTTTGTCGTCCTTAAATCAGAGCATTTTGAAGAGAGGGAAAAATGGGATGAGGTTTACTTTGTTGTTAGTTGTTTATGGTGTGATCTGCCCTTGGCTTTTTAATGGATATTGTCCAAAGAAGATCTGAATCAGAATGAACTGTAACTGTCTCCTCTCTGGCAATGTTGGACGTGCTTAGCCACCAAACTTCATCTCAGTTTCAGCTGCACAGAGAGTATTGATTCATTAGATTTTCAGAATGAAAGGACAGACAATGGTAATCTTCCCTATGTCCAACTACACTGGCTCTTGCTTTTTTCCTCTGGGTATCCCAAATGGGGAAAAGGATCTAAGCTTGCTTCTTCCCCCAGGAGCTTCACTTTCTTCATCTCCATTTATGCTCTGCTTGTGTTTGTTTTTGTTGTTACCGCCGCCGTCATCCTCACCGTTGTTGCTGCCACGGTCATAATCGCTATAACTCTTGATGGAGCCTTGATCATCTGGGAAGTCCGTGATGGGGAGGGTGATGCTGTCCAAGGAATTGGCGGAGGCATGTGGACAGACAGGGAGATGGGAGAGGAGGTGAAATGGTCTTTGTGAAAATGGCCACATATCCCTTGATATTATATTGTTTTTCCTTTATAATGTATTTATATTATTGTGTTTTTGAGAATATTTTATCTCAACTTTTGTAATGTCATATTGTAATATGAGCTTTGGTTCCATATCTTATCTCTATATTGGATATCCTCCTCTTCCCTCTCCCCTAGTTGCAATTGTATTATTATATACTATGATTTATGCAATTAAAATGAATTCGGAGTTCGATTACAATCAATAATGTGAAAAAATTTATCAATTTTTGGGCTAAATAATAAGTATTTGATTTTTGATAGGATGAGTATCTTGCAATTTAAAAAATTAAAAATTTCTTTAAATAAAACATAAACAGAATTAGAAACAGAAACAGAATTTTTTTACCATATCAAATAGATTTCTCATTCTGGATCAGAAATTTTTTAACCATATCAAACGCATTTCTTTCTTCAGAAACTCATTTTGGCACAGAATCAGAAAAATCTAATTCTATTTAGAATTCAGTTTCTGGATAGAACTGAATCATGCGCACCCTAAAGCTATCTATTTACCGAATAACTGAGTGGCTATCATGTGAAGATGCTGGAGCCTCCGCTTCCAAGTGTAGTCAAATCAAATCAAACAAAGTTGCTTTGTCAATAAATCGTTGATGACAGGAAAAATTGACGGTCCACCTATTAGCCATATGTAACTTCTTCATTTTGTTAGTTCCTATTCATATATCTATATCGATGGAATTATACCACAGCAGTACCTTTTACCATGACTAGTGGCATTAAAAAATTCAAACTAAACTAGCTTTTCATCTCATAAAAATTTCAAATTGATATTGCCATGACGCATTTTCTCTCAAACTTATTTTCTCCTCAACAAAAACGTCCAAACCGTTACTCCATGACAGGTCTATTTTTTTTTCTTCCGTTCTTTCTCCCTGTGATTGGCGGGAGGAAAAAGGAAGGGAAGAAAAGAAAAGAATAGAAAAAAAATTTGAAAAAATTTGTTAAATTTGCCAACATCAGTGTTGGTTGTACCACGTACCACGTATGATGTTTATGTCAGTAATTTATAGCTAAAATTGATCAAATGGGTTGAATTGACATAGATACAAAATGTTTTTGACTTAATTGACCAACAAAGAGGTTCAACACAACCTACCCATAGGTAGCCCAGCTGGTTAGGGCGAACTCGGACTTTGTTGAGGTCTTGGGTTCGATTCCCCGGGGAAGCGCCTGTGATTTAAGTAGGGGGCCATGGCGGTAGGTTGCTGTGCTAGTTTCCCCCGAGAAATAGTCAAGATGCGCGCAAGCTGGCCAGGACATCTCGGTTATCAAAAAAAAAAAAAGAGGTTCAACACAATCTTTTTGCCACTTTTCCAATTTTTGGGTACTGTACACCTCACGCTCTCTTTCTCGGGTACTGTTCATGGTTGTGTCCTTGGGTGATTCGTGGGTGTCTTGGTGTGTTGATTTGGTTGGAGGCTGTTTGTGATGGAAGATTCATCCTTGTTCGGGCGTTTTTCATCCTACTTCGATCATCTGCTCCTTGGGATTTCATCAGAATCGGTATCTCCATGTTAGGGTTTCGGAACCCATGTCCTCTCTGGTTATCGGTTTATTCTCTCCTGGATTTCCGACCACCTTGCTGGATTTGAACCGTGGTATGGAGTTTCCATCTCTGGGCGACCCTTTCCCCCTTCGTGCACCTGCATTTATTTGATCTGGGTGCTCTTCGACACTGTTCATCGAAGATTGCTACAGTGTATGGATGCTCGTTGTTGATTTTTCTCGGCTTGGTGAGGTATTATCTCGGCTGGGGTATTTGTTCTTAAGGTGGTCCAGACGCTTGGTTCGTAGTCTTGGTGCTAGCCTGGGTGATTCAACGTGACCCAGCTCATCTTGGGGAGTCCCTCCGACCCAATTCATCTTCAGGGTTTTGGAGCCGATTTCTGTCCCTGCGCTGGAAGTTGTGGTGATTCATGGTGCCTTTGGTTGAATCTTCATCTTGCGTCTTTCCCTTCATCTCGAGAGTTGTCTAGTTAGTGCTATAAAACTTGACTCATGCTGGGTCGGATGTTTTCTGCATTTGGATTGTACTGTGCTTGAAGATGCACTGTTCACGCGATTGAGTTTTGGTTGGCTATGTTGACTATTCTGGGTTCTTGAGCTTGAGGTCACGGATTACTTTCATTATGCCTCTTTTGTCTTATTGCCTCTGATCGATTGACGTATTAACCTTTCTCAGCTGCTGGGTTCGGGCTCCCTTGACACTGTTCATTGAAGGCTTCGAGTGTAATGTTCAATTGAGCTGTCTCTGGATTGATTGATCCTTTTTTCCATGGTGCTCCTAGTTAGGGTGGTTGGTTTGTGATCTCTACTCTATGCAAGTTGAAGTGTTGTGGGGTGGGTCGTTCATTCTGGAGTTGATTCACTAGCTGCCTCTGTCGTTGGATCTGGTCACTGCTGGGTTTATTTGATGTCGAGGGATCCAAAGTGGTGCAGGCCAGCTGTTTGATAGTTTGTCCCTGAGTTCTGGGCTTGTGTTCACCTTCAAGGAGCACTAGATTTTCTGTGATCGTGAAGCGGTTCTGTGGCCATTCCTTGACCTGCCGTGACCATTGCTGATCGGTTTATGACTGGGTCACGTCCTTTACTGCTCGGTTCCTGACTGGGTCACGTCCTATACTGCTCGGTTGTGACCTGGTCTGGATTGGTTCACGTACTGTCCTGTTCGGCTGCCTTCTCTGAGTCCGGAAGTGTTTCAAGTAGTGCGACTGGGTTACGTCTTGCTCTTGTGTGTCTAATTTCATGAAGGAAGTCGATGGTGTTGAGATGCTCTCCATGGGTCAGACTGATGATTTAGTTGAAGAGCCTATCTCTAACTTTCTACCTATGGAGGAGCCCTCGCATGCTGGATTTGTCTCCTTGAAGGGGAGGAAAGCTAGGGGCAAGAGTCGGGTGGCTAGGAGGATTGACTCTAGCAACTTGGATGATAAAGCTTTGGATCCTCGAACTGATTCTGTGGTAGATACTACTCAATTGGGAGCTCTTCCCTCTAACGTTGCCATTGATAGAGGAAAGAACGTTGTGGATCATGCAACACTCAAAAGTCCCATCATCTCACAAAGGTGGTGTGAGCAGATCCAAATCACGCAGGCGTGCTGGCCATTCCAGAAGCAAGTCTAGGATGGGACGTGGTGTCACCATTGGGGCTGGGACTCCTACTCCCAAGCCAGCCAACACCTCGGCAGGTGCTGGTCAAGGAGCTGTTCCGCAGACAAGGTCTTGGGCTAACATCGCCCGAGCAAGTGCAGCGATTGGGTATGATCTATCCTTTATTCCTCCCTCCTTTGAAAATGGAAAGCCTTGCGTTCGTATTAATGAGGAGATTCTTCAGGAGACGGATAATGTATGGCATGAGTCTCTAGTTGGATACTTCATTGGCAAAAGACTCCCCTTCAAATTAATTGAGGCGTCTCTTAAACACCTATGGGGTAACCATTTAGTAGATATGAAGGCCAACGATGATGGCTTCTTTTTCCTACATATTCCTGATGCTGGCTTTCGCAGGAAAATCATTGAAAGGGGCCCCATCACTGTGGCTAGAATCCCCTTCATCCTTCAACAATGGCAACCTATGCTTGTGTTGAAAAAAGAGAAACATGAAAAAATTCCTGTGTGGGTCAAGCTCCGGAATGTCCCTTATGCAGCCTGGTCCTCCAAAGGCATCAGTGCCATAGCGAGTGCGTTGGGGAAACCACTTTATGTGGATCAACATACGGAGCATCGACGAGTTATATCCTTTGCTAGAGTCTGTGTGGAGATTTCCGCAAAATTGCCTTTATATGACACTATTTCGGTATTTCAGGAGGAGGAGGAAGTCCTTGTATCGGTTGAATTTGAATGGAAGCCGTTGCTCTGTGTCAAGTGTCAATCTTTTGGTCATAAATGTCCTAACCCTGCACCTCCTGTTCCACGTGAGCATGTTGTTCCTCATGTTGTTCCTACGGCTCCTGTATCTCCCTTGATTGGTGATAACTCAGCTGCTGGTGAGGCTACCCCGCAAGTTAATGCGCCTATTTCAAATCCTCAAGCGGATTGGATTACGGTACAGTCCAGACAATCCAAAAGAGCTACTCGGGTTGGTCTAGGTTTTGTACCTCTCTCAGACCAACTTGCTAATTCTCTAGCTCCTGTGAGTCCACACTCTTCCCCATTCGCATCTCCTTGTGTTGATATTGTTGCTCCTACTTCGTCCCAGAAGGATGATTCTATAGAGTCTGATGATTCGAAGGAAGACCCTAAGGCCTTGGACCTTATGCGGGATAGCTCGGTGGACTCTCCATCGTTGGATTCCTCCCATGAACTCTACCAGTTGGAGCATCCTGGTTGTAAGTCGGTGGTGAGTGCACTACTGAGATCTGAGAAGGCCATACAAGGCGAGGCAAGCTCACCTCCCTCGGTGGAAGTTCTAAGGAAATCTACGGCTAAGAAAAAAGGCCGGTTTAAAAAACGGTGATATCCTCGACCTTTCTAACTTGTATATATGTTTTTGGGTGCATGGAATATAAGGGGATTGTGCAATCCGGTGAGGCAGGCTGAAATCCGATTTTTGGTTCGTTCGAACAATCTATTTTGCATTAGTATTTTGGAAACAAAATCTTCACTTACAGGCTTTGAGGAAATTTCGGATAACCTTATCTCGGGTTAGATGTGGAAGGCGAATTATGCTCATTCCAGTCTTGGTCATATATGGGTGGGTTGGAACCCACAGCGAGTCCATTTTGAGCTCTCTGCTTCCTCTAATCAAGCTATGCATGGTACGCTTCATACTCTCGATTTAAGCGTGTCTATTGTTGTTTCTTTTGTTTATGCTTCTCACACATTCATGACTAGACGTGCACTATGGGCTGATCTGGTTGGACGAAGCACCTTGGTTTCGGACACTCCTTGGATTGTCTTAGGAGACTTTAATGCTATTAGAAATCCATCAGATCGTGTTGGTGGGACGTTGACTTGGTCTCCCTCGTTTAATGACCTTCATAACTGTTTGTTGGATGCTGAGCTTGATGACCTCAGGTACATTGGGAATAGATTTACCTGGTCCTCCTATGAAGGTGAAAGTAGGATTCAGAGGAAAATAGATCGGGTTTTGGTTAATCCGAAATGGGTATTGGATCTTACTTGTTCGGAAGCAAATTTCCTATCTCTAGGTATTTCCGATCACTCACCTATGGTGGTATGTGTGTTGCCTTTGGTTCATGTGAGGAAGCCCTTCAAGTTTTATAATTTTTGGTTACTGGATCCTGGATTTAGATCGTTGGTTGCTGAGGTGTGGGAAATAGAAGTTTTCGGTTCCCCTATGTTCCAAGTTTGTTCTAAACTTAAGCTTCTCAAAGCTAGGTTGAAACTTTTAAATCAGCATTCTTATTCTGATATCTCTAAGCGTACTTTGATGGCTAGACAGAAGTTGCAGGCTATCCAACAAGCTCTCTTACAGGACCCGTTGAACTTGAGTCTTGCCCAAGATGAAAAAGCTGCGGGGGATGATTTTTGTAAACTCAGATTGCAGGAGGAAATCTTTTATAAACAAAAGTCCAGGATTCGGTGGTTGAAGGAAGGCGACCGCAATACGAAGTTCTTCCACCACTCTACAAAAAAGAGGCAACTTAACAACAGGATCAATTCGATCCTAGACGACTCAGGAACTCTCTTCTCCTCTAACTCGGATGTTAGTGGGGCGTTCACCAGGTATTATGAACAAATCTTCAAAAGTTCTGATCAGACTTCTCGGCCTTCCTCACGGACCATTGAAGAGCACCTTCGTAGTAAGTTGGAGTTGTCCCAAACCGCTTCACTCATGGCTCCCTATACTGATTTGGAAGTCCGCACCACTTTCTTCTCCTTGGCTCCAGGTAAAGCTCCTGGGCCTGATGGGTTTAATGTGGATTTCTTTAAGGAGATGTGGGATATTGTGGGTCCCTTGGTCACCTCTACTATCCTGGATTTCTTGAACTCTGGGATTATGTTACGTCAATTGAATACTACCATCTTGACATTAGTTCCTAAATGTCCTAATGCTACGTCTGTGAGTGACTTTAGACCCATTGCGTGTTGTAATACGATTTATAAGTGCATCACCAAACTTCTGGCTAACAGAATTGCAAAGGTCCTTCCTTCCTTGATCAGTGGGTCTCAGGCGGCTTTTGTTAAAGGGAGGAAGATCTCTGATAACATTCTACTGGCACAAGAGCTCTTTAGTGGTTTTCATCATGATTCCTATACTCCTAAATGTGCCATTAAGGTTGATTTCAGGAAAGCCTATGACACGGTTGATTGGGCATTTCTAGAGGCCACACTCCATGCTTTCGGGTTTCCATCTCCACTTATCAGACTTATCATGGTATGTGTTCGGACCCCTAAATTCTCAATATCCATAAATGGTGAGCTACATGGCTTTTTCCCTAGCTCAAGGGGTCTAAGACAAGGGGATCCCCTTTCTCCCTATCTCTTCACATTGGTAATGGAGGTATTTTCAGGACTTATATCCAGAATGACTAGAGCACCTGAGTTTAACTATTATTGGAGATGCAAATCCACCCAGCTGACACATTTGTTTTTTTGCGAATGATGTATTATTATTCTGTCAAGCTAATGTGGGTTCTGCCTCTTGTTTGAAATCGGCGATCAGAGTCTTTTCGGACTGGTCGGCTCTTTCTCCAATCCTTCCAAAAGTGAAGTCTACATCTCTGGTGATCATTCGGCTAGCCAGGATATTGTAGAACTTCTAGACTTCAGATTGGGCTCGCTCCTATTTAAATACCTTGGGGTGCCTGTGGTTGCTACTAGACTTGGGAAACCAGATTGTATATCTCTTGTGAACTCTATCACCATGAGAGCGCAATCTTGGACCCAAAGATTCCTTTCTTTTGCAGGGCGCCTTCAGTTGATCAAATCTGTGCTTCACGCAATTCAGGTTTACTGGTCTAATATCTTCATCTTGCCTATTTCGGTTATTGATTCTATTGAGAAAATCTTGAGGCAGTTTCTCTGGAAGGGGCCTAACTTGGGCTCAGGTGGAGCTAAGGTGTCTTGGAGGGATGTTTGCCTCCTAAAGGAGGAAGGTGGTATTGGAATAAGGAGCCTTAGGCAAAGTAACAAGGCCTCCATGCTCAAGCATATTTGGGCTCTTTTTGTTGACAAAGAAGCACTATGGTGTCGTTGGATCCACTCTAACTTCATCAAAGATCGGAATTTTTGGGAGGTACGTAGACCTACCTTTTGCTCTTGGTCCTGGAAGAAAATTTTGGATTTAGCAAAGGAATTCAGGCATATGTTTTGCTGGCATGTGGGTGATGGTCGTACCATATCTTTCTGGTTTGATTCATGGCACCCCCATGGTCCACTTAATTTGTCGTTTACCAATAGACAGATCTTTTTATCTGGGCTTTCGAGAGGTGCCACCCTTGCTGAATTTCTGCTCGGACACTCGGATTCTCTTATCAGAGAAACCCTTTTTGAGTGGGTGATGATCTTCCGGTGCTTAATGAGGGTCCAGATCGTCTATTATGGTTGGGCAATTCATCTTTCAAATTTTCGGCTTCCTCAGCATAGGAAGCCATTAGACCGAGGGGCGCCTTGGTTCCATGGGATAAGTTCATTTGGGATAAGACTATCACTCCACGTCATCAATTTCTACTTTGGTTGATGACCAAAAGAAGGCTTCCCACCCAAGTTCTTCTTCTTTCTTATGGGCATATTCCTCTTGCTAATTGTGCCTTTTGTAACTTGATACCAGATTCTATTGATCACCTCTTCTTTGGATGTCCGTCTACTTTAAATTTGGCACGGTTTTGGGCCTCCAACTGTTTACTTGATTGGCCAGAAGGGGGTTGGTATGACTCTCTCATATGGGCGACAGTATATATCTCCGACAACTCATTTGGCCAGAAGCTTGCGAGGTTTGCCTTGGGGGCCATGTGCCACATTATATGGAAGTCCCGCAACAACATTCTCTTCAGGCATTCGGACAGGTTTTTTCCTGCATTGAAGATGAGGCTCATTAAGCTGGTTAGGGATTTTGCAAGGACCCTGGGAAATGTTGTTGATTCTGATAGAAATAGAAGGATCCAGTACAATTGGGGCTTAGATGATTCCATTTTTATGTAATTGTGAGGTATCTCTCTATGTCTTCTGATGTATCTTTTCCCTTGTTAGGTGTTTATCCTTTGAGACTCACAATACTCTGTCACTTAGCCTATCAAGGTGTAAGTGAAGGTTTGTAGTATTGGTTTCTCCTCTTTAGCTTTTCTCCTTTCCGTACAGTTTGTAGTATCTCAGATTCATGGTACTCCTTCACTTAACTCACTTAGAGTGTAAGTGAAGGTTTGTGGTACCGGGATCTAGCTATTTCCTTCTCTCCTCCGCCTTCTTTTCTTTCTTTGGGTTTCACGGTAGCCTCTTTCTTTGCTCGCCATGGGCAAGTTTGAGTCTGAACCTGGCTTCCCTTACTTTCTCTGTAATTTTGGCTTCAAAGATCAATATACTATTTACCTTACCAAAAAAAAAAAGAGGTTCAACACTCACCCAACGGTGGGTAGTTGTGTTGGTTGAGAGCTTATCTCTCATTGCCGAGATTGAGGGTTCGAAACTCGTAGTTATTAGCGTTTTAAGTTGGGAGTAATGGTGCTACGGTTCTGTGCTACTCTCCCTCAAGGTATAGGGGCTGACCCTTTGGCCTCGTCCAGGCAAGGGGACACATGGTGGAGTTCTCGGTTAAAAAAAGAAAAAGAAAAGAGGTTAAACACTGAATTGATAAGATTACAATAAATTTAGGATTTGTTCATCAATTTTCCTGGTATCCAACAACAAGCTTAGCCTTCAGCTGGAATTAGAGTACGAAAATGGACGTATCTTATATTGTTTATTTGGACTAGTAGAACTTCCCGAAAAATATTGAACTCTGTACCATGTTGATAAACTTCAACTTAATATGGTAAATGACAAAAAAGTATCAGTAATAAAAGATCAGCGGTTTGTTTTTTTTTCAATTAGCTTATTGGTAAGTCACGCACACCTACCAATTTGGTTTACAAAAAAAAAATATCGTCTTCTTTAACTGAACATGGAATCGTATTTTAGATTAATCGCCTCTTTATGGATGATGCAATTGAAATGTTTATGACTAAATTGACACGGGTGCAATCTGTTCATGGCTTTTTTGGTAATTTCCTTGTATACAGGATCTAGTATACATGTATGCACGTGTTGATTGGATGATTAAATTAGCAAGTAGATTATAAGAACGAGAAGTTTTACCTTCACTTTATTAAAGTCATGGGCGAGATATCTTCTCTTAGGAAAAAACAAACAACAGATGATTCACAGTATTTAGAAATGAATTGAAATGTTTAGGATTGAATTGACATGTGTACAATGAGTTCATGACTTTTTTTGGTAATTTCTCCGTATACAAGAACTAGTATACATGTATGCATGCGCTAATTGGACGATTAAATTAGGAAGTAGATTATAAGAACAAGAAGTTTTACCTCCACGGTGTTAAACTCATGGTTGAGATATCTATGAGAGTAGAAAACAAACAAAAGCCGGTCAACATTGTATTAACAGCATTCGGTCATGCATCGCATCCATCGAACTTGTCTTCTTCTCTATCATTCTCGTTCATGTCGCAGCTTCTAATCCTGGCCGGAGCTTGATCTGTTTCGTTGCAGCAGCGATCAATTCTCAAGCGGCTGCATCTTAAACATGCACGTATAAAACACAAGTGCGAGAGCATTTAGAGCCGGCAAAATCGCGTAAACCCTCATCACGCCATCTGCAACGCAATTGATCAATGCAAAGCCGAGACTTGATGAGCCTATAAGAGAGCTTTCCCGTTATATATATGCATGTACAACCAGAGTTTGTGCAAAAAGGTTATAAAGATCTGAAGATGGCACTTGCTTACAAGCTCGTATGTTTGATGGCAATGTCTCTCTTCGCCAGTGTTCCAGGTGGAGCTGACGACTCTGGCTTTGCCGTATTGAGTTATCAATGCAGCAGAGACACGTACGGCGTGGGAGCGTCGTATGGAGACGCGGTGTCTACTGTCGTCGGGGCTTTAGCTGATTCCACGGCTGATTCTGGTTACGATTGTTCTGCCCAGTCGAGGCCGTCTACCCCCGACGATCCAGTGTGCTACGGTCACGCGACGAGCCACACAGGAATCACAAAATCAGAATGCTCAACCTGCATCCAGTATGCCGCCAACTTCTTAGGGAATAGGTGCCCGATGAGTTACGGTGCTCAGGTCCAGACTCAAAGTTGTACGGTCAGATACGAACGATATCCGTTCACCGAGAGGAAGTAAGCGGCTATCGTGTGAAGATATTGGATCTCCTCTTCCTAGTGCAGTCAAGTGAAGTCAAATAAGTTGATATACTCGACACAGCACAGCATGAAAGTTGCTAGATGGGGGCCATTCCCCATCGATATCCTTGTAATCATCCTGCTGAGACTCCTCAGAACGCTATGAATGTTGCAAGCTTCTGAAGTTCCATTTGATGACTGTCAAACAATATAGCTTATACAAACGTTCTCTTAATCATAAAATTGCTACTTTCGTTGGTAATATTAATATCCGGGAGCTGTAAATTCTTCGCGCTGAGCAAAAGATAGCAATATGTTTGCAAGCAGATGCGCGGTGAGATTTAGAGGATACTGAACATGTTTGATCGATGGGAAGTGTACGTGGAATGCTGAAGGTTCAGTATATGGACTTGCGGGGATGGTGAGTTTTGAATGGAAGTTAGGTTGAGATGGGCGAAACGAAAGTGTTTGCTACTGAGCGATCAGTAGTATGGGGGCAGACCGAACCGACATGTTAGGGTTAGTGAAGATTTGCTTAGAAGAGAAATGAATTTCGGAATAGATAAGTTTGCTACCGAGGATTTGGGATAAATAACCGGAGGATTAAAATTTATCAAGGGGTGGGATACATAATCAAAGGATTCGCTCACTAGAGAGGAATTTGCACGTATTCTCAATTCATGTCTCAATTCTTACATTTGAGTACGCATTTCTTATTTCAGATGGACTAAAACATAGGAACTTTGAAACGATTAGTTTAGCCTCCGGGTTGAACTTAGGTAGATAGAAAGATGTATCTCATCATTTTTATATTTGGATTAGCGGAATTCTAATTGCTTCGCATTAAAAAAATGTGGAATTGTTTTTTTCTCGTGCGAGTATAATCAACAAGTGTGGATAGTTATTAGAAAATTATTGGTAAAAAAGGAGACTGATAAAAAAAATTAGGTTACTTATCAATGTACCAAAGCTTTTATTATACTTTTATTAGCTTTTACCAACTTTAATTTACCTTTGTCAATTGCAAATTAGGTTTATAAACTCAGAGAAATTACCAAATTCAATTTAGGCAATCAATCAATTTGCATAGATTATTTATCAATTAGGTTTGAGTTAAACTCATTTGAGTTGATTACCGATAATTTCATTGTAATTTTTTATTTTATCGACTTTTCTGTTGGATTATTTATCGGAAACAAAGTTAGCAAGCCACTCAAATAAAAATTTGATAATTTCACATGATAATTGCTAAATTTAAAGCATTATTAAAGAACGATAAACAAAAGTTGATGAAGATAAGAGAACTTTTTTTTTTTGGTTGGAAATAAGAGAAGCGGGTAAATTTGAAAAAAAATGCAAATAATTGTTGGTAAGAGTTATTATGAAAACTAGTTGGTAGTTTACTGTAGAAAAAGGTTCACAAACATGACAATAAAAAGTAGTTACTCAGTAAAAAAAGTTATAAGTTAAGAGAAATAAATAAAAAATTTGTTGGTAAATTGACTCAAATAAGAGTGCATAACCTAAAATCACACAAAAGATTTACAACTTAATATAAAAGTTGGTAAATTCTAGGCGTTGGTTAAAAAATGTAAAATATCACATATTTTGTGTAACATCCTCAGTTTGAGGCCCTGATTAATAAAAGAAGTTAAGGTATCTTGACTCAAATAGTGAAGTAGAGTAATTAGCCTGATGGATTCTTCAATGAGGACAATGTGGGATCGACAAACTTGGTTATGCTTTTTCTAGCTTTAATTGACACTCGGTTTGCATTTGGCATGGGTAAGTCCATTGGCCAATCATATGAGGCCAAGTGTCCTTAATGCATTTAATGACATTTGATGCACCAATAACTATACTAAACCAAGTCATGAACCTAAGATTAAACCTAGTGTGACACATGGCTTATGATGGGAGGTTCTAACTTCTCTTGGCACATTATTGGACCACTTGGCACTAGCATCAATTAATAAGATCTAAAACTCATGATGATCAAATCTAAGCATTAAATGCCTAATGGATAAGCATGAATAATAAGAAGACATGTGCATTAAATGCTTAATGGATAAGTATGAATCTTAGAAGATCTAAGCATTAAATGCTTAATGGATAAGAAGAAATCTTAGGCCATGATAACCATATCTAAGACATTAACGTCTAGAATGTTCTTTCTAACTTAATGACCAAGGAATGAAAAATGATTGGCCCATTTGTCTCTAAGAGAATCTTATCCAAATCATAGGTTCTTCATGGGCCAAGACAAATGGATTAATGGGATTGGTGGTTGGACATCATCATTAGGAGAATATTCTAGCTTGGCCATAAGCCTATAAGTCCTAGACCAGCCAAGTTAGTCTACAAGCATTTAATGTTGGCTTGAGCAAACTTGGACACCAAGCATGGCTAGCCTATGGGTCTAGCCTTAGGTCATTAAATGCTTGGCTTGGGCTCCAAGCCTCTTCACTTATAAATAGGAGTAGAGAGTCTCCATTCCAAGTCACTCCTCCATCCTACCCAGTTCGGACTCCAAGTAGCCAGCCACCGTTCTGCCTTCATACACCCACCCACGGCCATTTTCTTTACCAAAACTCTCCACCACCCTCTTATACACCTTCAAACCGTCCTTCACAATCACGTTCCGGTCCGTAGGGCACGCGACAATTCCCAACTAAAGTATATATATACCATTCAACACGTGCGACATTATTAAACCCAAGACCCAAATGTCGACTTATTCATTCAAAAATGCGGAAGCAATCCCGTACAAAGTAGTCATGGATAATAGTAGGCATCATCAAGTAAGTATATTTCACATAAAGTCACACATCACTTATACCTATCTATACATACATCATAACCAAGAAGCACCCATCCATCGCCATACCAGCACCTTCACAAACATCATGAACAACCCCACAAGTCACACTAAGAGTGTGATCAATCACGACTTAGCCAAAATGTGATTACTATACAAGTCACGACTTTAGTTAGGAAGGACGGTTTGAAGGTGTATAAGAGGGTGGTGGAGAGTTTTGGTGAAGAAAATGGCCGTGGGTGGGTGTATGAAGGCAGAACGGTGGCTGGCTACTTGGAGTCCGAACTGGGTAGGATGGAGGATTGACTTGGAATGGAGACTCTCTACTCCTATTTATAAGTGAAGAGGCTTGGAGCCCAAGCCAAGCATTTAATGACCTAAGGCTAGACCCATAGGCTAGCCATGCTTGGTGTCCAAGTTTGCTCAAGCCAACATTAAATGCTTGTAGGCTAACTTGGCTAGTCTAGGACTTATAGGCTTATGGCCAAGCTAGAATATTCTCCTAATGATGATGTCCAACCACCAATCCCATTAATCCATTTGTCTTGGCCCATGAAAAACCTAGGATTTGGATAAGATTCTCTTAGAGACAAATGGGCCAATCATTTTTCATTCCTTGGTCATTAAGTTAGAAAGAACATTCTAGACGTTAATGTCTTAGATATGGTTATCATGGCCTAAGATTTCTTCTTATCCATTAAGCATTTAATGCTTAAATCTTCTAAGATTCATACTTATCCATTAAGCATTTAATGCACATGTCTTCTTATTATTCATGCTTATCCATTAGGCATTTAATGCTTAGATTTGGTCATCATGAGTTTTAGATCTTATTAATTAATGCTAGTGCCAAGTGGTCCAATAATGTGCCAAGAGAAGTTAGAACCTCCCGTCATAAGCCATGTGTCACACTAGGTTTAATCTTAGGTTCATGACTTGGCTTAGTATAGTGATTGGTGCATCAAATGTCATTAAATGCATTAAGGACACTTGGCCTCATATGATTGGCCAATGGACTTACCCATGCCAAATGCAAACCGAGTGTCAATTAAAGCTAGAAAAATCATAACCAAGTTTGTCGATCCCACATTGTCCTCATTGAAGAATCCATCAGGCTAATTACTCTACTTCACTAGTTGAGTCAAGATACCTTAACTTCTTTTATTAATCAAGGTCTCAAACTGAGGATGTTACATTCTGTTTTTTTTTTTGTCAAAGAAAAGGGATGTTGGTAACTTAAAAAGTTAAACGTTGATAATCACCTCAAATAAGAACTGTAAAACAAAACTATTCAGTAGCTAATTGAAAGTTTTTGAATTGATCGCTTTAATTGGTAGCATAATCGGTCTTCACCGTGCATCATTTAGGTCCAACATTGGCCTCACCGGTGCGGCCGATGCAATAGCCGGTTGAGGTGGACCTGGGCCACTCAAACCGAGTCCGAGTGGGGCGATGCCCCCTCACCGAAGGCCCTACTGACGTCACGTGCTGCAGCAAGAGTCGAACACAAACAGAGATTAAAAATCTCCATGGAAAAAAAGAAGAAGAAAAGGGTGGTAAAAAAGCTTGAATACTGATTTACTGGGGCTGACCCAGAAAATCACAAAAATACGGGGCCTGAATCTGCAATTTGCCAAAGAGGAGAGGGGCAAGTAAATCACCAGCCTGCGGTGACAGGACACGTGTCCTGGCTTTCTCGTGAGTCCTCGTCGAGTGTCTCGATCTTTCTTTGCTCGCCGATCTTCTCTTTCTCTCCCTCTCTCCCTCTCAGAAGTTTTTTGAGTCGGTAAATTTCACGCTGCTGCTTCCGATTCATCTGCAAGCGGGCGTAATTTGTCATCACTCGAAGCATCTGAAAGGCGTTAGGGTTTCTTCAATCTGCTGCACAACTCCCTTGTTCCTGAAGCAGGAAGGTAAATCCCCCTCTCTCTCCATCTCTGTGTTCCGCGGCTTGATTTGCCGGGTGAAAGTTTACAGCGACCGATGATCGCCCTCCTTCGCTTCAGCGGGTTGTGAATTCCTTCTAGGTCTTTTGCACGATCGCTCGACTGATGACGTGCGGATTATCGGTCGGCGTTCGTCTGTTTCATCGGCGATCCTCTGTTTGGTTCTTACCGCGAAGTGTTTTGCTGGATTACTTTGAGATTGAATGTGTTTGCGTTTCGTCCGTGGATTGGATTGCGAAGTACAGGCTGCTCCCTTTGGCGGCTTTGGATTGACTTCGTTTACAGGCTATGCCTTATGCCTTGCTTGTTTGGTGTCCCCCCGGGGGGGGGGGGGGGGGTTTGGTTATCCTGCTAGTTATCTGTATCTCTCATGCGTCGAAGATCGTTCTGATGTTGTTGATATTGAGATTGTGCCGTTGTTGAGATTTATGCGGCTCCTTTTCTGTTGATCGTTGTGCTAATTATAGTGCTGCCTGGATGGATGGTTCCGTATCGGACAAGTGTGCTGGTTGAACATGTCGGCACCATGTCCGTTTCAAAATGCTTCTGTAACTTTTATTATGGACTCAGGCGCCAGTGGTACTTACCATACCTCACTTGCCATGCTGAGTTATTGGTTCCGGGGCAAGTTGGTGAGGTTTTCGGCAAGACACCAGAGAGCGACACGTGTTCATATCACTGTTAGCGGTGTTTGAGCTTTGTTGTGCGTCTCGTGTATTTGGAAAGGTTCTTTTTGGTATTTCCTTGCAGAATGCTTCCCCTGATTGGCTTAACCTTCCTTTTTTTTTTCTATACGATAATCATTCTTCATCTGTATTTCTGGTTATAATTTTTTCCTTCTTGTTGATACCCATGTGTGGCATTTGGAAGAGCAACTACACCTTTTTGAGATGTGAAGAGATTTTATAAGCTGTTTGCTATTCTCCTTCATTGTAACACTTCAATAGTGCACTATCAAATTCTCTACTACAGGAATTTGTCTTGACTACTGAGTGGTTATGTCTTCTTTGTTTCTTTTGTTATCATTTACTTTTTTCAATTTTGCAAAAGATCTTTTAAGTTAGGTGGCATCTGTGTTGTCCTCATAGGATTTTGTGCTTAAAATGCTTGCCAAATTCTGGATTCTACTTGTTCCTTGCAGGGGTCTGGCACTTGGAAGATGCAGGGTAACGGAGGTGGTAGAAATCCTTTTTCCGAATTTGGTGACCCTTTTGCTGGTTTTGGAAGCTTCGGTGGTCATAGAAGTCTAGTTTCTAGCATGTTTGGAGGAAGAGACCCATTTGATGACCCTTTCTTTACACAACCATTTGGGAGCCTCTTTGACTCGAGCATCTTTCGTCCAACTGCAAGCCCTTTCATGAATATGCATCCTTTCATGAATATGCATCCATCTACTATGATAGAGCATCGTCCTCCAGAAACAAGAATGTCGAGAGGGCCCATTATTGAAGAAGTGAACTCTGATGATGAGAGGGAAGAAACTGACAACGAGAAGAAGGACAACCCAAGAAAGCATGGGAGGTCAAGTGAGACGCCTGATGTTGAGGGTCCTGATGATGAAGTTGAAGGTATGTCCATTTCTAATTTGCATGTTTGAAATTGTTAATGTGCTCTAACTGATTGCCTGTTTGTTATGGCAGAGAGGAGAAGCAAGCAGCTGCATTATTGGAATGGCTCCCAAGGGAGGCCATCTGAGAGACAGATGCAGCCACAGAATCGCAGTTTCACCTTTCAGAGCTCTACTGTTTCTTATGGTGGTGTAAATGGTGCACATTATACATCATCCATGACAAGAAGGACGGGCAGTGATGGGGTATGTATTAGTGCCTGGTATAGCGCAAACTGAACTTATGGAATGGTCTAATTCTGTGGTTGCCTTGTTTCAAAACAGGTAACATTCGAGGATAGGAAAGAAGCTGATAGTGCAACTATGCAAGCCTCTCATAGAGTTTCTAGGGGACTGCATAATAAGGTATTGCCGAATGCCCGAGTGTTGGTCTCATTACCTTGTGCCCCATAAGCTAAGACGTCACATATTATGATTTTACTTAACCATGTCTCAATATTATGATTTTGCGGCAGGGCCATTCTGTTACTAGGAAGCTTAGTTCTGATGGTAAGGTGGATACCATGCAGACTCTACACAACCTAAATGAAGGTACCGAAAAGTCTGAAATGTTTTCTTGTTTGTTGGATGCTGGATTCTTTAAACAAGGTTCATTAATATAGCTCACATATGTACCTCATGACTATTTAGAGGAGCTGCCTCAATTTGAACAAGCCTGGAAGGGAAATGCTAGAAAGCATTTGCCTGGTTGGAGCGAGCGTTTTGATGGTCATGTTGGACGAGGTGAGTATTACTGTGAGATTTTTTTTCGGCTGCATCTTGTGTTAATGACAAGCAAAAAATCAATGTATTTATTTCTTACTTGTGAGCTGGACTAAGGTTAGATGATTCTTTTTACCTGTTGTCATTTTCATTTTCTTTTTCTTTTTCTTTTTTGGGTTGGTGAGTTTGCTTGATGGCGAATGGGGCATTGGCCAGGTTCCCATTGTCTAATCACATCAATTATCTAGCCAAGTATGACTATAAGCCGTTTTAAGAAGCTCGTTGTATGTTCTGTTTGTTCTGCATGCACTGGAAATTGAGTGCGTGCTAGGTTCTAGTGCAAACTTAAGTCACTTATGTTCATTTTCTCGCATGATGGTGCAGTCACTTTTGATTGCCATCCGTTTTACTGTTGCTATTCATGGTATTTAGGCACTTGATGATGCTTTCTGACTTTGCATGTCTTAACTCCTGATTCATACATAGTGTTTCCTGCGAATACGGTTTTAAGTATATTGTTATAATTGAATGTATTTTAGGAGGAGTTGATCAGATTGGACACTCAGGTCGTGGAGGATGGGCACTTCCGTCCACTCAGCAATCATTGCCTGTGCAGAGGGTGACCTCTGATATGAGGGAACGAGCAGAGTCTTCTCAGAGGCAAAATGCTGGAAGAATGAAAGCACATGCCAGCCTCTCCCATGGTAAAGCAAGAGGACAAGGAGATTGAATCGTTTTGGTTTCGCCATGTAGATTCGCATACTTTGGACTATCCGGATAGAAATTCGCATAATATGGAGATACCTTTAGTTTTTTCTCATAATATCTAATGATGATACTTGTACGATCCAAAAGGCATGATTGTAATGCCCAATGTTGTGAATGCTCTTTTTTAGATGTTATATCAATTTGCCTTCTATCAAGATGGGATGTTTGTTCGCTGGAGCAGGATGTGTGTTGGATGACTTTCTCGAATTGGGATTAATTGGATTACAGTGGGCCGAAATATAAAGAGTAGCTTTTGGTCTTGTCTTTGGCGCTGCCTCAGGACCAGGGAGTTTTGTAGACAAGACATTTGAGTTCCGCATGAACTGGACCGCGGTCCTTCTTATGTGAATGTGCGGGCGTATATTGAAGGAGACTTCCGAATGTCAAGAGGTTACGTTTGATTTGGGATGATGTAAACTCAATTCAGCTGGAGATGAATTGATCTGTTACAGCATTTGCTGTGAACGCCACCTCTTCTTAATTAAACATGATTTCGAATAGCTTCTTAATTTCTCAGACCAATCTTTCCTCCTTCTCGGGGTGAATGTGGAGCTCTGGATTGTCAGGGGCACTACGTGGGAACTGCTCCAACGTATGTTAGGTCAGTTTGTCTTGGCCGTTCTGAGGTCTCGAGCGCCCTTCTTGCTCTCGATGAAGATTTGACGGCAAAATGAATTGAATCATGGAAAAGAATTGCGGCGTAAATGTCGCACATAGACTTCAGCAGGACGCCCTTTCCAAACGACGTAAACATCGGTCACTTGGGCAAAGTGCACGGTACTTTGTATAATTGGGATTGGACTTGTCGATGTTAATCTCGTTAGGAGTGATCATGTTTTGTTACGGCGAGATGGGCCGAAGTAGACAAACTAACAAGGATCACAACTTTAATGGGGAAGGGGTTCATGCTACGATTTTGCGGTCCATTTGAAGTTCGAATTTTTCCTGGCCAGGAAGAACCAGAGCCTCACCCAGCCACACCGACCGACCTTTCTCTTCCCTCCATCTTCCCACGCCAGCAATACTGAAAACTCGGAATCGCACACCCAGAGACACTGCCCCGCACTTCGCCCGCTCCGATTAGGGGGCTTCGTCGGAGCCAGAGATGGCGGTCATCAGGACGACGACCGCCATGGTCCTCCGAGAAATGTTCGCTCAGCCCCTCTCTCCGTTGCCGGCCCTCCGAAGGATCCACCCCCCGTCGCCCTGCTTCGGCGCCACGCTGCGGCCCGCGCAGCGAGGGATCAGCTTCACCCGTATAAGCTGCGCCGCGCCGGGAGGCGCCGGAGAGAAGAAGGCCCCCTCCCGGCTCGCGCAGGTCCAGCAGCTCCTGCAGGAAGCCGAGGAGCGAGCTCTCTCCGCCGGCGACGGGCCGACCCCGAAAATAACGCTCGGTGCGTGACTGCGTTTCCGTATCTTTCTTGCGGTTTGTTTAAGCTCGTGTTTGGCTATGATGCTGGCGAACGGTTTAGGAGCGTTGAGGCATGGATTGGCTGGTTTAGCAGCTCGGCGATTTATTCGATTTAGTGGGTGTTCTTTTTGTGTTCGTACGATTGTTCAACTTTGTTGACAGTTACTCTTTCTTGTTCCGCGCGGCAATGTCAATATTTCTGCATTTTTGTTGAATTTGCTGAATGATCAATGAATGGAGTGTTTTCCTTTGCCTACTAAT
The DNA here is from genome assembly GCA_019926035.1 of Melaleuca alternifolia. NCBI lineage: Eukaryota > Viridiplantae > Streptophyta > Magnoliopsida > Myrtales > Myrtaceae > Melaleuca > Melaleuca alternifolia. The sequence goes on from JAGKPW010002165.1 coordinate 130,903, forward strand.
CTCTTCATAACGGCAAAGACTGTTGAAGAATTTGTATGCCCGTGTGGCCAATGGCTGGTAGTTGTTTAAGTTCATTTTTTTTTCTTTGAATGCTAGTAATAAGAGGATACATTACCTGTTGCCTTTCGCTTCGTTTTGAGCTTACTGCTGCTATCAGCCGCCAGAGTAGTATAAAGCATACATGTGTTTTTCATAGTTGGTGTTGCCAGCAATTCGTTAAATTTGATGCACCACAGCTAGATGAGTGAATCTCTCGCATATTCTCTACCTTGATGCAGAATAGTATTGCCATGCAAATGCTTTTCATGCTGCTTTGTTGGCCTTCTTTCTTGGGTCAGGTGTAAAAGGAGTATGCACGGACAGCATTCATACAATGTCCTGTGATGTTTTAATTTCGTGTTATCTATAAATGAAGTAATAGGGGTTTAACTATTTTCAGAAAGTTATATGACTCTTCATTTAGACAGTTAGTCAAGCCTTAAGCTCCCGATGCACATTCAGCCGACAGTCAGGTTTTCTTTGGTCAGGGTAAATGAGGGCAGCACCTTATCCAGCAGTTTATCTTGTGTAGTGAAGGAGCCTTCTCAGCAAAATAATTTTACATTTTTTTTATTTGCCTGATTGTGACTTCTTGGATTTCATGGTGGGCTTGTTCTTTTTCTCGGGCTTCCCTGCAGCCATATCTCCTGTCACTGAAGGGAAGACATACGTAAGGAGTACTGTGCTTGGAGATGTCGTTTGCTTTTCACATACAGCACAGGGAATAGTTGCTCACTTAAGTTGTAGAAAGTAGCCTCTTGATGAAGTTATTGCTAGATATTAATTTTCGATTAATTAATGCTAGATTTCTTAATTGATCAAAGAACCTTAAAGCTATTAGTTTCTTACTCATTTCTTGCCAGACCATGTCACTGTGAGTTTTGCAAGAAGTGGTGGTCCAGGAGGTCAAAATGTGAACAAAGGTCTGATCTTTTCCTTCCTTTTCTTTCCTCACTTCGCTGTCATGTGTCATTTCCTCGTACCTCTCTCTCTCTCTCTCTCTCTCTCTCTTAGAGATGATACCTTCTACTAACATCTGTTTTCTTGATGCAATTTACAGTGAATACTAAGGTTGACATGCGCTTCAATGTGAAAAATGCATATTGGCTAAGTGACAGGATCAAGGAGAGGATAATGCAAATGGTTTGTTGCTTTAATATTGTCTTGAGCTGTATGTAACAGATATTTCTTATGAATCTCGTATGTCAAACTATAATCCCTCCAATACAGGGGCTAAGGGGATAGATCACAGGCAAGAAATCTATCTGTATAGATTTTCCTCTTATCTGGTGGAGTAAGGAGTTGTCCCTGTGGTGTCTGTTACTATGATTTCATAGGTGCTCTTGTTTTTGATTAGATGATGTTGTGCAGGACACACACACACACACACACAATACTGCTACATTTTGCATTTTCAGTCTTTAGAATGACCAACACTTGGAAATATATCATTACCAAAAAAAAAAACACTTGGAAATATATAATTTTTCTCTGATATTTAATTAAAAGCTATTCTTCCTAACTGTTCTTCTTTTTACTGCATATTGTCTGCTGAACAGGAAAAGAATCGGATCAATAAGGATGGAGAAATTGTGATCTCTTCGACGAAAACTAGAACTCAGAAGTCACTTTCTTCCCTCTTTTGTCTACATATTGTTGATTTTGCTGCTTAGTGCATCGGCCGGTTGACAAATTCTATTTCTGTGCAGGGGGAACATTGACGACGCTCTAGGAAAGCTACAGGTATGAAAAAATGAAGCTAATTTATATTTCTTGTGCAGTGATGATATGCTACATGGAGTTTTAATTCTGTTTCCTCCGCATTTTTCACAAGTGAGAATACTGGGTCTAAAAGTGCAGTCAGCTGTTATTTTTTTATCTCTTAGATATGTTCAGTCATGGGTTCTTTGATCACCTTTTGGTCTAAATTTGTTTTCTATTTGGAGCAGGCAGTTATTGATGCTGCTTCTTACGTCCCACCACCTCCTTCAGAAGAGCAGAAGAAGAAGATTGCCAAGATGTGAGTCAATTCCCTAGTGTGGTTTCTCACTTAAATGTCACGACTTTATTAAAAGTTGATAAAGCTGTTCTGCATAAAAGGGCTGCCATTGGAGAGCAGAAACGCTTGAAGAGTAAGAAGGCGCTCTCAGATAAAAAGGCATTTCGCAGAAGTAAAGACAGCTGGGACTGACACAAAAAGTCTGGGATGTAGCTGTTAGACTAAAATTGATGCGCGGAATCCCCCTTTGATTTGTCAGTCATTCTCATTGACCATCTGAGGATGTAGCAACGGATATGTTTCATGGATTATTGGTTAGCAAATACCATTAGTGATAACTTCGTGAAGATAAAAAAATCAGAGCTGCAGATCATTTAACTAGGTCTCTCTTACACCCTCCATGATCAAGCTGCTGGAAGAACTGTAATTTCTATTAGGCATACATGTTTCTTCGTTGTTGCTTGTGAAATTCCGGGGGTGCTACTTCATATACAAAGTCAGCAGAGATTTCTTGAGACTCTATGTTAGAACTTTTGTTCTGTTCTGGTGATCAATAAAAAGTTCAGTCTGGAACTGCCATCTTTGTCAGTGTGATGATGCTCTACTTTGACAGTGGGTAAAAATCATCTCTTCTCATTTGTCTATATGTGGAGAAAGTTTCTGTACAGATTTCAGTAATCTTCTTAACAATAAAGTTTTTTTGGCAAAATCTATAACTAGTTAAACTGTACATACGCAAAAAAGCCAAGGAAAAAAACCGGATATCATATTCATTTCCGTATGACAATCTCCTCCCCTGATTGCTGATCAACATGCTTGATCCACCGGCTCTTGCCCTTGCCAGCACTCGAGCTCCCACCGATGCTCGCCACATAGGCAATATCCAGCCCTCGGCCCACGGGAAGAAACGCTGACCGCACGAGGCGGCGCGCCCCTGCATCGAGAACGCTCCGCCATCGGAAGCTCAAACTCATCCTGGAGCTCGCGTTCTTGCACACTAAAACTGCCCCTCGTGTACCCAACTTAGCCGACCTCAGGATCCTCTCGAAATCCTTGCTCTGGCAGTCGACTACCATGAAATCGATGCCCATTAACAGCTCCAGCACCTCCTCCGGTTCTCCGACCAACACTTCTACATTCCCATCGGTTTCTCCCAGGGCTTCGATGTACTCAGACTTCGATTTCTGATCGGGAACTATGCACACATGCCTTCCCCCTGTGTGGTGGCTTGCCACTGCAAGGCCGGTGCTTGCGGCGGTGGCTCCGCCGCTCGACCATGTCTCTACTACAAGACGCGCATTCCAGCCCGCCGCCATGGCCGAAACTAGCTCGGCAACACCCGATTCTTTGTGTAGCCGTTTGCACTGTCAAAACACGATCAAAAAACGAATCAACGAAAGAGATAACAAAAACTCTTCACAATAAGTTGCAAGAGAGAAATACTTACAGATGTGACGGTATCGATGTAAGCCTTCGACGCCGTCTCTGGGGACCAGGTTAGCTTCATCTCTTCTTCTTCCTCCTCCTCCTCCTCCTCTTCTTCTTCTTCTTCTTCTTCTTCTTCGTGGAATAAATTTTGAGTTTGCGTCGTGCTTCACGACCAAGCAAAAAGGGATGGTAATGGGAAAAGCAGTGCTAGTTTTGGCTTTATATTTCAGACAGGAAGAGTCCCAGAAAAGGGTTTTCCGGGGACCGTTGACATTGCTCGTACGGTTTAAACGTGTGGGTTACTATTACATTAATTGCTATTGCATGTCTCGTTTTTGTTTTTTTCTTCTTCTTCTTCTTTTTTGCGGGGTTACATTGCACAACTTGGATTTTAAAACTTCATTAAAATTCCCTGCAATTGTGGACCAAACGGCAGGCGAAGTCTACGCGAACAAAATGCCCTGGTCTTACGAAATTATCACTAGAATGACATTCCCTTTTAAGTGGTTTTCGTGCTTGCGCCGTTTGCATTGTTTTGTCAAGCATTAACGTCCATGACGTAATATATGTTGGTAACAATCGGGTGACTATCGGATTTTGAATATGTTCTTTTTATTAGTTCTGGAAAACGACTTAGTGGAGTGTTGAGCATCATATGTATGATTCGATCTATTGATATGGTTTTGAAAAACACTAACCAATGTCGAGCTCGATAATAAATGGCATTTGGGCATCACGGGATTTGGTGTACTTGTCTATATAATTTTGTTATCTCAACAAGCAAACCCTAAATTCCTATTGAAAAAGAAATATTATCAAACGCAAGTTACCATTATTTCTTCCAAGAAAACGAGACTTTCCAAAAATCTATGGTCTTGAGGGGCTAGCAGTTATAGATAAGAAGGTCCTCGTGATAAACAAACCCTAAACTGAAAGGTGTTGCTTGAAAGATATACTAATGAAGGTCAGAGTGCTAAGATTTTCCAATGTATCTCTTTGCAAACTATGGTGGCTGATCTCTTTATGGTTCTTTCTTTGTATCTTCTCCTCTTTCCACAAAGACCGACTTAACCGTAAAAGAAGTTGGGTTACAGACATCATTGCTGATAAGATAAGGTCGGAGCTTTTGTTGACCTCATTCAATCGTTTTCTGGTGTGGAAATGATGGGTACACGGACTAAATCTGCACGAATGTACTCCCACTCTCCATGGTTTTCCATTGCTTGATCAAGGATTAATTAGTAGAAATCTATCTTTACTGCAAAAAGATAAAAGAAAAGTGGCCCCGCCCACCTGCCCCGATTTTCTACTATTATATGAAGACACGATCTATTTAGGACATCTCATCTTTCTTTTTTCTTATAATATCTATCTCTAAGTATAACAGAGCATACCCAAGAGACAATTTCGACCTTCAACTTTCTGCCATAAAAAACTCATTGTAGACCGTGAAGGTATAATTACAAACCATGACAAAGATTACAATTAAGAAATAACCACAACCTCCAACTCATGAATGACTATTCCTCAAAATCTCTAGACCTCTTCCAAATTTAAAACGATTTTTTTTTCATCTTCATTAAGTTGAATCTTTCTTGTCTCGCGGAAATCTGAATTTTCTCCCTAAATAGACCAAATCATCAACAACTCATGCTTTGTTCTTACCATGCTTTTTCAACAAAAAGCGTGTGCTCTTTCGATTGTACGAATAAAATGAGATTTGCGAGAAATACCGCAGTGTCTCTTTCGATAGTTGAGGATTAATCTCTCTGGTTGAAAAAGAAAAAGAAAATCTTATCTCGAAGCAAACTTTTCTATACCAAAGAGCGAGCATAATGTGAACCAAGTGCAGCCACCGCCGGAAGCACCAAATGTTGACTCATCTTGGAGATCTTTGTGGATCCGATTCAATGCATGTGCGAACTCTGAGAAACCGGTTTTTACGCGGTATCAAGCCAATCGATTGCGACTGTTCTTATCTTCCTATCATTCTTGGGTGGACGATGCCAATGATTTCTACGTTGAACCCATCGTTAAGCAATGAGGAGGGGTGGCTCCATCGTGATTCCATGAGGAAAACCAGGGCTATTTCAGCGAGGCATGCGAAGGAGGACCGAAGCAACACGGCAGGGAAAGATCGAGAAGACGGAAGGCAAGGAAGAGGTCAAACAAATGGAGAGAAGACGGGTTTTCCAAGCCGAACTGATGCGGTCGCGTCCGTATTGGGAGATCCCGGCCGCAGTACGAACCAAATATAATCTTGTTTACTTTGGAGAAAATGATAATGTTCGGTTGTCTGCTCTATCTCTCTCTCTCTCTGGTTTTTTCTCTTTTTCTTCTGTCCATGTTATGAATTGTAATTTAGTCCAAGTGAGAGTTGGCCCCCATTTTGGTTGACTAGTAAGATCGCCACCCCACATCCACCTAATCGCTGACGCTGCAGGTTTATACTATCCCATAGTTTCTTGCCCTTTTCTGACCACTAATTATTAGAGAATGAGATACAAATCAACTGCACAGATGAAAAAGAACAGACAAAATATATGGTATGAGGATAGGATCGATACGTACGGGCCAAGGCGGAATATCATAATCATAATCATATAATTTCCATGAAAATGACGTTTGCCGTTTATTTATAGATATGTAAAAGATTATACGAGTGTGGACTAATAAAGTTCGTAGACGGTGAACCCTCCTCGCAACTTGTGAGATTTTCACATGCTTCTTGTTGGGAATGTTCACTTGTCTTCAACCTCATGTGAAGGACTGCAGAGGGGAGAATCACCTGGACGAAACCCTAATAAGTATCCTTCTTTGTGCCTCGAATGAAGGCAGTGTTTTCCCTCACGACTAGGCCGACTTGTTCAATTTGATATATTACCCATACCCGTCTTACTTAGGTCTCTTTCATTTCGTATACTTGCGTCACTTAATTAATGGAGATCTTGGTTGAGCTATATATGTCAACTGTGGAAACGGAACTCCAAAATCACTATAGCGAGAATTTAGAGCACAACAATTTACATCCTTATCTAAAATTACTTAAGCATCAGGGATAAATGAGATATTTAAGTAAAATTTATAAAAATTTTAGCCACGGACCATCTCATCAAAGGCCACGGTTGACTTGATCCTCACTAGCTAGTCATATATTAGACTAATTAATAATATTCATAACCTACCTTATTAGATCAATCTCACAAAAAGGTAAATTTTAATTTCAATAAATATAGCTCACCTTAAATAAATAAATAAAAAAACTCTTACACAACATATACATGTTTCCATTGACTTTACTGGTTAGCTCACTATCAAGTTGTCTTCTCCATCGATGATTTATTTACTGATTAGCTCACTATCAAGATGTCTTCTCCATCGATGATTTATTTCTGCATTCTTGCTCGGTGATTCTCTTCGAAAGCTCGAGACCATCAAACTGCGTCAACTCCTGAAACTCCTGTAAATCTTTAAAATCCAGTCTTGATGATGATGCGATATGCTTGCGCGCAAGAGTAAGATTAAAAAAAAAAACATGGCGACCGTCATACGATTAAAGAAAGGTTTTATATGTATATATTTCTCTAGACCAAATTACTACGTTCCTATCTGGTCAACTTAACCAAATACGACAAATTGGAAATGGTGACAACGATGAGGTAGTAAAATTCTTCTTCTTCTTTTTCTTCCCCGCCCCCCCCCCCCTCCTTTTGAGGGGATTTCAGGAGGAGACTCAAGGCACACCGTGGTTATCTACTTCAATTTACTTGAGAAGGGTTTGACTTTGCTTATTAAGTATCGAGATTTGCATCCAACGACGATAAACAATGACAAAGGTGGTGATGATGCAGACATAAGCACCATTGTTGCTTTCGTGCCTTGCGTCGAAAACAAGCCGGGGCATCTTTCCATACTTTTCCTCGAATACATTAGTCTGCCCTGCCCGAAAGTCACGGCTTCTTTCCCCTTTTCCTTTTATTCTTATGTTTTTGCGTTCGTCATGCATTTTATTAATATAATGTGCGTATACATACGTATTGCATACGTTCGCGGTGACGGTCGATTGGTCATTAAATCCAACAATCGGTGGCTTTGGCAACTGAAAGACAGCCAAGTATGTACGTAGGTACATCAATGGGAGAGGACTAGTGTATGCATCAAACGTATTGCCACTTGATGAAAGCAGCCCCTTGCTAATGAAGGAGCATAATTAGTGGAAAATGAAAGTTAGATTGAGTGAGCTTGATTAAAAAGAATTGCTAGATCTTATCGCGGTGACTAGATCGAAATATTATCATACATGAAATTTTATAAAGGGAATACATAGTGTATCATTATTGAACAAAGCAACGAAGACCTAGTGACCGAGGGTGGCGGCGCTGCCTTCGGGTTTGGTGTTGTCGATCAAGCAGTATGACCCTTCGGCATTGCCCGAAATCGAAACTGAGCTTCGAAAATTGGTCGACGAAAAAGGATGAAAAATGTAAGCAGATAGGCTCTATGTTGATGACATGATAAACAACACCTAAATTCAATACAAAATATGTATGAGAATTTGGAGAAAAAGTTTGCATATACTTCGCCTAGGGGCTATGTACAATTTAGTGGACAGAAAATCAACTAGTGTATGAACTACGAGTTTCACGGATTTTTGAAACGTGATCGGTTTGCTCTAGTAAAATGTGTCCATGCAGGGCATTTTGAAAAAGTTGTTTTTTTGGGTGGAACCTAATAAGAGTCTCTGTCATTGGCATATCCTGTTAAATTAAATTTTGGACAATGGACTTGGGATTCGAAGAAGGAAATAAATGTAGACATATTTAAAGAAGTTGTGAGCATACTTCATCTCCGATCTCCTTCATTCAGCGCAGCCCATTCCCCCGGGTCCATGGCCCCATTCAACCAAGTTCATGAAACAGGGGAAAGAAAAGAAGAGCAAGAGCAGTTGCCCACTTGCTCACTTCGGCAATTCGCTCGCGAAGTAACAAAATGCAATGCTGGTAGCAGCAGTACTGATCGTCATCATCGAGAGCGGAAGCTCGCCTCGGCTTAGGAGAGTAAAGAATTGCTAATGTGGCAGTATATTTGGCGCAAGAACTACGTGGAGATTTCAGATCTCAAACCTGACATTCGCCAGACCTTACTTGGATTTTGTAGAGCACGAGTTTGGGCGTTACTTCAGCCCCAGCTCGTTGCGAAACGTGTGAATTGGGGAGGACTACATGGACCGGATCGAATCTCTGTCCAGTGTTCACCGAGATGTGACTATCCAGGACTGGACTTCCGCAGTGCCATAGGAGACACTCCTTGATATAGCTTCAAGAAAAAGCTAGGATGTGAAACCTCTTCAACATGGACACTGCCGGTGTCGGAACTTTTTGTATCGCCAGTTATAGCTCGAGGGCCAATCTGTCTCTCTGCTGTGTATTGATATTGCAGAGGATGGGATGGTTCTGCTCTAATAGGTTTGATATCAGGATACCAACTCAAATATTACAGACTTACTACTATGTTATATCATGATGTGACAGAGGGAAAACAAAAATGATTACGACTCAGCTGAACAGACAAAGTAGATATAAGTCAGAAGCTAATCTGTTATACATGAGGACATGATTACACTGTTAATTCTTCAGGGATCATACATCATTGCCCCGTCATCGCTGAGCTTGGTAACTCTATTAAGTTAAATCGGTGCCTCCATGGATGAAACTTTGGACTATTGGCTATGTACACTCATCGATATTTCATGCAGTGATCGTTTAGTTCCTCAATCACTCTGAATATAGTGGGTCTATTATCAGGCAATTCACTGGTGCAACCTAATGCGATCTTCCCAAGGATAGCCGCCTCAGGTTCAGTGAAATTTCCCCTTAGATTGCAATCAATAAAGTTCTCGAAACTGCAAGACTCTGCTGCCGACCGCATTGAGCTGGAAAGTTGTCGCTTACCTGAGAGGATCTGCAAGATGATGACTCCAAATGCGAAAACGTCACTTTTCTCCGTAAAACGGCCTGTTGTAATGTACTCCGGTGCCATATAACCCATGGCAGCACTAATCTTGAGAGCTGAGTATATGACATCATCAGCGAGAAGCTTTGGGAGCCCGGAGTCCATTATGAGTGGGTTGAGCTGCTGGTCAATGAGAATCTTCTCGACAGATATGTTTTGGTGAACAACTGCGGGCTTGCTGGCTTCACTGTTGTGTAAGTATCCAATACCTGCTCGGGTAAAAAAATAAAGGATACTAATTATGAGGGAATTATTGTGTTAGCATACAAGTTACTTTCGAGGAACACAAGCACAAAACAATGATGTTAGAGCAATATGCTATGCAAATGCCAGTAAAACTAGCTGGCCCTAGGAAAATGAGTCTGGAGGAACCTATCTGTATTCGGCATCAACTCAAAGGTAAGTTGAAACTGTAAAGCACAAGCATTTGGAGAAAGAGCACAGAAAACGAATTCAAGAATGAGAGATCTTTGCCCAGAAATGACCAATCATTTCATCTCACTGATATTTAAAGCACTTTTCATGATTGTTGTTGTATAAAAAACTAAATGCAAGAATTTTAGGCTTCTGAAGTACTTAAGCCGCCCATGAAGCTAGTAGGCCAGAAGCAAATGTTCAAAACTTCAAGAGAACTAAATGAATTGGTAGTTGGTAACTCCGAAATTTAAGGACTTAGAAGCATTAAGCTAGAGAAAAAAGTTCCAACAACTAAGTCAGAAAGTCGGGGAAAACCAGAAACCTCTCTTTAATATCTGAAAAAATGGTAAGACTTACCCTCAGCAATTCCTTTGATAATAGAAACCCTTGTTGGCCAATCAAGAACCTGTATGCTTCCGTCTTCTAAATCAAGATATTGCGATAAGGTACCCTTGGGAGCAAAATCATACACAAGAAAGCATTCACCCCTGCCCTTTGAGCAACAAACACCCCTCAATCTAATGAGATTTTCATGTCTTAGCGAAGCTACCAAATTCAGTCCATTCACAAAGTCAACTTCCTCCGATTTGCAGCTCGTCACGTTGATGCTCCTGATAGCCACAAGAGTCCCATCCCTTAGTATGCCTCTGTAAACAGATGAAAAAGTGCTCCTTCCCAACAAATTAACCTCCGAAAAGTACTGAGTCGCTGACTCAATTTCTTCCAATGTGTACCTAGGCGCCTGCAGGGATAGTCCATTTCCATAGCGGCCATCATCCAGAGGATCCCATCCACTAGAATACTCGAGGCAGACGAGTGGAGATGCACTTCTGCTATAAAAGTCTTTAGACTGGTCGATACTAAGCCTACTATCAGAAGCATCAGCTGTACTACCAATCTTTTGTTTCCCTCTACGGTATCGATAAAATGTCAAAAGTCCTGCACCAACCAACGTGACCGTGACAGAGACAATCCCAGCAACTAGAGCTGCTTGTGGGAGTTTCGATGGATTTGAGCAATGGCTTTGGTTGCAATGTGTCTTCACATTTGCTGTTTGTGGGATCGGAACAGTCCTGTTTGTGTTCACTCCGATGGGCTGTAAATCATTGACACTCGCATTATCGATATTGCTGCAATTTCTGAGAGAAGCAAATCCGAATCCACATAGACCTGGGTTATTGTGATATTTAAATCCTTCCTCCAATTTCTTGAGAGCTTCAGCATATATGAACAAACTTTGGTCAATACCAGGAAACTAGCTAAATGAGGAAAATACATCATTTATGGACATAGCAATTGTTGTAAAAGAGTTAAAAAAAACACTGAACGAAAAGCAGGAACCGGGAAACTGAACTCACCAGGAGGGACAAGTCCAGAAAGAGAATTGTTTTGGACATCAAGAGCCTGCAGTTCTGGAATGTTAGCTATTTTCACGGGGATCCTACCGGTAAACCGATTAAAGCTCAAGTCAAGCCTCTTTAAAGTCTGCAGATTGCCCAAGCTAGCAGGAATATCACCGGATAATTTGTTATACTGCAAGGCAAGAACGCTCAGCGTCTTCAATGATCCCATGACCGGGGGAATAGTACCATTGAGCTGATTACAACATAGCTGGAGCACTGAAGAGGAAAAGAACAAGAAATCAAAAACCAGATCATTAAAGGATTAGATGCCAAAGAAAAGTTTCTCAACCATCTCATCTGCAAGAAAAACAAAGCCCACATGTTCAAAACACTTCAAGCAAGACAAAACTCACCTTGAAGGCCAGCCATATTTCCAATTTCAGAAGGTATACTCCCAGTTAAATTATTCACATTGAGGTAAAGATCTGTCAGCTCAGTTAAATTAGAGATTTCTCTAGGAATCTCCCCAGTCAAGGAATTGTAGTGCAAGTACAAGCCTGATAAGCACTTGAGCTGAGCCACCGCAGGAGAGACCTTGCCAGAGAGGTTCTTCCCTTGCAGTGAAATATTAGCCACTTTCAGATGCTCGTTGCAAGCCACCCCGTCAAACGAACCGCCACAGGGATCGCCATCACTGGTCCAGGAAGTGAGGATCTTGTTCTCCGGGTCCAAGGAGGCCTTGATCTCCATGAGAGCCCCCAGCTCCGCATTGCCACAAACGAGTCCCTTAGAATCAAACGCCAGCAGCACAAAGCCAACCAGGAGCAAGTGAGCGAACCCCATTACACTTCTCCTCCTCCAAACACCGAATAGATCCGGTTCTCGCTCAAATGCGTCTTGTTTTCAGGCAGAAGCAGGACCAGAAAAAGGCCATAATCTCGATGTCTTCTCTCTCCCTTGCTCTCCGGGTGCCTGGAATAAATGAACTGAGAGTCTGAATCCGCTTTCTTTTGTCGGTCTGGGTCTTGGGTCCTTTTGTTGGCTTCTGGGATCCAGCGAAGGCGAAGAAGGAGAGCGAAAAGAAAGAGGAGGGACCGTGGTAGAACTTCAAAAGGAGACGTGCATTGAATGGCCGCTTTTCCTTCGCCTTCTGACACGATTCACACTTGGACCCGGGATCAGATTGTGAGAGAATTTAAGTAGTACAGCTACTTCGGATTTCGATTTTATCGAATTTAAATCACTATGGACGGATGATAAGATATGGTGGTCCTAAATTTGCTAACTTTTGAAGTTAAAAAAGAGATCTTTTCGGGAAAAGTAGTTGTCAGATTTTCTGCAGTAATTGGCTCATTCCTTGGCAAAGATTTATCTTTTCCCTTCACCCACGCAAACCCAAAAATATATATAATAATAATCATAAAATGGAAAAATTAAGAGAAAATGTCAGTTACTGTTGGAGCATATTGTTTTGATACACGTGTGCTCTTTAATTAGTTAATGATGAAGTTGGCCACGGTAGAATTAAATTCCTATGCAGAACTCCAAATTGATGCACTGTCAAAAATTTTGTTAAATATGTTGTAACATCTCAATTATCGAGTCCAAAAGTAGTAAAAGAAGTAGAATTTTCTCTCTACTCGTGGCAAGTATAGTTTAAAGCAACACCAATTCATGATTAGGTTACGTGATCCCTCTTCGCGCCACAGACGAAACTCCTCTAAATGGTAAACTGTGGAAGACATTGAAGCAAGTGTAGTTTCAATTTGGTAATGAATATCATATCAAACAAAGTGGCTGTGTCGTGCCTCTCACGTTAAAGATTGAGGTTGGAATTTTGGTATATGTACCTTAACTTTAAATTCAAGTGGTTGGTTGAGTGAGTAAACATTTAATTGGGATAAAAAAATGTTCTTATATTCAAATCACAACGTCACCCATTCATATTAACTTTAGAGAACACATTTGTTTCCCGAGGGAGGGGGCACGGTTTGGGTATACCTATAGGGACTAGTCAAGTCAAAAGGTATGGATACCTCTGTTACATAAAAATCCAATTAACACTTGCTAGACATTATATTTTCCGGCATCATTAAATACAGAATAAGCGCTTACCCTTATGATCATTTTTAAGAAGGCATTGAGATTATAAGAATTTATGAAATAATTTTCATGTGTGTATACATATAGGGAATAGTCGAGTCCAACGGTTTGGATATCAGTCTTGTAGTAGAAACCAAATTATCACTTGCTAAATATTGGTTTTCTGACACTACTGAATACGGAATAAGCTCTTAAACATGTAGCCTCGTGACAATTTAAGAAGGTGTTGAGATTATAAGAATTCATGACATAATTATAGTGCAGCCAAAACTTAAGTGATATCACGACAGGATATTGAGTGATGAGGCCATGATTTGGCATGAAGGCTAAAATTTAACTATGATGCAACTAATTCTTTAGTTAATTTTTGCTACTAACCGATATGATAAATGTAACTGACACAAAAAATTAGTAGTGTCTGCATAAGTACTAAAAAAATGAGTACAATGGAATCTTATTTGGTTAATTAGCTTCTAAACTTTGAGAGTCCAATTTCTTGAAGAAGGATTTTGTAGCTTGATATAAAAATGATCTTCCTTTAAAAGATGCTCAATTTATAATGTAAAAATATCAAAAGGAGTAGACAAATTGCTCAAAATAAATTCAAAAGAATCATCTCGAGTTAGTTAGTGTGAAAAAATAGTAGTGAAAATACCTTAATTCGTTTATGAGGGTTAAAAAATTGAGGAGTGTAATTTGTAGAAGTGAAGAGCAAAATCACAAGGAGATGGAATGGTATCGTTAAAAGCTAGTCATTGGGAATTCTTGAATCTTCCTTTCTAGCGTTTCCTGCTTTGAAAGGTACCTAAATTACTAACTATAATAGTAATACAAAAGTTTACTTTTGATCGCAACTTTTATTTATAAAAAGATGAGATCCTTAAAAATAAACATTGGAAAAAAAGAAGATAAAATTGATAAGACGCTCCTTTTTATGCAAAAGGTAATTAGACCCCCCCTTTTTTTGTGGGGCAAAGTAATAATGCTTAACTCCTAATCCGTATTAGTAGGCCATAAGGCCCTTCCATTGTCTCCCTGTAGTCGCTCTAATCAAGTTCAATAGTTCAAAAAAAATTATTGAAATGAATCCGTGACATCATATCTGAATTATTCAGTATAATCGGCCTGAAAAACTAATAGGTGGACTAGAAGAATTGGCCTTCTGAAAAATTTAACCAAACTGTTTAGCTTAAAACCAACTCCAAGAATTTCTTTGATTTTATTCATAGACGAGCTTGAGCAACAAAGTTAAACCAAATCACTTCGAATCCGGTCGGTTCCCTCGTTCAATCAAGTTTGCTTTTAACACATATGTCTTGAAGGGCTTGATTAAGTGTTGCCTTATACCTATTAAGTACCTCCCTAACCTCAATCGATTGTATTTAATCAAGTATTATATCGTTATTTATGAAGCGTTTTTTTCACTTTCGGTGCTGTGGCATGGGAGATAAAGAACTGAGGCGGGGTTACATTTTCAAATTAGGTGGGAAACTCCCGACATTATTCTTCATCCTTTTTAAAAGTATTTTTTCGCCAACGGTTTACGGCAGACGAGATTACTTTGATCATATTATTAGTTATATCCATCCTGCAACCTTGACTCTTCGGCAGAGTTCACAATACTTGCTATTCTTTAATTCTTCTCCGGTGGAAAAGTCAAGAGGTTTGATTGGTGGGAAGGACCTAACTTTGGCGGTCTCGATGGGAGGAGTAGCATGGAAACCCCACATGGCATGTGTTGACTATGGTCCATTTTCTAAGGTACTAATTTCATGGGCGATTCTTGGAGAACTTTCGCTGACGGAGAGTTTGAAATTCAAGACGCCATTCGAAAATAAGTAATGGTCATTGGTCGATTCAGAGTCAGGAAATGAACTGAGCAACCCTAATCGAGTTCATACACGAGTCTTTTTTTCTAGCAGATGAGGTACGAGGGCCGTGATTTTTCGCTCCTGGTGCACGGCGCAATGTTCGCTCCACGGCGAAGCAGCTACAGAGCAAGCCAAGAATTTTCAGCCATACGAGCGAGGAGTAGAGTAGAATGGAGATCATGTGAATGCTCCATCAGCTATCTCCCTTCGTCACGTATTGAAGGGGCTATTAGGGTTTGGGGAATGCCTAACTGGTCCCCAAGAGACGACCCCCGATTCTGCTTCCAATATTGATCGGACTAGTAATACACCCATTCCGGATGCCACCCGAAAGGCAATCGCACATGTTCTTCCTCAGACAACGAGACAAAACTGTCCGAAAGCTGACTTCACGTCCGCGACATTTGACACGAAGGCGCCTGTGAGTTTTATCGTTTAGTTTCCTAACTCGTGGACGGGACAAACTTACTACTCTTTTAGCAGCCTCGGATTCTCTGTCTCTTTACCTGTTGCAACTAGAAAACTATATCATAATCGATCATATGGTATTGAGGGAACGCGAGTCGTTTTTGCCGATTCAAAAGCGTGGTTGGTGATACTTTTTCTTGGGCAGCTTCAACTGTCACACTGCTGCGGCACAGCTTTCTGCTTATGTAATGTGTGCTTTGACAATGGCTCGTGGACGAAATTCAAAATGAAGCAGCCTCATTTTTTTTTAGGCTCGTCGAATTAGAATAGGGAATCCAGATACAGCTAAATTCACCTCATCATGCATTGTATTTGGAAACACGGTGGCAAACATTAAAATCGTCTCTTATCGTTTTCTCTCCATTCTGTTTTATTCTATTTTATCTTTGCTCCTTGAGACTCCACGCAGAAGTTCCATACATTGCACATAGTAGTGGCAAAAGCCACTAATTCATCCAGGAAACGAAAGAAAACCACAAACTAGTGGGGAGGTAGAACAAATAAGGACGGTTCTCTCTGCTTATCTATCCTGTCCCTAAGCTTTAGGACAGAGAATCCCAAATGTCTAGTCACCGAATTATTTGCCAGAAGGAAGTTTCGTCGTTTTTGTTAGAATCAAGATTTGATCAATGCCGAATGTGCCGACATTGCAAGAAATCTGCATAATCATCCGGTTTTTCAAGTAGAATTAATTTTACTAGTTATTGTTTAACCAACTGTACGGAGTTCTGTTCTAATTTCTATCGTTTGAATTTGATAGATTGTTTTGTTGGGAAGGCTTTCCTTGCACAATGATTGCTACCAAGAAAGTGGATCTTAGAAGTTGGATTCCTCTATCGAAAATAAGGCACATTGAAAAAGTATGTTTGCCCACTTTCAAATTTTGATATTTCATATGGGGTGGTGGTCCGTGGACCATATCTACGTGGCCACCCTTTTCAATGCACATGCATAAACAGGGGCTGAATGTCGACTAATCATCCTCTACTCCCTAGCAACGTAGCATATAGTATATTTCTATTCATATCAGAGTACAAAGAAGAGCAAATAATGGTAAGGAAAAGGAAGGAATAATTGTCGTCACCATGACGGAAAGTGATGTAATTTCGACTCGACTGAGACGTTACGGGGTTGATGTGATGCGTAAGCTCTCCACCATTCTCGTCATGATTGAGATGGAAAAAAAGGAGGGCGGGAGGGAACTCGTGCTGGTACTTTTCAAAGGTGAGAAGGATTTGACATGGAAAAGTTGGCACCTGCCACCGTCACCAATTCAAAATGCACCAAACTTTATATGAAGAGACCATGGAGGACCGACATGGAATCGAGGAAAATGTAAGAGCATGAGACTGGCAAATACGAACGCTTTCCTTTTTCTTAGTAAAGAAAAATATCGCTTCAATTAGATTCATAAAATTTCACATCAATCGTCAAACTAATCGATCTATCAAACTATACCGTTTCATTCACGAAAATGCTATATTTTGATTAACAACAGTTAAAAGATAAGGAGAAAAAGTCAGACTTGAAAATCTACACATTAATTTAACTTTCACATGATCGTGTCTATTTGAGTAAAGTAATAAAGGGAAAGATCGAAATCTTTATCCTCCAAAAGTCTCTACTTTTACTTAGGGTTATTCAATGCTTTGATGATCTTTCTTATGCCACTTTCGTGGTGCTTTATTCAAATTGCTCTTTGCTTTTTCAAGGTGGTCCATTTGGTCAATCAAAGGTTTTCTCTTCTAGGCTTCGGCATCTTACTTGCCACTTGGATCACCTCAGGTTCAATTGGACGGTTGATTCCTCCCGTGTACCTGTAATCACAATACCACACGAGCTATTACTTGTATTTGTATCTATGTGTTTAAGTCAAAAGTGATCTTTGTCTCGTTTTTGTATTTTGTAATTTTATTTTTCATTTAGCCCTACATATTACTTTGTAATAAGTGCGAAGCCTTACTCTAGCCAATTTTAGTTTTAATTTCACCGATCAACTTCATCGAGTGCTTTGATCAGTTATTGTTTTAAAGTCGAGTACTTCTTGTGCATTTGGTTTTATATTTTAAGCTTTTCTTTATTCGTGAGAGTAAATTACTCAATGGCAATTATCAGAAAAACGAAGAAACAACATGCCACACTTGTTTTCTATTATCATTTGCAAGGCTCAGTATTGGTGGCAAATCTCCCTCATCTTTTCTCAAGCATCCAAATCGCTTTGTTTTAACTTCTGAGCTGGGAAATTTCCCTCAACTTCTCTCAATATTTGAGTCACTTATGGAATCTCTCATCTGATTCGAATAGTACAAAAAAATTTGAACTGAGCAACCTCGTTTTGTATAGATGTGGTTAGTTTTTCCTTAACAGTGCAATGATTGTACATTTTTAATATTTCATGTTTCAAAACCGTGGCACGGGGACAGAGTAAATCAATCCTCCAAAAGTTGTTTTAAGCTTTTGCTTCCTTTAAGGTACGACAATTATTGAATATCAAACATCGATTTTTTTATTATTGAAATTGTTGCAGAGAAGTGGATCTATCAAATCGAGTCATGAATCCATTTCTTAACTCATATTCCATGGGCTCAGTCCTTGTATGGGATAGCTATGTTAGTATATGAGTTATAAACGAGTTTAGAATGGTAAAATCTAAAAATATGTGAGCATTAAATATGTTCATAGTCTACTTAACTCCAACTCACATTTATGACTATCGATTCACTCTCTATAAAAAAATAATGGACTCCTCGATCAATTTAAAATTCAAATTTTTTTCGGTGAGCCCCCTAGATGGGCCCAACTTCACTTTTATTAAAAATATCAAGATGGCTTTTTTTTCCCATTATTTTATAGTTTTATTGATATTGTAAATTTCATCCATTAGTTATTGAAGTATATCTATCCTTGGTTGCATTTGGCATTGTTATTTTATGTAATATTCTAATCTTAATTATTGTGATTGCAAACCATGATCAGTAAAATAATTTCCTTCAATATTATACATTCTATTTAATAAAAATTTCAATTCCTCCACGTTATTTTATTGCTATGATTTTATAAATTCACTACAAAGTACTAACTTTCTCTCCTTCTTAATTGTGAATCAATACAAGAATTGCAAATTTTAGGCAATATCGAAAGGCCAAATTTTTAGCATCCTAAAGTGAGCTAACTAGGTGGATATAGATTTTCATAGGTTTGTTAAATTGAATATTGAGGTACTTTAGTAAATTGGTCAAATCAAGTATAGCTCATTCAACGTGTATTGCATATAAATAGATTAAAATGGGTTAAATAGGTTGAACCATTTTAAACTGAATTGGAAATCGACCAGACCCACCCATTTGACGGCGTTACATAGAAGTTATGCTAAAGAATCCTTAAGTCGCTCATATAAAAATACTAGGACGGGAAAAAAATCGTAATAGGAAAACAAAAATATAGAGGTACGTGTCAAATGTCCATTCCAAAACGCCCCTTTTTTTCCAGTTCTCGCTAAACCACTCTGAAACTATAATTGTTAGTCATCGTGTTTGTTAGTAATCTAAGAATATAAGATGGTTTAGTTGAAAAAAAGAAGAAGAGGCGTCGAAATTTTGCAAATGAAAAACATCTATTTTGTTAGATAAACCATGATTCCAATTTTGAAATGGCTTGAAAATTGGGATTTTTATGAAGATTTTCTTACTCAACGTGAGTGCCGAATATAACCAATTAGAAGCAAGAACGAAAGTACAATTGATTTTGAAAATTCTGTGAACCCAAAAAAAAAAATCCCCCATTTCATGAAATGATTTTATTCGAACCATTTTGTTTCCCATGTTAAGAACACTTAAGAATAAAGACGAGATTTTTAGGATGGATTCTTGTTATTATGGACCTGTCTCTTGGGCCCAGTCACGAGTAAGCCCGTTGAGAGGCTCAGTCAGATGGACTCTGAAATGGTCCGAACTCCCGATCGCCATGAAGCAGCTTCATCTCTCTCCCACAGACAGTACACCCACAGAAGGTTAGCCGTCGCCCGTCGGTCGTGATCATGCGGTGGAAGGCTTGTGTGAAGAGAACCCAGACGGTAAACCTCGAACCAGGTCTCTGCTGTTCAGCAAGAAAGAGAGCCAGATAGCCATACGCTCGTTGTTGGGCTGTATATAGGAAGCGAAAGGAAAAGGAATTCTTCTTTCTTCTCAATGAGCTTAACGTTGACATTGTCCACCGATATGCTTCTTCTATCAGAAGCAAAGGTGAGGGAAGCGCATGTACTGGGGTTCCATACGCATCAAGTCGTCAGCTGGCGACGGTATCATGCCTTCGCTTAGGTGATCTCAAGGTTGCGTAACATCTGCTTGATGAAATGCTTCGGCGAACATAGGAGGCGGCAATATGGTCTTTACTGTTGATCGGGGGATAGTAGGCGGGAGATGATTGTGTGTAAGTGTCGGTATTCATGGTTCACGTGAACCTAAGGTTGCTAGTCAATATAGAAATCCATTTCTAGATCCCCGTCCTTGAACCAAACGACGCCCCAGTCTCCGCTTTAGGAGTCGTGAAGGTACGAGTCCTTATGTACAGAGTTGTGTGTGATTAAGCTTTAAAGATTCGGTTTTGTCCAGATCGGAGACTTTCATTTCTGAAACATAAGTTGGTGGCTTTTAGCTTGTTATTTGTCGTGGTTCTTCATATGAAGATTCGAAGCATTTGGTGTTTTGCTCATTTCGGTAAACTCGATGCCTTCAAGTACAGGTGCATTGCCTTTTCTAGATATTGTCACTCTGAACCACTCGGTGTCACTGCTACTTATTTGGAACCATCACCTCCATCAAGTAACAAGAATAGTGTGGCCATCTTTTGGGATTTAGACAACAAGCCCCCTTGTTCGTTCCCTCCATTTGATGCTGCTATCAAGCTAAAAGCTTCGGCTTCTTCATTTGGTGTGGTCCAGTACATGGTGGCTTATGCAAATCGTCACGCATTCAGCCACATCCCTCCAGTTGTTAGGGAGCAGAGGAAAGAGAGGAAGGTGTTGAACAAGTTGGAAAATAAGGGTGTGATCAGGCCAGTAGAGCCTTACTTATGTCGCGTCTGTGGGAGGAATTTCTATACGAATGAAAAATTTGTTAATCATTTCAAGCAAATCCATGAGCGCGAGCATATGAAGAGGGTGAGTCAAATAGAGTCCGCAAGGGGGAAGAGGAGGGTGAACTTAGTTGCCAAGTACTCGATGAAAATGGAGAAGTACAAGAATGCCACAAGGGATGTTTTGACCCCCAAAGTCGGGTATGGTTTAGCGGATGAGTTGAAACGAGCAGGGTTTTTCGTGAAAATGGTCTCAGATAAGCCTCAAGCGGCGGATGTTGCATTGAGGAATAACATGATTGATGTGATGGATAGAAGGAAGGCTGATTGTTTGGTCCTGGTTTCGGATGATTCGGATTTTGTGGATGTTTTGAAGGAAGCAAAACTGAGGTGTCTTAGGACTGTTGTCGTGGGAGATATAAATGATGGACCTTTGAAGAGAACAGCAGATGTTGGTTTCTCGTGGAGGGATATTCTGATGGGAAAGGCTAAGAAAGAAGCTGTATCGGTTGTGGGCCGTTGGAAAGACCGTGATATTTTGAAGAGACTGGAGTGGACTTACAACCCAGAAGTGGATAAGAAAATTTATGATTATTATGATGAGAGTGAAGGCCATGATTTCGAAGACAGTGATAGCGGAGTAGGTGGTGAATTTATAGAAAAAGATATTACAAGGTCTTGGTGGGATCTGGACTCAGATGATGAAGGTGCTTCTTCTGAGGCATCTCACTGGTCTTCATGATAGTTGATGAACGCAATTGATTTGGCACATATATCTGTAGAAGCAAAATCAGTTAAGTCATCAATGTATGACACTGCATCCTTCAGGCAGAACTTTCCATTGCTCAGTTCTGTGGGCTTGCTGGCTAACTGTGGATGGTGATGCGGAAATGTAGTCAAGCTTAAATGCTTGAGTTAAGTTGAAGTCCTACCTATGCAGGTACTAATCAGAATGTAGGAGCATTATTTGACACACTTGCGATAGCTTTTCCCAAGTATTATTGTTCATGCTCAAAAATAAAATTTTGCTAAACCATGATCTGCATGTCATCCTAGGTGATGCTTTTGACATGGCTCTTGAAATCTGTTTGGTTATGCACCAGCTACTTCTGCTTGTCAATCCTACTTATCAATGTTAAAATATGCTCGGTTTCTATACTTGAAAGTGGTGACTATTAATGGCTTCTTCCTTCAGGCTTTTCTTATTTAGCACAGTCGGCTGATCCTTTTATTTAAATGACAAATAGTTTTCTGCTGAATTGATCGAAAGCTTTTGAGTTCAGCATTCCATTGCCATCTCATGCCTTAAAACCTGATTTTGATAACAGTTGCTCCTTGTTCCAGATCCAGTACTATTTTCATGTGGCTGAAAATCAGCAATAAGTTTGGTTTGAACTATCAATGGAGTATCCTCTTGCATGATCTGCCATGGTTACTTCAACATCCTTACGATGCTCAATTAAGATTCAAGTGCTTTGACTGAGTTGCAAGAACAGCGAGCTTCAACTGATCTGAGCGTGGAGATTAGTTCTGAAGCTTATCTGTGGGTGAATATGCTGAATGGCGTATCAGAAAGCTAATCGAGTGGCGGATTGAACCATGAGAGCCTATCGAACAGGATCTTTTTCCCCTTGGCTTTCTAAGCCTCCCAACCCCTTTGGGATTTTCTTTGCTCAGATACGTACCGACTTCGTTTTATTTTCATGACTAGTTAAATGAAAGTTGGCTGTCGACCCAAAAAGAATCCTGACAATTGTATATCTCAAGGCATTTCACATTCTCTCCGTTGAAGCAAAAAAAAAAAAAAAAATATATATATATATTAAGGATTACGTTTTACTGGACTTGTGACTGCTTAGAAATTATAATTATCTTGTTGAAATTGGTGTGGATGTGAATATTGAATTCAGCTGTCTATCTGAAAGACATGGGCACATCAATTTGATGATATTAGTTGAGCTTGCCTGTCCTATATTTCGGCATGGATTGGTTGAGGGCTGGCACAATAGAATTGTGATCCGATTCCATCAGGGAGCGGACTGATCAGGATCAGACCAGATGCTTCGTGGTAAAAGATCAAAAGGAATATTCACTTAGAATTGGCTTCCCGGTAAATGATGTCGATTTCAGGATCCATTTGATACTTTGACTAAAGAGAGGACCCTCCTAGGCCGACTAACAAACAAGACAAACTAAAACCTCTTGGTTTACAAGGTGCCCCATTGTGATCTTCACGAAGGTAATAGAACCAAATGATTCGGATCGAATATTGCTTTATATGGGATCAGATGAAGGGAAGTTATAATCTGGCAGGATCAGAAGCTTGCAGGGAATTTATGATGTTGCAGGGTCTTAGAAAAGCTCAAATCTTCCAGTTCAACATCACTTTGCAGATCATCAGGCTTCATCCACGCAGGGGTTATAAAGTGAACTGCTTCCATGACCAGAAGCTTGATAGGCGATCCCTGATCTGTCCAGTTTTAGTTGTCCCGCATCTTGTAATGCTATGCTTCTGGTAATGCAAATTCTTTGCTATACTCTGGTGTTTTCTGGCATTTGTGTCCAGACTTTTCGTGTGCCTTCAAAATGGCTCTGGCATTTGTCTGAAAAGAATTTTTTTTTTTGGGGGGGTAAAATGTCTGAAAAGAATGTTCATGTTCCCTCGAACGAGATATTCTTTAGTAGACCGTTCATCTCAATTGATGTAGCTAACTGAAATTAAATGTCCTTGCTTGATTTTCTGTTTCTATTTTCCTTCAATTCAATAATTTATTTAAGAAAGTCATAGACTTGTGCCAAGTTAAGGCGACCCCAGGGTTAAAGAAACTTCATCAATGTCACCTGTTATCTAATCTCATGATTCAGGGAAAAAAAAATATTAAGGCCACCTTTATGCTACTCTGCCTGAACATTGAATCACCAGTTCAAGCATCATCACCCCAAAAGACTAACTAATTACGTGGTATCCACAAAAAATCTCGTCAACTTATCAATATGCATCGTGAACATCATCATGGACCGGGCACCTAAACGATACTGGCTTAAAAACGGCCACGTTGTTGTGCCGACTCTGGAGCATAAGCCTACGAACCAATTTTCATTTTTGTTACCTAGAAGAACATTAATACAATCAAAGTAAACTTTAGGATGGATATATAACCATCCCAATCACAGCTATAATGTCCATGTGACTCTAAAACACTTGAGAGGAATTGTAAGCCTTTGTAAATAATGTGCAAATAGTTAACAAAGCACATTGGACAAGGCATTGATTATTGACAAACTGCAAAATCTGAACGTAAGCTTCTGAACTTGATCAGATTCACTGTTGTATTACAAACCTTTAAGTTATTCTCATTGAACGACAACGGTTTCCTGAGAATCTCTGAACAATAAAATCAAAATAATGGTAGCAAAAGGTGATTGAAAATCCTCAAAAGGCCTGAGGAAAAACACGAGCAAAGACAGGCACGCAACAATATCAACTTTAGCTGGAACAACGGAAACTAGTCTCAACAGAAGTGACAAAGATGTAATAGATGCAACCTCTGTTAGACACTCCAGGACTAAAGACAAAGAAAGATATCATGGCAGTAAATTGAAATCTTATTCCCATCCATCTGAAAAGAAAAAGGTCCAACGATCAACATATGATTGTAATCTCTACAGTCATGGACTGTACAATATTTCAGATCTAAAATAATCGTAGTGCAGAAAGGAACCTATACTTGGGAAAAATTGATGCGATGCTCCCAATTACTAGCACATACAATTCAGAATGCCCTGCAAAAGAATGCTCCATCCTGCTGAATTCTGGACGGTACAGGACTCAGTTCCTTTTCTATGATGATATTAATTGAATGAGCGTAGGTAGAATCGAATTTAAGGATCACAGGGATGCCAAGTCAATGCCGAGATCAGTTATCATAGCATTGGCATATAGAATTCACCAGGAACTCCGGCTTGATCCTTTATAGTAACTTATGTACCACTTCACAAACTTCTTCAACCCTGTCTCCAAGTCAGTGGTAGGCTTATATCCAAGCTCGCGCTGAGCCAAACTTATGTTCGCGTGTGTAAATTTTACATCGCCGTTCCTCGGCAAAGGCAAGAACTTCTTCTTAGCCTTAACCTTCAAAAGCTTTTCCAATATGTTCACGAGCTTCGTCACAGGCACAGGAGATGTATTCCCCAAATTGAAAATGCGGAACTGCGCGGACCCCTTCTTCTTCCCACCGCTCCCGGTACTTTTCTTGGCAGTATCCAGGGCAGACACACAACCCTTCACAATATCATCAATGTAAGTAAAATCCCTAGCAACAGAACTATGATCAGGTCCTTTGTATATCGTAATCTCCTTCCCTTTTAAGATATCATTAGTGAAAAAGAAGTATGCCATGTCCGGCCTTCCCCATGGTCCATAGACAGTGAAAAACCGCAATCCAGTGATAGATAACCCATAGATATGATTATAGGTGTGTGCGATTTCCTCACCAGCCTTCTTCGAGGCAGCATACAGACTGGCAGGCTGATCCGTCCGGTCCTTCTCCGAAAAAGGCACCTTGGAATTGAGCCCATATACCGAACTCGAAGAAGCCCACACGACTGCCGGCTGCGGATTCGCGGATTTGCACACCTCTAGAAGGTTCACAAACCCCGCGATGTTGCTATGCACATAAGATGCAGGGTTCTGCATCGCATAGCGCACCCCGGCCTGCGCTGCGAGATGCATTACATGAGTGAAGGGCACCACATCGAATAACTTATTCAGAAGCTCTCTATCATTGATATCTCCATCAACGACGAAAACCCCTGCTCGTTCCAGCAACTGTTGCCTGGCCCTTTTGAGCTTGATGTCATAATATCCATTGAAATTATCGAGCCCAATGACACCATCCCCACGGCGCTTGAGGGCGAGGGAGACGTGGGTGCCGACGAACCCCGCGGCCCCAGTGACCAAAACCGTGAAGCCGGACCGCGATCTGACCCGGGCGGACGTCCGGACCAGCTTCTCCCAACGCGACCCGCCCCACGAGCCGAGGGACCGCCTCGGAGGAGGGGACGAAGCGGGAGGGGAGAGGAAGAAGAAGAACACGAGGATGGCCAGGAAGAGGGCCAACCAGAGAGTCAGTTTGGACACCGAGGAGTGGAATCTCAGACGGTGAATGTAGGTCAACGACTTGTCGGGCTTGAACTTACCCGGTGAGGATGGTACATTGTCCAGGTGGGAGAGCGAGATCGTCTTCAACTGTGACATGGACGGACGATTGCCCAGACAAAACCACAATCCCAATCAAGCAAATCGATCTCCGTGGGGGAGAGGGAATCTAGGGTTAGGGTTTGGTGCGGGGGGGTGAGAAGTGGGACTAATCTTGATGGCGAAAGAAACCCACCACCCACTGGAAAAAGCTTGGATTTTTCCGGTCGCTCCAGTGATTCTCGGCAAATGGGTGTGAAGAAGAAGCTCTCTTGTTCACACCTGGATCGTTCTTGAGGAATTCCTAGGGTTTATATGGCGGGGAACTGGGGATCAAGATCAGTGGATTGATGAGAAACAGGAAACTCTGCGACCAAAAACAAATCTTGGAAAGAGAGAGAGAGAGAGAGAGAGAGAGAGAGAGAGAGAGAGAGGGTCAAGATAGAATGCCAAGAACACCGAGGGAAAAAGGAAACTAGAAGAATACCCACAAACAACAGTGCACGGAGAGAGAGAGAGAGAGAGAGAGAGAGAGAGAGAGAGACTTTGAGAAATTTTTGCCGGCCTTTGGAAATTTCCGATTCTGGAGCAGTAGATTTCAGGCTGATCTCGTTTTAAATGAGTTCCCCTAGCATTTGAAAATAAGTTACAACATCCTCAATCCAGGAACCCCAAAACAAAAAACACAAAAACTTACTTATTATCAAGCTTCTTTTCCTTCTTTTTTTCCCCACTTTTACTATATATTATCATACGAAGAAATTGACGCCAAAAAATCCGAATGTAGAATTCATTTCTCTACGCTTTTTTTCCGATTACAAAGATATGGACGGTGGTAGTCGCGATTTTATTCACTCTAGTCTTATCTGTCCATTCTTGCTGCTCTGGTTACATAAGACATTGTTATTTCGAATGATCTGGGTGCATTTGCAGGGGAATTCGCTGAATATTGGGTCAAACAATAATAAGCAATCTGATATTCACCATACAATCTAAGATACGTCCTTCTTGATTCTCTTTCGCTATTGCTTGACCCAATTCAGGCTTGAATGATCCCATATTCCTATTCTGAGCAGTTGCTTCCAACTAGCTACAGCTCACGCTCAATAATTGCACTTCTCTGTTCATGAACTTTCTTGGACCTCGAATGCCGTGCTCTACAGACGCAAGGCATGACTCTGTGATGGGAAATTCACCCGTTGATAACTAAGGGCCACCGAATTCAATACGATCCCCAGGAAATAAGGAAAGGTCAAGACATGGTTTTGATCCACGCGACGGCTTTCTCAGCATATAACGAGGCTTAACGAAACGACAAAAAGAAAAAAATTGTGCAAGACTTCATGACATATCTTTATGTGTAGCGTGCGTACTCGTATCGTTGCATGCGCGAGGAATTTTATCGATAATGTGTCGATACTACATTTTATATGAGCCACATAATTCATTGATAATTTCTAAAATGTCGTAATAGTTGACTTCTGATTGATAAAATCAAAGAGTTTTCTGGATCCAATCCGAGGAAGAAAGAGGCCAATTTCGAGAGACGGGAGCAAGGAAAGGGTGGAGCTGTGGAAGAGAGACTTCGTGATGACGGCAAGAGCTGCGGACAAAGGGGAGACTTGTGATGGAGGCAAGAATACTCGACAGCCTACAAATGAATGAATAAATAGATAAAGACTCGCCAAAGCGAAAGCTATCCTCGCTTTCTAACTTTGGCCACACTCCCGCGTTCCGGTTGACTTTCTAGCAGCACTCCACCAAACCAAAGCTACACACGATACCAACTCACCAAAAAGTCATCATGAGAATTAGAGCTGAAGAAATGTATGCTTTCTATATGGCTAAATAACGTGATTTTGGAGATAATTGTCTAGAAAATATCCTAAACCCATTACACGTCGGCCAATTTAGTCATAAATCTTTTAATGATTTGTCGATTTAGTCCCGAACCTATTATTTGGATACTTGGTCGGATAGATTATTTTGACAAATAGTTAAGAGATTTATGATTAAATTGTCAAATCATCAAAAACTTAAAACTAAATTGATATAGTTGAAATATTTAGATTGTTAAATTGTAAAAAGAATTAGAACTGAATTAGTATAATAGAAAAGTTTAGGATAGAATTGGCCTTTGTACAATGCAATTATCGAATTTTGGAGAATTTCTCCTATTTTCTTGGGTTCGATCTAATGATTGCATTCTTTACCTTGTCCTTCATTGATAGTGCTTCGTAAAGGGCATTACTTTCAATTGCAGTCTTTTCATATATCCACGGACACCAGCTCTTAGACCTTTTTGCCGAGAGACTCAAAGATCGCTTTCGAGGCCCACAAACTAAAGAAACTTGAGTTTTCGGCCTCTACATGCGACCTTAACCCAAGACTTTTGGCAAGTAATTTGTGATATCTGAATGTACGGCGAATTCTTGAGTTGGAAATCCTCTAATGCCCCGAGCAACTGTGCCAACTTTGAAGATTAAAATTCGGTCTTTTGTTCTCTTCATTCACATGTCACAAAAGCTGAATCGAAGACAGATCGATACCATTGTTATGTGTTTCTTGAGTCTTAACAGTGGTCCTCATGTACTCGACCTAATTCATGTCAGGTTAGTGAACACAAGTGCCAATCAAAGTGAGATCTACATAAGAGTTAAAAAGTGAATGAAGAGTAAGCGTTTGTTTGGGTCGTGTGCTCCAAGTTTATCGATCTCACTCGCACCTATTGATTTGCTATTCAGGTTGACTCCATCAAGCTCCCAATATTGGTCTCTTCATTCAATTAACATGGTCATGGGATTCCATCAATGGTGAAGTTGCTGGCCCGGGTATCGTCTTTTGGCCCAATGTGATCTCGCCTTCATAGGTCCAATTCCGTCACTAGGGCTCAACAATTTCCTTGGGCCTCATTGGGTAAATAATTGGAGACGACATAGTAGTGTTCTGATTAACAGGCCCATTAGTAGGCTCTGCAAATAAATTCCAAACTCTGGTATTCGAAGCTTTGCTTTTGAATGAGTCCATTTACCCTAATGTTTGTTTGGGCCACTTGGAATCTGAACCTGTTTCACGAGCCTTCTTCTTGACATTTAAAATGCCTTGTTTTTTTTTTCTTACGTACGATTTGCTACTTTTCTTCCAGTTTAAGAATTTCGGAGATGGAGTTGTAAGTCGTTTGTTATTCCCTCATGCTACGGTCTCATATATGTGGATATGATTTCAAAGCTATAAAATAGCCGGCCGCCACATGAGTACCAACATTGATCATCATCTCCGACCAACCAAGCCGATCATTGATGCCTTTGACCATGGCACGGTGATAGTCACCTCCTACCAACACTGATCATCATTGCCGGCCAACCGATTATATTCCCGAATTGGAGCTCCTCGATCAGCATCTCCACCTTCTCCCAAGTCAAATGCGACAGCGGAGCTTTCATTCATCATCCCTTCTCATTCACAACTTGATCTTTCTTAGTCACATATACACTTTCATCTGTGAGGAAAAGTTTCGACCTTTTCCATAGTCTCTTGCTCCATTATGCATTGTCCTTTGGGAGTAGAAGATATCGAGCGACGCGTTCCGTCTTCTGCTTCGATCCGTCAATGGAAGCATGACATGTCCATGAGCTTCTAAGGTGAGGGCATGAGGAAGACCTTTGTGGCCAACCTCTTCCATGCGTATCTGCCATTTCCAGGACAATGACAAATCGGAGACCTGAATTCTCATCGCGCCCAAGTTGCTCGACGCGATTTGCAACTCTACATTTTTCCCTCGACGTGTTCACCACCAGCTACGCCGACTCGAGTGATGATTGAACGAGCTGGTGGAGATCCTGGACTGCAACAGAATGTTCAAACATCATCTGGTGCCGCCCATGGCGGAGGACGCCATCTGAATCCATCTCGAGGCCGCAAGGAACCCAATGTCGATAATCGAGACAGGATAGAGATGCTATCAAACTGTGCGATGATAGAGGGCATGACAGAAAAAGTCCAGACCATCAAACACAGCCTCAAGATGGTTACTCGCACATATGCTGAGTTGTTTTCCTTTGTTGGCCAAATGATCTAGAGGTTCAGGTTTTGGTACATTATTCCCGGGACACTTGGAATTTCCCTTATTGAGTAAGGTGAAAAAGTTGTCCATCCACATAATAGGAGCGTATATGCAAATTGGAAAAGAGAAGTCATATTTGGATTAAAAAAAAATAAATTACGTATTGAGCACATGATATATTGTAGCGTTGGTTTAAAAAATCATTTAATGTATCGAATTTACAACTTTTACATAGAAGTTAATTATAGGAGGATATAAGATGATCAATTTCGTCATTCATTTCAACGACTGAGTGCCTATTGTTCCTTCCAAGAGATTGGAACGGATTGCATAGTCAAATCATTTAAGAGTTATACGTGAATATCATGCATTGAATGCGCATCAAGCGGTGAACCATCACGGCATCATTATAATTTTTAAGAGCCAACTTGATCAGGCGATGACATGTTTAATTTAAATAAATAATAATAAAAACAAAACATGTGACAAATCGAAGGTAAGTTGTCATTATCTGGAACACATTGGATTAGGACACCAACGGAATTTATAAAAGTACCAACTTGATCATGAGATAACATGTTTAGTTACGTTTTTTTTAAGGCGTCATATGTGAATGTCTCCTGCATCGTGTACACATCTTTATAGGAGCGCCCATACCAATGCGTAAGGCGATTGATTTGGCAATTCAGTTCGTGGATTGATCACCCATAGTAAATTCTAATAAGATTGAATACTGTGGACCGCATAACTCATATCCCATGATTTTTATGTCAATTTTAAGGAATCTCTTTGAATTTTTTTTCTCCTCTTACCCGATGTCACATGAAACAATGAAGGACCTGTATTAGAAGACAACATAGGATTTTCATAATATTAACCGACCAACTTTACTGAAGACGACAGTACTCCGCGCGATTCCCGGTCGTGTTTACAATATTATTGCACCAAACCGGATCCTACCGAACTATTCCCTTTCATGGAGATGCAAGTTAGGTGTTCTCGGAGTGGGGATAACAATAAGAGGAGTGGCCTTCTCAAGAACAACCCCAAACTTCTCTTCGCAATCCAAGTCCGAACCCGGTGGCAACCTCCATTCGAACAGATGCAAGAGCACGGCCAACACATACAGTAGCATCCTCTCCCCCATCTGGAGCCCCGCACAGACCCGTCGGCCCAACCCGAATGGAATGTAGTGCAAACTCCCTCCCGAGTATTCCAATTCGGAGGCCTCTCCCCCGTCGGAGAACCTCTCCGGCCGGAACTCGGACGGGTCAGACCGGAACTGCGGGTCTCGGTGGATGGTCCACACGTTCAAGAAGACTTTAGCGCCTTTGGGTATGGTGTATCCGCCTACCGTGCAGGTTTGGCTCGGGCTGCGGGGCAACAGCAGAGGTGCCGCCGGGTGCAGTCTCAGAGTTTCCTTCACTGCCCCGAGCAAGCATGGCAACTTGGAGACGTGGAACTCCTCGACCATGTTATTCGGCCCGACGACGTCGTCGATCTCTTCCTGGACCTTCACAAGGACTCGAGGGTGCAGCAGTAGCTCGGTCATCGTCCATTCGACCATGGTTGACGTGGAATCGGTACCACCTATAACGATGTCCTAGTCAAAGTACATCGTTAGAGAGGACACAGGCGAATTTAAGACATGCATCTCCCTGAATTCTCTCAATACGACACTTTCCAAACACAAAATCGTTCAATTCTCCTTATATATATAAATAACTCTAGGACAATAATTGCTAGTGTAACTCAATAGTTTTTTTTCTCAATCGCATCATATGTTTGTTCCAAGGGAACTTCCGTAGGTTGGTTAGCAACCCTCCTAGATTGTTCAACGGAAAGCTTAAATTAATGCATTTCGTATTTTAACAGTTTTTCTTTGAATGAAACCCAAAAACCAAACTAAACTTAGCCTACATGACTTCGAATATATTAGGTTTATACATCGTACCGATAGAATAGATGCTTTTCCTATTCACATGTATTTTACTCAAGAAAGAATGTTAAAACTGAGGAAATGGAGAGACAATTACCATGAGCAAAACCTTGATTTGCTCTGGGGAAATTGATCTCCCGGTTTCTTCATCTTTAAACTCTAAAAGAAACTGCAAGAAGTCACTCCTCTCGCATCCTTTGCCCCCTCTTACTTCTTCCGAACTCATGCGTCGATTAATGACATAATCAAAGATCCTCCCAATCCAAGTCACCACCTCCTTCATCTCTCTCTCAACTCCTTGCACATCAAACTTAGCTATCATCGGAAAAAAATCCGACTCATTGGCTTCCCAATAGAGTGGTGAGCCGTGCCACCGCCTCCTGGAACTCCGCCCCGACGCACACCGCCTCCTCCTCCCCAAGCGTCCCGCCCCAGAACATGCATGTTATCATGTTGATCACCGTCCTGAAAGCTACCTCCCCGACTTTAACCGGCTGTCCCGCCCTCATGCACAAATCTCTCGTGCTCTTCACGACTTCTCTCGTCCTGTGTGAGCGAAAGGCATCGAGATTCGCTGTGCTTTGCATCTCGCGCACGAACAACCGCCACAGCATCCGCCACTGGGGCCCATGAGGTGCGAACGCGATGTCCTTCCCTCCATAGGAGAAGGCCAACGAGGCCTTGCTAGGGTTGCGGTTGGCAAACACACGTCGTGGTCGCGGACTATCTCTTTGACTATGATTGGAGAGCTTACGATAACGTAGAGTTTGGTACCTAAGGATAGCTTATTTATCGGGCCGTACTGTTGGGCGAGTTCCATGAAGAACTCGTGGAGGTTGCGCCCCAGAAAAGGGAGGTAACCGACAACCGGGATACCTCTCGGACCGGGCGGCAGGCGGGACTTGCCTTTCCGGAAAATTGTGAGTAATTTATGGAGCCAAAAGAGGCATGATAAGGCTAATAGAGGAAAATCACTGAGAGCATATTGCTCAGTAACGTTTGGCCATAGCCTAGAGACATGATAAATTAAAGGCATAATGAAAAGACTGGGGAGAACACGGACTATGTGTGTATAATAAATAGAAGCCCCAAGACACTTAAGCATGCTCATGGAAAGAGTGCCCGTTGTCTTATATAATTAATGTCTAAGTGTAGGTTGGCCAGGCTCTTAAAGAATCGCTTTGTCGTCATTACAGAAAATTTACACAAGCATCTTTTTGCGGGTGTAATAATTTTATCTTCTTCTTCTCTTTCCCCTCTTACTTAAACATAGTGGTGCTTAAAAAAGAGTCTTTGAAAGAGTTGATGGTTATCTGCGGCCTTAAGGAGAGAGAATACACAATGACAGCTAGTCGTCCAATGTAGTTACCTAAGTTTATTTATGATGGTCAAGAGAAACTAGAGATAGCCTCGTACACTGAACAGTGGTCACTAATTTTTTGAAAGTAGATGATTGAAGGTTGCCGTATAAAAATATTGGTGATTGTTTGTTTATAAAATAAATATAGTAGAGCATTTTCCTTGTACCACAAATGAAAGACGAGAGTTTATGGGTTTATTTTAAGTGCCAATATCTTTTATCCTTATAAATGAAGATAATGAGTTAGGTGGGTATGATCCCACTATACCCCCATGGAGGTGCACGAATAATTACATGATTATTAGGTGCACCTAGCACCATGTACGTTTGCACATGTGTGGTCCATAATAAGCATTAGTCCTCATTTATTTATTTTCAATTTATGATTTTTTGACTAACATATTTTAGACGTTTTACAACCTTTAGAAGTAGGTGTTAATTCAGACCCAATATTTAAATAGTTATGATCTTTGAAGAGCTGTGACAATTCACATATAATTTCCTCATCATGAAAGGTTGCAATGTCATTTTCATAAATTATTAAATTCGAAATAAAAAATAATTTATTACTTTATCATTCTCTTGTATTCCGAATTTTCTACGTGACTTTTGAAAAAAATGTCTCTTCATTTTGCCACCTTTTTTGTAGGCTTGCTTATGTTCTAATAAGCACTAATCAATATATCATGTTCTTTTAACATCTTTTTTGTTCTTTTTCGATTCTTCTTTTTAAAACAAAAATCTATAGCCAATTTTTCAATTGTTTTTCCTAGATAGTTCTTGGAGAAATACCATAATTACTATTATGTATTCTTGTTGAGACTGTATTGTATCATGAAGGGTATATGCTAGAATCCATGAGCAACATCGTGGGGCAAATAATTCCATATGAGAGTATTATCATGTCTTAAAAAATCTTATTCCACCCAACATTATTTTCCCCAAAGAATATTACCCGACAATCATAAATTTTATTGCACAATCATCCCTGGAGCAGTATGGACCCAGCTATTTACGGAAATACTGCTCGAAAATGCTAGTGTTGCCGTAGTTGAAGTTGTAGTCCAACAATTCACTAGTTTAGTACTTTGGTTGATTTTGGTTTATGTAAAAACCGAAAAGGCTCTTCCGAAATATTTTGCTCGAAATTCAAAAAAATAATAAATTTAGAAAGCTCTCATGGTAATTGGAATCCATTCTTAAAATGTCTGTAAAGATTTGAGATGTCGAAAGTTAAACGCAATTTGATTGCACAAATGGTCTTGTCCTCTTAGGTGCATCGATTAGTAAGTAAAGTCCAATTGAATGATTGTTCGCCATTAAATTGTTAAATTCAGCACCGCATGATTTGGGGAGAGAGAAATATGATTGGTCTTTTTTTTTGGTTGGGGGGAGGGGGGATATGCTTTTTCTTGATTTTTTTAGGCTCTGTTCGTTTCATGGAAAATGTAGAATTTTTGAAAAATATTTTTTAGGAAGTTATTTTCCTGCATTTGCTTGAAAATATATTTCGTTCTTCATAGGGAAAATATTTTCTAGACTTCACTGCTTGGGCATGCACTATTTTACTAGCCCATAAACCAAGAAGAGTTTTCGTGAGAAAACAAGTGTTTTCCCTTTTGATGGCCTGAAGTATACGAAACCAGTGGATCAAATGATAACAAAAGCAATATATCTAAAGCAAAGCTTCAGGGACACAACCGCTCCAGTTGCAGCTCACATATGCACAAGATTTGCTTCATCGGTGGAAAATTTCAATGAGAGATTGAAACCTCAACGCTAGAGAGACCCTTATAAAGCAGGCGATTTCTATTGGGTTGAGAGCAAATCGCCAGGGTTGGGTAGAGAGAGAGGAACCTTCAGCCTTGCAGCGAAACACGCGAATCAGCTGAGGAGGAACGGCTCTGGAAATGAGGACGACTCTGGAGATGAGGGATGAGAAAAAGAAACCCTAATCGTGTGAGAAAGATGAAGAAAGGAGCAGCTCTGGAGAGAGGAGATAGAATGAAGAAGCAAGGGCAAAAGGGTGTTGCGAGGCCAGGTAAAAAGTTTTGGAAAATATTTTCCTTCTTTCCTGTAAAAGAAATCATTTTCCCTATTTTTAGAAGGATATCTTTCATTGATTGAAAAATATTTTTCTTGACAAATTATTTTTCGCCCCAGAACACCACAATTTAAGGAAAATATTTTTCCGCGAAACGAAAAGAACCTTAGGGTCTAAACGGATTATTCTCTTATGCATTTCGATCTTTCTCCCAACCTTTTTGACTTGCACGCTACTTAGGGATGATGTGAAACTTATACCAATTCCTTAGCGATGGTTATTCCCTAATGGTTGGATCCACCTTGGCCTAGTCTTTGATCTTGGTGTATGCTTTGAGTATAGGTAGCAAAAAGAGTAAAAAAAATTCACATTTTAATTTATATTAGATAATATGAATTATAAATGACTTAGCTTAAAAGGTTAAATGGGCAACTCAATAATCTAATGGGTCTTAAATTGATCATAAATGTGTTACCTAATTAATTTCAAGTAATTATTAACAAATCATTTCAAAATTTATTAACAATTCATTTTTAGACTATGAAAATTCTGATATTCTAATTATTTAAAAATAAAAATTTGATTATTTTTATTTTCCCTTATTTTTCCTTTTTTTCTCATTCTTCCCTCTTTCTAAGTTGGTCGCCAGCTAAGAGGCGGGGGATGAGCTTACTAGACTCTGGCGACTAGAAGAGAAAAAGAAAAAAAATAAAAATTTGAAGAAATTTTGGAAAATTTATCAAATAAATCATATTGCATAAAATTATTTTAACAATACATTTTTAAAAAAAATCATGAAGCAAATTTTTCTGGACTTAGTTAAAAATTGAAGTGCTTTAAAAATACAGGTTAGATCGAGTATGTGTTATTAAAATTGTACTGTATAAAAATGGGTCAATATGGGTCGATGTCATTTTTGACCCGATCTGACCCACGTATTTGACACCCCTAACTTTGAATCGATCTATCATTACCACGAGTCATGTACTTTGCTAGAAATTTGATTAGGAGGAACTCATAATGGATCGAGCTTACTATGTTCAATTGATGGGCTTCGTGGGTGGGTGAATATATATTTTCACAACTAACATATATGATAAGCTTATCACACACCCCAATCGATGGCCTTATAAATCAGTGCATGTTATCGTTTAATTAGGACACGTGCCATTACTTGTCTTTATCTAAAAAATCAAAAAGGGAGAATGATCTGGATAATCACTAAACTTTAACTTAATATTCAATATAATTCATAAATCTTACTCCAGTATGCAGTTTCGTTTCTGAACTTTAAATTTAACGTATTTCCTTGTGGCTAATTGTCAATCTCAAGTCTCAGGGCCAAATCCACCCGATTATGCCACAAAATTCAACTTCTTATTCTCTTACAAAATTCAATCCGCTGAATGTTAGACCTCATCTCTACCGCAAACCACGACAAAGTCAACTCATGAAATGGAAGAAGAAACTTGCAAGAAAAGATGACCTGAACATGTCATAACATTGATAACCTAGTAATCAAAAAGCAATGAGCATGACGATATAAGATGGATAAAAGTGTTCGACTTGTGCGGTCATGTGAAGGATATGATATCATACAAGTCACCTCCTTTATTAAGAACAGTCATCAGCTGCCGCTAGAACATCACAATAAAGAAAAGGCTTAGAGACAAGGTGTCGTGGTGACATGAAGATGTAGACCGAAAATTATGGAGACTCGAAGGCATGGACGAAACCACTAAAGAACTGCCTACAGGCGAATATGTTGTGAATACCACATATACTAGTGTTGGATTATTGGAGAGACCCCTCCCCCAAACAAACAACAAAAACATTTTTTTTTTGGGTTTGTTGTCATTTACTTGTGGTTTATAGATATTTCGTCGTTGATCAAATTTTAATATACTGTGACTTTTATACATTTGTTGTTGATTAAATCTTTTTGTCATTGCATTTTGTCATCAATTAAATTTCTAGATAGGTTTTTAACGTCACTAGACTTCATTATCGATTAAATTCCCTTGAAGTATCCTTGTTTCTTGTATTCCTTGAATACAACTCCCGTCCGGAGTCTTTACATTGCCCTTCACCTCTTAATAAAAATCGAAAGACGAATTTCGATGAAAGATATTTCATTATCGATCAAATTTCAGTGAAATAATGTCAATCATTCTTCCGACATATCTATATAATATAGTTTTTAAACTGAAAAGCTGAATGCCATCGAAAGATTTACCGAGCATATAGGTAAATGCAAAGAGTAATACTAAAATATATTAAAACCAAACCAACAAATCGCTATGCTGATTAACATAACAGACTATAATGTGCCTTTAAACTGCTGGGCCATAACCAGTGACTTATGGAACTCTGTCATATCACTTAACATGCTAATTTAGTATAAATATCTTAGCATGTCTAGCATTATCCTATAGTATTTTCAACTCCAAACAAAAAAAAAATCAGCTAACCATATGTCGTTCGTTGCCAGCACATCATCTAGGTTATGTAACTTGGTGTCGTTACAAAATCGTTCAACATGATTGTAAAGCACTTTTAACAAAAAAAGATGGGCGACAACATGCCAATTCACATTAGTCTCGAAATAAATCTTGACGTGTCGAATTCGGATTTCTATAGATAAATTCGTACCGGACCTAATGTGAGAAAGACTCGAAGGTGTGTATGCCGCCGAATACTACATCGGCGGGACAACAGAACATGGACCCCCAGGCCCATTATGAGAAAGTTTAAGAACGTCGTTTATCACGAGCTCACAACACTAATTTCACCAGTTTTGCATAATAACATACCTATTTCCATCGCAAGTTCTTACAAATTGTCGTGTCAGACAAATGTATGTTGTCCTTATCTCGTGCTACCTAATGATAAATAATAGTAGAAGCACATCATATCTATCTTGCAAATATGGCTCGTATTTTCATTACGTGTCGTACCTTTTACTTTAAAAGAATGAGTAATTTTCCGTAAGTTCAACAAAAACAGTGGAGACAGAATTTTTATCGTACTTAAGTACTTACGTATATGATATGTATGAGGATTGCTAATGTAAGTATCGGGCGTATAAAATTTTCAAATTTTCGTTTCAGTAAATCTTAAGAGACTCATAATCTAAAACTTTGAAAAGGAAATTGAAAAGTGAAAATAACATACACCCTTTTTTTTGTAAATTTTTAATACTTAAAATGCACATAATCTAATTCTCATACTTTGGGAGTTAGTCGGAAGCATAGCAATACATGGCGTGAGCCAGAGGCCCGCTCAGATCACGGGAGGCTCTACCAGTTCTACCACTTGATCTTCGAATGACCGATATGACATGTTTGATTCGACGACGGAACTTGGTGGGAGTGACCCTTGAAAGAGATGCGTCAAACAATTTTATTACGAATGCACCTGAGGAATGACCTCCATCAAGTGTCTCGAGGTCAAGATCCGGATAAGTGTAGGTACACAATAATCAGGGTAAGTAAAATAGCTTAGCTAGAGCTACCACCACAATGAAATCGAATATACCACGCGAGTATGACAAAGCCGAAAGGACCAAAATCTCCAAATGCCGGGATTCACCTCTTCCAATAGTCATAAGAATCCGTGCGAAGCATCTCCCTCGGATGTGTGCGAGTGTAATCTGCGGAACTCAGTGAAGCATCATCGATGCCAGCATTAGGAATAAGCTCAAGATCCCGCTCCAAGCTAGACTGCCGGCGTCACTTTCGCCTCCAGGCGTCGCTGTAACATTCATTCACCATTCTGCTATTAGAAACTGAACGCTTGCAACGATGATGAGATGCCTCAATTGAAAGGAAACACAAGTTTCGCAGCAGGGGATGGCACAATGCAAGTCTCTTTTGTTGCACGAGGTGTTCAGCATCAGTGATGCTTACCCCTTACGGATTTTCTCCTCGAACGCAAACAGTCATGAGATATACTCGATTAGTTCCCTTGTCATTGCGGCAGAATATGCCGCTCAAAGGTTAGCAAGTAATACTGTTGGCATCAAGGAGTATTCCTCATATGTACATTCAGCTCAAGCAACTCTCCAGATCAGCTTTCACAAATTTTTATGTCCTAATTTCACGTCTTTCCATCTTGACATAAAACAAACTTAGGATACGATCAACTATCTATATATGGAGGTAATACGACACTAATCCTAGAGAGAATTCAAAATCTGATTACCTGTAAGGTAGACTAACGAAAGTAACCATAAATGGCCCTGTTTAGTTTTTCTACTTGTGATGAATCTGCTTAGACATACTTGATCACCTTCATAAATCTCATTCAAGTGGACAGCTATGCCAAGAGAGTTATGGTATGAGACAGACTTGGGCTACAACAATATTCTGGGAAAAAGGATATGACTTCAATAACTTGCCCCCTATATATAGTAAGATTTCCACAGTCAACCCAAGTCAACCTCTGAGGCGCCAGAGCATCAGAAACCGGCAATTAGCGGAAATTACACCCTTGCTGGATCCTAGAATAACTATCTTCTCACTCAGATCTGCTTCCCTAAACCAGCTCTAGCATTACTCATCTGGAGGTTCAACAATGGCCGATCGACATTTAATACACAAATGCACGAGAGTTCTAAGAGCACACCCAACTCAGCAATTATGAATATCCTTCACACATGACATGACTGCCATAACTAGTCTGGAGCACCGAAAATTACTGGGGAGTGGATCGAAAATGGGGAAATGGGAATTAAAATTCTTACCTGGTGGTGATGTCGACGATGGAGGCGAAGCAGTCGCTGCAATCAAGAGATCTCGTGTAAGAAAACCTTTTTCCATATTGCTTATTCATACTGAAACTCGAAATAAATGGCGCACGAGCAAGTTCGCTTCATCTTTCAAAACAGGCCGAATCTCAGGCCCAAATGACCCTGAAATCGTCATTCGATCTCGTCATGGAGAACCCCCTTCCGAATCACTCAGATCAAGTCTTTCTTTTCTTTGTTTTTTCCAAAACCCAACTCGTTCCTCCCACTTCTCGATTTTTTTCGCCTTCCACTTCAAAGATTTTCCCCCAAAACGGGGGGACGAAGAGTAGAGACGATCGTACCGTTACAGACGCCGGTGTCGGTAGGGACGCCGCATGCCCGCGTGAGCTGGAGGGCCTGAGTGACGTTGATCCCAAAGGAGGCGAGCAGGCCGGGGGTGTTGTAGAGGTTGCAGAGGCAGGCTAGCTCGTTGGTCACCGCCTCCTTGATGGGGTTGCAGCACGAGTCCGGCGGGTTGGTCGAGTTCATGTAGTTGGCGCACGGCACGAGCTTTGCCGCGCACGTCTGTGTCGTCGGCGTCTGCGCCTCCGCGAGGATGGCGGCCCCACCGACCAGCAACACCGCCGCGACCAGGAGGAGAGGCGTCCGGCGAGAAGTCGAGGCCATGTTTTCTCCCTGTAGACGCTTCTTCTTCTTCTTCTTCTTCTCCTCCTCCTCCTCTCTCTCTCTCTCTCTCTCTCTCTCTCTGTGCGTGAGGATGAAGGAGTTGGGTAGGTAGTTGATGATATGTGTTGATGGAGTCGGCTCGGTTTATATGGTTGTGACTCACTGTGGGTGCGTGATGACCGAGTTTCGTCTTCTTCTTTCTTCTCCTTCTTCCTCCTCCTCTTCTTTTGAGTTGTCCTTCGCTCGTTTGCTTAGGTTGTCAGTGTGAAAAAGTGTGAACTTCTGAAACTTGTGGGAGTACGGTGTCACCACGCGTTTGTTGCTCGCGTACCCTTCACGCTCTCCATTTTCCCCCCAATTTCTCTCTTCCTCGCTCTTTTCTTTTTTTATTTTATTTATTTACTATTGTTTTTTTTTTCCCCAACATCTCGCGCGGTAAGTATTTACCTTCGTAAGTATGGTGAAGATTTTGACATTGGTGTTTTGGCCTAAAATCCCACTTTTAGCCGTTTATTTTTCTTTATTCCTTTTCTTCTTTTTTTTTTCAATAAAGACCGTGAATTTTTAATTTGTCTATTAAGGTGAGGGTATCATAAGAAAGAAGTCTCGTGTCGGGGATTTGATATAAAGTATGGAGATTGACACTCTAATTAACCTATAATTGGCTAGCTTAATATCTTGAGTGAAAGTGAGATCTCGATTGGGTTTTACCGTGAGTCTCGTCGTCTTTTTCGATCAATCCCTTCGGCTTCGAATCCAATTATTTAAGCCTGAGAGTAAAAGAATTAGATCAGATTGAAGAGCCTTGAAGAGTTATGTAGGACACAAGATGTACATATAGTTGCAAATTGTTGACACATAAGTGGATAAAAAAATATTCTCGAATTCCTAAAATGATACAAGCGAGGATTTTGATAAAACGGGGCAAATAATTGTTGTCACGACTATAATATGGGAATTGCCAAATAGTTCACTAATTAAAACACTTAATTATAGTAAGAAGGTTGAAGAAATAACTAGGGAATAAAAAAGGGCACAAAGTAATGCTTTTGAAACTGAGTCTAATACTCTGACCAAAAAAAAAATTGAGTCTAATAGATTGATTTTGAGGATTGAAACAATAGCCAACTCAAGCCTCGTTTGGCCAAGTCAATCACGTTCAAAGCAGGAGGAACATCGATGAGAAAACTCGGGTCAAGCTAGGGACATCAATTAGACAAATCTAAAATATAAGAACACGATCGGACGAAAAGAAAATGATATGTAAAATTGGAATGCAACCCTAATGATTTTTAATTACCGACACGGACATAGAATTACGTATTCTACTTGGGGACCGCATGATCACGTTGACCATGCTGATGTTCCCTTCTTCCTTGAAACTTACTCCTAAGGCAGGTGAAACATTGAAATGGTCATTTTCACAACTAAGAAGCTACGTATGCCTTGACCCGCGATGGGAAGCTAAGCTAACTTCCCCCGATCTCTAAAGACACCGACCCAACAAATTTCATTTGTACAATCACGTGCGCAACAGGCGAAATGCACAAGGAATTGAATAATCAAACCCGAGAACGGGTCCCCCTTTGGGCTCGGGGCGACGTGTCGGGTCGAAATTTTGAAATCGGGATGGCCCCCGCGATGTGATTTTTGATGTCGTTTTCCCGAGGAATTAGCTGTCCAAATTCCAAAGTCCGCTCCCATAATTGGGTCGGGAAAAAAATGATATTCAAATGTTCCACCCACTTCTTCTTCTATTATTATAAATTAGTAGGCTAATTATTGAATTAACAGGCATCGACTGGCGAATTGCCCATAGTTAGCTATTATTCATCATCTTCTCCCCCCCCCCCCCCCCCCCCTAAAAAAAAAACCAAACCCCAGAATTTTCTTCTTCTGATTTCGTTCCTTGTTTAGTGAGGAGGAATTACCCAAGCTTCTAGCGAATGAAGTCTCCTTTCCCACATTTACACAAAAAATTGTAAAAAAGAAGAAGGAGAAGTTTGAGTTAAAATTTCAATATCGAATACGATGTGTTTCTTCTCCTGATATCAAATTATTTCGTATCTTCCTGTCTTTTTTCGACTCTTTATAATTCCACTTTCCTCTCTTAAAATTGATAAAGAACTTGACACTTTTCGAATAAAACGAAATTCAATGGATTATCCCTGCTTTTAGGATTTAAATCCATATATCCCCATGTGCATCTCTTCCATTTATTCACGAGACGTCTCTTTTGGCGGCAAAATTCACCGGACGTCCTCATACACTTTTCGAGTCTCATCGAAACGCCACGCATTTCATGAGGACAGAAAAACATCGGACCATGATCAGTCTAAGATGTATTTAGAAATGAATCGGGCGCGGGCGCATTCAAGGCTGCTACGAGACTAAACAAATGAGAAAAAAAAGGAGAAACAAAAATAAGGGAAGAACAAAAAACAATGATAAAATAGAACGGGCGTCTGCGTGTAGAATTGAAGTTCAGCCTTGGTCAACGGAAGTACGCTGATTATTTTCTCTGATGCTGATGCGTTTTGATGGTTGGACGGCGACGGCCACAAGACGAAGTCCTCCACGAGCCGACGGGAGATCTCCGACCTCACCATCCGGCGGCGCACGAACTTTCTTGTCCGAAATTAGGCTCCGATGAGAAAGCGGGAAGAAAGAGGGTAACTTATTCTTCAATATTACCCGGAGAAAAAAGGACTAGGAGTTTATCGATTAGTTAAATTACCACTAGATTTTATTGGGAATAATTAAATTATGGGTCCTAGTGATTGACGGGCACGCGCCGTCCAGCGCCGATGGAAACCAACGTCCTCATTGCGACATCTTTCCTTCACGCGGTAACCCAAAACGATGGAACTCCGCTATTCGCGGCGGTCCTGAAAAGTCCTGCTTTTATACCTTAACGAACAGGGCCCGGTCAAAGGAGTCCGGTCCGGTCCCGCCTTATCAGG
Source organism: Melaleuca alternifolia (assembly GCA_019926035.1). Taxonomy (NCBI): domain Eukaryota; kingdom Viridiplantae; phylum Streptophyta; class Magnoliopsida; order Myrtales; family Myrtaceae; genus Melaleuca; species Melaleuca alternifolia. Next base: position 174,638 of record JAGKPW010002165.1, read on the forward strand.
GATCTGGAACTAGTTCTAATTTTAGGAACCGTGGTCAAAATTTTGAAGAACCAGACCAACTCAGCCCATCCAGTCCGGTCTGGGCAGTTCCCAAGGTGGACAGTTCATTGTGCTCACCTCTAATTCTAACAACCTTATAATGACAAAAAAAAACTTATATGATTAACTAAATATAATAAAACTTGTTTCTTTTATTTTTTTTAACAAATTTACTATTGAAACACTTTCATGCGATATAATCTAATTGACAAAAATTTATAATTTTACAAAAATATTTCTTTAATTTTAATTATTTTTTCTTTTTCCTTTGGCCTTTTCTCTGGCAATAACCAGCCATGGGTGATGGACGAGCTCGCCCAAGGCCGGCGAGGCTTTAAACTCGCAGGGTGAGGTTGAGCTCGGCCATGACTCACCTTGACTAGAGCTTGCCTCAACCTTGTAGCTTGGCTTCTCAAGCTCACTAGCCTCGGGTGAGCCCGAGCTCACTGATCTGGCAAATCCAAGACCTTGCTAAAGTATGGCGAGTTTGTCCCTTGCCTCTTTGCCAATTGCTTAGTGGGTGGCGAGAACGAATGAAAAAGAAAAAGAAAGTAAATAAAAAGGAAGGAAGAAGAAAAAAAGGAGAAAAAAGGAAAATAAGTTAATTAAAATATTCAATTTTTAAAAGTTAACAACAATTCGAAAATATAATTTTAATTAAAAATTATTGAAAAAAAAATAAAAATTTTCATAACCTAAAAATAACATGTTTATAATGAATTTAAAGTTAGGTAACTCATTTGCGACCTAGTTAAAGCCCATTTAAGACTCATATTATTAGGTAATCCATTTATGACTCGCCTTAACTCTTAAAGTTATTTTGTTACAATGAACACTATCTAATATAAATTAAAGTATGGATCTTGAAATATTTTGCCACCTCTATCGAGAAGCACCGAAAAAGTCATTGCCTAGGCATACAATAGAAGCCTGCGCCGTTCGACGGTAGGCGGTGAGGCGATAATCGGAAATGCCCCTCCTTTCGAGAGACACGGGCTCGGAGAGAGCTTCGGCCCCATCGGATCGGACTGAGGCATCGTGTAGTGGGTAGAATGGTAAAGCCGGAGACGAAGGTCTCAAGGACCAGAATTAGACGGCCTCAATCCGAGCAACATGTCCAGTGGGATGGGCCTTGGGTGTTTGCATATGAATCGATGTTTAGCTCCGCCGATGGGCCGGTCCAACTTAACTCTACCATCCTACTTTTCTCTCCTTCTACGAAGAATCAAATCTCGAATACGAGGAGGTAGATGTCAAAAGCCATGTACAAAACTATCATGAAGTGCCCTAACCATGGGTGTCTTCTAGATTCCACTCCCATCATGTGAACTCGAGTGATTAGGAGTTTACACATAGGTGCATTAGTTAGGGACCAAAAAGAATCGTTTCTGGGATATTATTTTATGACTTTCTTGTATTTAAATGGTGGAAAACAAATCGATTTGCAAAGAAATAACTTTTATGAAATGAATAAAACGAGCTTGGAATGGTGGAAAATAGGTTCCTCTTTATGGCAAGAAAAAAAATCACTTTTCCTAAGTCACTAAGCGAATGAGAATTAACCATTTTTCTTAAAAATGATTTTCTTAAAAAATATTATTTTTCCTTTATCATGAAATATTCATCGAAACAAATACACCCTGGGTATCTCCAAATCCCTCGTTTGAATGTGCGTGGCTACACGGGTATGCCTAGAAACTTTTATACGTAGGCATATGGTAATCTACTATAGTTAACACGTAATTTGGACATGTTTCCTCATAGCATCCACCAAAGAGATCATCCCGGTCGTGACGAAAAGTGGTCTTAAGTAGTCATTTGCTTGAGATAAGGGGACTAATGAGGCAAGCAGGGCCACCCGTTGTCATATCAGATGTCCCTCTTCTTGAAATACTTCTATTTATGATCAGAGTAATCACAAGTAATTCAAACGAAACTTTCATGCGATCGAGAAATTTATTAGAAATTTCTCATCTTTGTGTCATCTCGGACGCACCTTAATTATGGTTCAACATAAACACATGATTTTGGTCTCTAAGCCAAGGAGGGGCATTTGACGTCGAACAATTGCAACTCTCTTCTATCAAGAATTCTAAATATTTCTAAGCTATCTAAATATCTAGATATTTTGCCTAAACAGATCTCAAGAAGAGTGGAGAAATATCTAGGGATATATTTCTCTGAAATGTCTCTAGAGAGAGAGGGAGGGAGAGAGAGAGAGAGATCCCTCCACAGATATCTAGAAGTATCTAGATATTTAAAAGGTAGAACCACCTCTTTAGGCTTATAAATAGGCAAGTGCTCCCCTTAGACCGTGCTTGTCAAATGTCAACCAAGCGTCTCTAAGAAATTCTTCCGATCCATATTGTAAAACGACGCTTCTAATAATAATAAGAGTGTATCTTCCTTATGTGAGCCTTATAAAACATGACATTGATATGAGAGGTGCACCTCGGAATTTAACAATCGATACGAGAGCTGCACATTTGAGTTCAACATTTTGAATTGTTCCATACTTCAACTCTCAAGTCACATTCTTTGAGTGATTCATGATTCCTTTTTTTAACATCAAGTTATTCAAACCTGTTCTAATTTTTTTTTTCTGTGCGATTTTTAGACAAGATGGATTTGATTTATAATACTTCATAATTGGCGGGAACGTTGGATTAAATATCTAATAAGTTTGAGTTTCTATATTAATGCGACACCAAAATATATTTAATTTTACATTGTTTAGATATAAGAATTTTCTTGAAATAGATTCAAAAGACTTTTATCGCCTAAACAATGACCCTTTTTCTTCTTGACTCACTTAGTTTTTAAAATCAATTTCATTTCTTCATGAACAAAAATAAAAGTAAGATTTAAAGATGATAGTATTTAATTATTTTCTTTTTTCACATAAACATGAACTCACTATGTAACCACATGTTGATTAGATATTACATTTTCCATGGATAGTTAGGTTTTGTTGCACTATTCATTAATTTGTTAAGTTGGTATTACTTTGCGGAAATTTGTGATTGAAAATTAAAGTCAGCTGTGCTACAAAATTCACTCTCCCCAAGCCAGATTTCTGGCTCCATCACTGCGTAATTTAGCTTCTGAATCCATCTATTTATGTCAAGGAGGAACCAAAATTCCTGTGAATTTGGGTCGAGCCTTCGCATTTGTACAATCCCGCCTGTCGAGGACTCGACTGTATCTCTTCCCTTCCACCATAATGTTCATCGAGAAGCATTTGTGATCCGAGATTCTCTTAAATCTATTAGACGGGCTTCGCGGTACACTCAAACTCAGAACATTAAACTTTGTCCAAAATGGAAAGCAATATCAATGTAGCAAGTCATAATAAATTCTTGCTTAATTCATTGTTAGAACATGGGCGATGCTAATGGAACCAGACAGTTTTATTTTATTTTATTTTCCCTTTGTCTTGTGAATATGAAAAAGGGATAGAGAAACAAGCACGTGAGCTTACAAGATATATTTTATCCCCGCACGGTGCTCGACTTCAGACTTCTAGAGGCACAGCTTAAGGTTTGACCAGGCTTTATGTGGGAGAAGAGATCGACGATTCAGGAGGCTTCTCTTGTTGTGTTTTGTCTTCTTTTGTTTCCTTTTGTAATTACTAATAAAATGGGGTCAACCAGCAACATTGTCTCCCCATTAATGCAGTCGAATCCAACTGAAAATCATCGATAATTGCGTTCAGTCAATAGACCGATAACGTGTAGCCCCAGTTTTGACATAGATAACTAGCTAGTTTTTCAAATTCGAGTCAACTAATATGAGCTTTTCAATCAAATTATATGGCCATGACCACATACTACGGAAGATCAGATGTATATACCAAGTTTCTGAATAGGTTAAATACTTTGAAAAAAGTGATATATCCGATTGGATATCATTTGCTCGAATTCCAACTTTCTCTTTTATCGATCTTTATCATGTTCGTCATTTCATATTTCCCATTTATCTTTCCGTTCTTCGGATCTCATTGCAAATTCGCAAGTTGTTGAAATGTATATGAATTGACTTATGCTCGAGACGTGTAAAAAAGATTGCTTAGACTTATTAAGAACTGTTCGTGTGGTATACGAAAGTAGGCAGCTGGGGATAAAGATAGACAAACTTCACGTCCAAGCAAGTTTTGGTTTGAATGAGGGTTGAATAATGTGCCACGCCTTAAGCTCAAGGCGTGTAGCCCAATCTTTATTTTCTCTCTCTCTCTTTCTTCTTCTTTTTTCCCCAGAAAGTAGCGAGAAATCCATGTCCAGCTGCAGACAGAAATGGGGGAGAGAAGAGAATCAGCACCGGCATTGCCGGTTAGGCTGTTCCTGAGAGGAAACCCTAATGCCCAGACAGATCCACAGAGGACAAAAGAAACGGAACCCTAGACCTCATGAACAGCTTCAAACAACTGGCTGGTTTATATTTTTAATCACAACCCATTGTTGTAATGCTTTGAGGCAAGTGCTAGGTGACTTCCGGACACGTGAAAGGGGATTGAATTGATGGGTTGATATTGTGCAATTGGCCATCGTCTGCGGTCCTTGAGATACGAAAAACGTGGACTTTGATTGTTTAATGCTGTGTCTTGTCACAAATTATATGTAATCTACGGTAGTTGCATGAAATTGAGCGACACGAAAGAAGCATCCGGAAAGCGGAGAAACCATCTTGGGAGGCATGTACTCAGCTGGATGTTGGCGTCCTTACAGATTATTGTGATTTTATCATTGTCAAGTTGTTCCTCGAGTGTCGGCCCTTCTGTATCCAACTGTCCCAAATCACGATTTATGATTATGTTTGTTTCACGTGGAATCGGTTTGATTTGTTGAAAATAAATGACTTGAAAAATATTTATCAAATCGATCGCTTGTTGCACCTAAAAATGTTAGTCAGCATAAAACATTTTCATTATCAATAATCGCTTATTGATATTTGAAAGCATTAATTATACACATCCTTTCAGAGTTCTAACTCTCTATTATCTTATGCTTGAAGTTGCGACAGAGCTAAAATAAGAGAAATCATGGTACTACTTCAAACATTAAGGACTATGGAAATGGAATTGCTCAAGTAAGGCTATACGTAAACCATTTTTATTCCCTTGCTTTCTCTTTTGGTTTGTTTGAATTAAACCTCGAAAATGTCCTTGCTTAGACGTCGAGTATGCTCTCTTTAGCCGATCTATGCATAGTCAAAATCCATTTGGACATTAATCTCTCCACCGACATTAGACTGTTGCGGGATTTGTATTTAAGTTCATTAGTGTCGTGTCAGCAGTAAAAATCGCCACATGACGGATCTTGTGGCAATTGCAGAACAAGAAGCCTCGTCCGTCTTAGAGATTGCCCCAATATAAGGGATTTAAGGACTCTTAACAAGCTCAAGAGGTCCAAATCCCCACGCTTCTCAGAGACCCAAAATCGCAATAAAGATGCCAAATTAGCTAACCCTGAAAATCAAGTAGTGGACGAGCAATCTCATCTGATTTGTGTATGAGGGCAAATCGAGCTCCCAATTTTTCCCGTTCTTGCTGGAGTAGTGTAATAATGTTGCTGACTCAAAAGGAGCGTGAACTAATGCGAACATAAATGAGGGTAGGTCGAAGGGCAGGCAGGCAGTCACATGACTGCAATGTTTATTTCCGACATTTTTGCCGCCAAATGAATAAACTAAAAACTGAAAAGTACCACAAAGATAAACATTGACTTTGAGTGGAGCTTCCTAGTAAGCACCTCTCTCTCTCGCGAAACTTCCTCAAGACTTGCTTATATAAACCATGCACTCCACGATGCCTTTCACTTTCACACATACACGTACTCTATAACATATACTCTCTCCAACCTCAAACACAAACATGGCCAAAGCAAAACTGTCTCTCTCCTTCCTCTTCCTCTTCCACGTCCTCTTCTTCACGACCCTCCTCAAACCGTCGAATTCGCAGCCCGCGACAGCTTCCAACATGGCCTTCATCAAGTCCTCCTGCAAGTCCACGCGCTACCCGGCGCTCTGCGTCCAGTGCCTCTCTGGCTATGCCACCTCCGTCCAGCAGGATCCCCGCCAGCTCGCCAGGGCTGCGGTCCAGGTCAGCCTTGACCGGGCCCGCGCCGCTGCATCCTACGTGGGGCGGCTTTCCCGGCTCCAGGGCATCACGCCCCGGGAGTCCCAGGCCGTGCGGGACTGCATGCAGAACGTCGGCAACAGTGTGAGCCGGTTGAGCCAGTCGATGGATGAGCTTGGTCAGATGAGTGGCCATGCAGCCGCGGCGGCGGAGGCGTTCGATTGGCACATGAGCAACCTGCAGACGTGGATGAGCGGGGCGCTTACCGACGAGAACACGTGCCTCAATGGGTTCGCGAGGCCGGGCATGGATGGGAGGGCGAAGAGCGCGGTGAGGGGGCAGGTGGTGGAGTTGGCGCAGGTGGTGAGCAACGCACTGGCCCTGGTGGACAGTTTCGGGTCGTGGCACCGCAGGGCCAGAGGACAGCCGTAGATTTGGGAATCATAGTGGGAAGCCAAGGTCAGGGTTGAGACTGAAGGATTGATAAGTTCTGAAGAAAGGTGTAAATGGTGATGAGGAAGACAAGCCTTTAGATATATAACATATGTAAAAACGTGAGTTCTGCTGATGATGTCACACGTTAAAGTTCTAAATGTAAGAAGTTTTGTGAAATATGTGAATGCAAGAAAAGTAATGATTGCTCTCCCATGCCTTTCTCTCACAGGAGGAACACTCCCCGCACAAGCAATGTTGACTAAGATTAACCAAATATGTACCATAATTAGCAGGAGTGATACCTTAAATCTCCACCAAGTTTAAGTTTCTATGTTAATGCAATACCAACTTATATTTAGTTTTTCATGTACTTTAAAACACAAATATTTATAAGTAAATCCAAATGACCATATCGAGTAAACATTCTAACTCAGTTTCTAAAATTGATTTCCTTCCTTTATGAATATAATTAAAGTAAGAAGTAAACTCCCAAAAAAGTTAAGACTGTCTTAACAGTCTCAAAAGTTACAACTTCTTATGGATAATGATTGCCAGCGTATGGATAGCATGCCAAGAATTTTGGAAGACATGGATATGTAACTGCACTTAGAATAGTAATTGTTTGCATAAGTTGTAATTAGTGAGCTAGAAAAAACCACTGCCGGAAGTGTAAAGGCACAATCACCACGACCGATTCTCCAGTTTCCAATATTTCAATAAAGGTATTAATTTCTAGTCTTTTGATTTTCTGTTGCTTCGTTTTCTACTTGTATCGTATAATTCTTGCATTTGATTTAACCCTTGAACATGCCAAACACATCCTATCCGAAGCCGCCATAGAATCCACTCCATAAAAAAAAATCAAAGATCAACCTTTTGGTAAAAGATTTTTTCGCTGTTTAGGTAAAATCCCATTTCCAATTAAATACCCATGCCAATACCTTACGGGCCAAACATGCCATTAACGCTAACGTAGATAATCTGACAAGACCAGCATCACTGCTTGGGGGACAAGATGACCAGCTGAACCTTCAATTCAACTTAGCATGATTTGCATAGGAGGTTTGACAAGAATAGGGTTTAGATAGGGATACTATGTGACCCTTATATAAGAAGCCACATCTTGAATGAATCAACAATTAACATTTCCCTAGAAGTTTCAAAATCCCTAATTTTGCCATTGTTCCTAGCGAAGATGATCGATCTACTATAGAACATATTGGTCGAAATATGGCCTAGTGTGGCGAAGTGAGAACAAATGAATTCTCAAGGCTCTGGCTTTTTCCTTTGTTCTTATAGAAGACTCCTTTCCCTCGGTACCTAATTCAGTAAATAGTTGGGACGATGAAATGGCAATTTCATTCTCAATATTATAGAATGATACCGAATGCATGGTTCACTGACTTAGTTAGGCTTTATCAATACGACAATGAGCCAATCAATCAATTTGTTACTTGACTAAGAATGATAGAATTAGAAGCCTTACTTCACTCTAGAGAAAGAATTTATGAATTTGGCTTTTAAATAATGGAAATTTACTCTTAGGGAAAAATTCAAAGGCCAAGATTTTAACGATTTATTTCAATTGGCAACGAGTGTAAAAATATGAGCAATTGCTAAAAGTACAGCATTGGGAACAATAGTTGCCGGTGATGGAAAAATGCACAAAAAAATAAGATAAAAGATAATTTTATAAAGAAAAGAAGTTGAGTTCTTTGTTTGATTGTGGATCCATTACAAGAATTACACTTGAGGTATTTATAACCCAGTCTCGAAAGTTACAACTTCTGAGTTGAAATAAACAAATAATTTCCTAATCCTATAGACGGCTATAAAAAGTTACACCATACAAAATATCACATTGTTTAGCAATACTTATCCACAAAAAAGTTACGACAAATCTTAAATCATTGGCAACATACGTAACTAATGAGTGTTGAAAGACCCTTTAATTTTTATTCAGAAGAACTGCTTTTCTGGTACTCTTAGCTACGCGTTAGATTGATGAGAAGCTAAGTTGATCTCATTATTCTATGATTCATTACTTGAGGATAAGAATGCATCTCCACAGTCATCTTAGTATGTGTATCCGAAAGGAGGCAGTTGTGGATAATCATGGATGAACTTAACATTCAAGCAAGTTTTGATTTGCACAAAATTGAAAAAATGTGCCGCACCTTACCTCAAGTTGTGTAATCTAGTATGTACTTCTGAGACCTAAAAACCAACTTCTAATGACTGGCGGTTTCTATTTTTAATTGCAACCCATTATCATAATGCTTGAGGCAAGTGCTAGATGACTTCCAGACACATGAGAGAAGATTGAATGGACGGGTTGATGTTGTGCAGTTGGCTATGGTCTGCGGTTCTTGAGATACGAGAAACGTGGCCTTGTAGTTTTTTAATGCTGTGTTGGTACACGAATTATGTGTAATCTATGAGAGTAATTGCATGAAATTGAGTGAATAAAAAGAAGTGCCCGGAAAGAAGAGAACCATCTTCGTAGGCATGTCCTAAGCTGGATGTTGGCGTCCTCAGTCTCAGTTGATTCATAGGATTTTTTTTAAAATTTTTATCGTTCTAGAGTTGTTCCTCAAGTGTTGTCGCTCCTATACCCAGCTGTCCTAAAGTATGATTTATGATTAATTTTTAAACTTATATTCCACTTAAAGTCTGTTGCTTCATCGAAAAATAAATAATTTGAACAATATTCACCTAAAATGATAATTTGGAATACTTGAAAAAAATTTTAATAAACGGAAGTTTTTTTATATATAAACAACAATATATATATATGTATGTATGTGTATTTGAAAATGTTTGTTACATGTACATTTCAATTTAACTAGCCCTCTATAATTTCTACACTCGAGGTCATTACCAATCTAAAATACGAAAAATCACGCTATTGCCTCAATGTACTCTCTGAGATTTAGATTTGAGACTTCTTGTTATGATATTACGCAAGATTTTTGCAATCGCCGCAAACTATTTTAAAAGTTTAAGCCGTTGAATGAAAATTTGATCTAATATTTAAATATTCTAACAATCAAGGCATCGTGCGGGCACCGGTGTATTTTAATAGGACTAATGCAGGTCTTGTTATTTCTCGTTAAGTGATCGGCTTAGTTTACTGAACTAAGCGGATGCAAGAACTTCTCCATTCCGTCCCTCGACAAGCGTAATAGCGTCGCCCAAAGTCAAGGCGTTCTACTTATTACTAGGCCAAATCGAACTCATCCATTTCTGTGCTTCCTGACGTGATCTGAGCATATGGCACCATCTATAAATGAAGTGGAAATGGGTCAGCAGAATGGTACCGACTTAGGAACATTGACAAATGCAAAAATAAATGAACAAAAACGAAAATACGACAAGGATAAACATTGACTTCGAGGGGAGCTTCCAAGTTAGCACGTCTCTCTAATCCACTTCCAAGTTAGCACGTCTGTGTGTGTGTGTGTGTGTGAACTTTCTTATAAAAACCATGCACTCCACGATGCCTTTCACCTTCGCACAAGCACGTACTTTATAACGCACACGCACTGTCTCTAACCTCAAACACAAACACGAACATGGCCGGAGCAAAACCATCTCTCTCCTTCCTCTTCCTCTTCCACGTCCTCTTCTTCACGACCCTCCTCAAACCGTCGAACGCAAAGCCCGCGACTGCTCCCAACAAGGACTTCATCCAGTCCTCCTGCAAGTCCACGCTCTACCCGGAGCTCTGCGTCCAGTGCCTCTCTGGCTACGCCGCGTCCGTCCAGCAGGACCCCCGTCAGCTTGCCCGGGCCGCGCTCCAGGTCAGTCTCGACCGGGCACGTGCAGCCTTGTCCTATGTGGCACGGCTATCCTGGCTCCAGGGCATCACGCCCCGGGAGTCCCAGGCTGTGCGGGACTGCGTGCAGAACATCGGCCACAGTGTGAGCCGGTTGAGCCAGTCCATCGATGAGCTTGGCCGGATGGGAGGCCAGGCGACCGCAGGGGAGGCGTTCGATTGGCACATGAGCAACGTGCAAACATGGGTGAGCGGGGCCCTTACCGACGAGAGCACGTGCCTCGATGGATTCGCGAGGCCGACCATGGATGGGAGAGTGAAGATCGCGGTGAGGGGGCGGGTGGTGGAGTTGGCTCAGGTGGTGAGCAACGCTCTGGCCCTCGTGGACAGGTTCGGGTCGAGGCACAGCGGGGCCAAAGGACAGCCTTAGATACGTGTAAATGTTGATGAGAAGGAGAAGTTGTTAGATGTAAAACATATGTAGGAACGTAAGTTCTGCTGTTACTGTTACATGTTAAGTTTCTGGATGTAATAAGTTTTGTACAATATTTGAATAAAATAAAAGTGTTGGTTGCTCTCACGTGGGTTTCTCTCTAAGGAAGAACACTCTTGTCACAAAGCAATGTGATTAAAGTTACCCAAATATATACAATAATTAGCAATAATGGTACATTAAAATGATACGTTTAAATCTCCAACAAAAGTTATATTTTCCAAGTTAGCGCAATACCAACATATATTTTAGTTTTTCAAGTACTTTAAGATGCGATATTTTTTTATAAATAAATCCAAAAGACCATATCAACTAAACATCGTAACTCAGTTTCTGAAATTGATTTCCTTCCTTCATGAATACAATTAGAGTAAGATGTAAACTTGAAAAAAATTGTCTTTTTTCACATATAGACGGTCGTACTATCTAGTCGTATTTCGATTGAGCGTCGCATTTTCATGAATAATTAGATTTTGTTGCCATACTGTAGACTAATTAAGTTTGTATGACTTTCTACTTACTGAAATTTGGGATTGAAGTTTAGAGTTTTGCCAGAAATGTCGCCCCTCCTAAGCCAGATTTCTAGTTCTGTCAGTTCATAATTAACCGCTAATCTTTGTGCATATGTGAAGGAGGAACCAAAGTTGATTTTGCCAAAACCTCGACCCTAATCTTTCACTTCCATTATAATCTCCATTTAGGGATACTTGAATTTCGAGATTTTCTTAAGTTTATTAGACGAGAGTAGCGGTACATTCAAACTCAAAATAAAATAAAATAAAAACATTAACCTTTGTCCGAATCGAAATCGAAATCAATGTAGCAAGTCATAGTGAATGCATGCCTAAATCGTTGGTAGAAAATGGGTAATGCTGAAGTTAAAAAGGGAAAGAAAAATCAACACGTGAGCTCAAAAGATTAGTTCTTTTCCCTAATGCACGACTTCAAACTTCTAGAGGCGCAGCTAAAAAGTTTTGACTAGGCTTATGTGGGGGCGATACGATCGCTAATGGTGGGTGGACCTTTTTATTTACGTATTTATTTATCGTGTTTTGATTTCTTTTGTTTTCGTTGCATGAATGCAACTCAACAAAAATCATCAACGATATTTTGTTTAGTCAATGGACTGATAGCGTGTACCAACACGTAGCCCCAATGTCAATATAGATCTAGTTTTTCAACTTTTGAGTTAGCAAACCTTTTGCTCATGGGTATGGAGGAAGATTCTGCAGCTTGGAAAGGAGTACCGACACCTATTCCGATGACGTGTTGGTGACGGTAAATCCATTTCGCTATGGTTTGATCACTGGCATACTAAGGGCCTCCTTGACTCGTCTTTTTCCAATAGAGATATCTATAGATCGGGATTCTCTAGGGATGCCAAGGTGGAGGATTTCATCATAAGCCGGGGTTAGCCTTCTATCCTTCTTCAGAGATTAGATGATTGGGGGGATATCCTTCCCATACTAAACAGTGAGTCGGACTCATTTCTTTGGACGAGTGATCCCTCTGGCACGTTTACCGTGGCATCGGTATGGAGAAAATACGGCCTTCTGGTCAAGTAGTCCCATGGTTTTCTTTTGTCTGGAACAAGATGATTATTCCCCGGCATCAATTCCACCTGTGGATTATGATGAAAAATCGACTACCCACCCAGGTACTTCTACTATCCCATTGTAGAATTGAGTACTCTAACTGTGTGTTCTGCAATACTGGACCAGATTCTTGGATCAACTATATTTTGGATGTTCTATCACATCACGACTTGTTTCTTTTTGGGCGGGGAATTGTACTCTATCCTGGAGGAGTTCTTCATGGGCTGAGATGGTTGTATGGGCAACTCATCATATTTCTGGTAATAGCTTTTGTCAGTGCATAGCTAGATTTGCGTTGGGAGTATTATGCCATATTATTTGGAAATCGCGAAATGATGCACTGTTATGCAATATTGCTATCTTTATTCCTGCCATAAAGCTGAAGCTAATCAGGATGGTCAAGGATAAAGTCAGGACATTCCAGCACGTGTTGTACTCTCCAAGGAATAGAAGGATGCAACAGAATTGGGGGATTGATGCCGCAATCTTCTCTTGAGTTTTTACCTTTTAAGTAGGACTTATTTTGGCCATTTTTTCGGCCTTGTTTGGCCATTGTTTAGGCCTGGTACTTAGGCCTCTCCTGTGTCTATAGTTACATCTTGGTTCCCTTACACTCAAGTTATTATGTTGAGTGTAAGTTTTGTGGAACCGAGAACTGATGCCTTGTACATATTGCATGGTGGAAGATCAATACAAGTACTTACCTTACCAAAAAAAAATATGAGCTTATAGAATCAAAATATATCATATCATTAGGATTGATCACAACGTCTTCGTCGTCATCTAAACTGGCTGTTGAGTCTTGCGATTTGATTTCAAACATCCTTATTCTAGGTGACCAGTAAAAGAACATGTTATGTGCATATTATTACCGTGATTCTGAACTCATAAACTATAAACGGAACATTCTGATCCATTGATCATTATCATGCCCATTATTTTTTGTCTTATTTTCTTTTTCGTTCTTTTGAAATCTCGTCGTACACTTGACAGGTCTTTCATGTTTATGTTTATATGGACTGACTTATGCCGAAAAGCGTGCTTACATAAGAGGAAATTGGCAAACTATTTGTTAGCAACCAGCATAAAGGACTTAATTGATCAATCACGATTGGTCAATTAGTAAAATAATGCATCAAATGGTGAAACAACTATGGGCATTGACGTCTATGGTTAGACTATTATGCAACGTCGACATCAACGAGTGATAAACTGCAGCAAAGCTCGTCCACGAAATGTACAAAGTGTTATCCCTGTTGAGATACAACAAAGGATGGAAGTCGAGAACATGGATTTGAAATGTTGAATGAAAGCAAATGCCATATGAAGGTTGAGCATATTAGTGGCCTCAGAAGTTACATCTCTTTGCGGATAATGATTGTCATAGTACAGATAGCATGGCAAGAATTTGATAGACATCAAATTGTAACTGTACCTACAACGTTATAATTAGGGGCTATAAAAACCCTCAATCTACAATCGACAATGTAAAGACACGATCACCAAGACAATTCTCCAGTGTCCAATATATTCAAAAAATGTATCTCTAGTCCTCTAATTTCTCGTCATTTCTTTTCTGCTTGTATGTTATAATTCTTGCGTTTAATTTATCCTTGAACATGTCAAGACTTCCTATCTGAAATCACCACGAAATCCACTCTAAAAAACACTAAAAGTTAACCTTTGGTGAAAGATTTTTTGCTGTTTGGGTAAAATTCTATTTCCGATGCAACATCTTTTTGACATGTATAGTGGGATGAATTGTGTTGATTTGAAAAGGCTACGACAGCAAGAACTAGAAATTAACAAGAGTCCACTAATGCAGTCGGCACAAAGAACGTTGTGTAATTGCTGAAAGCACAATTTTGGGAATAGTTGTTCCCAGTGACGTTATATGCAGAATTATAAAGGTAAAAGACAAATTTGCAGAAAAACGTTGTGCTCTTTGATTGAGTGGGGATCCACTCCAAAAAGTACACTTGGGGTGTTTATAATTATAACCCACTCTTGATGCTTACAACTTTCCAAGTCAAATAACAAAATAGCTTCTTAATATTATGCGCCGTTACGAAAAGATACACTATCCATAATCTCCTATTATCTAGCAGCACTAATCCAAAAGAAAGTTATAAAAATCCTAAATCAGCGGGAAGAAACATAACGAAGTGTTAAAAGACCCTTCAGATGTTTTGAGAAGAGACGCTTATCTAACACTTTTAGCTACAGACTAGATTGATGAGAAGATAAGTTGATCATATTGTTCTATTATTCATTACTTGCGGGTACAAATTCATCCCAACAATCATCTTCGGACGTGTATAAGTTTGGCAGTCATGGATAACTGATGTAGAACAATATGCAAATGCTTTTATGGAAACATTGGAGGGTCATAAGAGCGGGCGGTCCCACAAATCAAAGAGGATTGCGTGATCTTCGAGATTATAAATGGGTTGCAATATTTGATTCATGCGTTTCCCCTAATATTTGATTTACGTGATCTTTTAGTTATGTTTTGTTATCTTTCCCTTCATTTTGTTATTTACCTTACAAATAGGTGTCTAAGTTATTGTATTAGGCACTTCTTGATTCGAAATAAACATTTTTCTTTTGGAATTGCTTCCAAGTGTTACTTCCTCTGCGTCATTTGGTATCAGAGCAGGTTTCTCCTGTGACGATGGCTAATAACGTTAATGACAATCTCCCCGTAGCTGAAGGCCGTAGAAACGAGCCTATTACATGGGATGAGTTCAACCAATTTGCGGAGCAAACCGAACGGAGGTTTCAAGAATTACTTGTCGCTATCCAGCATTTGTCTACCAACCCCATACTTGGTAATCTTTGGGCTGAACATGCTCAAGTAGCCCAGGACCCGGAAGCAGCTATGGAACGTGGGGCAAATCACCGACAGAGGCGACAAGCCTATGTCGACGATTCTGAAGGAGAAGGAGAGTTTCCGGATCGGCCTGTTCGTGGAGGCCTTCGGAACAGAGGATATCGATGAGACCCTGAGCAATATCAACTTAAGGTTGATCTTCCGACCTTTAATGGCAATTTAATTATTGAAGATTTTTTGGATTGGCTTTGGGAGGTTGAGAAATTTTTCGATGCCATGGAGATTGAAGAGGATCGTCAAGTAAAATTGGTGGCATACAAATTGAAGGGCGGCGCCTTAGCATGGTGAGAGCAAACACAACTGACCCGTCGTCGACAAGGAAAAACTCCCATCCGAACATGGAATCGGATGAAGGAAATGTTGAAGGTTCGGTTCCTCCCAACCGATTACGAACAATTATTATTTCAACAATTTCAGAATTGTAAGCAACTAAGCCGATCAGTTCAAGCTTACACGGAGGAGTTTCTCCGACTTTCTGCCCGTAACAACCTGGCCGAGTCGGAGGCACAACAGACCGCGAGGTACATTAATGGTTTGCGACTTAATATTCAAGATCGTGTTTCACTACATCGTTTGTTCTCCGTTGAGGATGCTCAAGAGATGGCCCGAAAGGTCGAGATGCAGTTAGAGAGAACTAGCCCCATTAATCGGGCTAACAATTATTCTGCTCGAGGATCATCTGGTAAGGGGAGACAACTAGATGTTCCAGAATCCTCCAACCAGCAAACCAGCACTATGAACCGAACTCCAGGAAGTATTGCTGGGGTGCGCAAAGAACCAGTCATTGCAGACAATCGTAACGCCACTCACAATCCATATGCTAAGCCACCACCAATCAAATGCTACAAGTGTAGTGAACTGGGACATCGTTCTAGTGATTGTCCACGACGGAAGATGGCCAATGTTGTTGAGCACGACGATGACATATACGAAGATGACTGGATTGATGAGGAAGAAGTGGAGGATGAAGAGAGCGAGCATGTCAACTGCGTTGTTCGGAGATTATTGCTCGCTCCACGGAAAGAAGACACGCAGCGGAATAGTCTTTTTCGTGCCCGTTGCACCATCAACGGCAAAGTTTGTGACGTCATCATTGACAGCGGAAGTTGTGAGAACATAGTGTCCAAGGCTTTGGTGGACCATCTAAAACTAAAGACAAAGTTACATCCGTCCCCTTATACAATTGGGTGGATTCGTAAAGGGGCTGAACTCAAGGTGACACAGGTATGTCATTTACCTATTTCAATTGGAAAGTCCTACAAGGACACCATAATTTGTGATGTAGTGGAGACGGATGCATGCCATGTCCTACTGGGACGACCATGGCAATACGATGTTGATATCACTCACAGGGCTTGGGAGAACACATATTCTTTTGTAGGGAAGAAGACGAAGATTATTTTGAAGCCGATGATTAACACTCCTCAGCCTCCAAAGAAGCAAAGTGCAGGGATTATGCTAAACATTTGTAAACGTGAGGGCATGTATATGATTGTGGAGAAAGGCAATCAACAAGCCATTATTCCCATTCCGGCGATTCTTCAACCTTTATTGAAAGCATTCAGCAATGTTATCCGGAAGATCTACCTGTTGGATTACCCCCTTTAAGGGATATTCAACATGAGATTGACTTTCTTCCAGGAGCGAAACTCCCTAATTTGCCGCACTACTGGATGAATCCGAAAGAGAACTAGATTTTGCAAGACCAAGTTGGAGAACTTCTTCGAAAAGGCTTCTTGCGCGAAAGCATGAGCCCTTGTGCCGTACCCGTACTCCTTACTCCGAAGAAAGATGGAAGCATGCGCATGTGCATTGATAGCCGGGCAATTAATCGGATTACTATCAAGTACCGATTCCCAATCCCACGCTTGGATGACATGCTTGACCGGCTTGTAGGATCAAAGGTTTTTACAAAGATTGATCTACGTAGTGGCTATCATCAAGTACGCATTCGCCCCGGTGATGAATGGAAAACAGCCTTTAAAACAAGTGAAGGTTTGTACGAATGGCTTGTCATGCCATTGGGCCTCACGAACGCGCCTAGCACCTTCATGTGTTTGATGACTCGGGTCCTCAAACCTTTTATTGGCAAGTTTGTGATGGTCTACTTCGATGACATTCTCATATATAGTCCAGATGACCAACAACATATGGAGCATCTAAGGGACGTCTTATCGGCCTTACAGATGAACCAATTATACATTAATTTGAAGAAATGTAGCTTCATGACTGATCGACTCTGCTTCTTGGGGTATATTGTCGGAGCAGAAGGCCTTCAAGTTGATGTTGAAAAGGTAGCTTCCATCCGTGACTGGCCGACTCCCCAAACCGTTGGCGAGGCGCGTAGCTTCCATGGGCTTGCGACATTCTACCGACGTTTTATCCGAAATTTCAGTTCTATTATGGCTCCAATCACTGAGTGTTTGAAGAAAGGAAAATTTCATTGGGGTCATGAAGCAGAAGCCAGCTTTGCTCTCATCAAAGAAAAACTTTCAACGGCACCAATACTGATGCTCCCAAATTTTGACAAGGTGTTCGAATTGGACTGTGATGCTTCCAACGTCGGAATCGGTGCTGTTCTCTCCCAAGAAGGTAAGCCTATTGCTTATTTTAGCGAGAAACTTAATGATGTTCGCAAACAGTGGTCTACCTATGAGCAGGAGTACTTTGCTGTAGTACGAGCTATCAAGCATTGGCAGCCCTATCTTTATCAACATGAGTTTGTCCTTAACACTGACCATCAGGCACTTCAGTACATCAAGAGCCAAAGACATTTAAATCGAATGCATGGACGTTGGGTCTCCTTTTTGGAACAATTCAATTTCGTGCTTCAACACAAGGCGGGCCACTTGAACAAAGTCGCGGATGCACTTAGCCGCCGTGCTGCAACACTTGTCACCATGCGTACTGACGTTGTGGGCTTTGACCACCTTTGTGCTCTTTATGCTAGTGATGAAGATTTTCAGGACATTTGGGAGAAATGTTCTACGGCAGGTTCTCATGGCGACATGATCGTTCAGGACAAATTTTTATTCTTTGGCAACAGGTTGTGCATTCCTCGCAGCTCTTTGCGGGAACAACTTATTCGAGAACTCCATGGTGGCTCCCTAGGAGGACATTGTGGGCGAGATAAAACCGTTGCCTTAGTTGAAGAGCGCTATTATTGGCCCCAATTGAAACGGGACGTTGGACGGTTTGTGAAAAAGTGCTACATTTGTCAAACTGCGAAAGGTCATTCTCAAAACACTGGACTTTACACCCCTTTACCTATTCCTTCTGGACCTTGGATTGACATTTCAATGGATTTCGTGCTGGGACTTCCACGTACTCAACGGGGTATGGATTCTGTTTTTGTGGTAGTGGACAGATTTACAAAGATGGCACACTTTATCCCTTGCAAGAAAACTTCTGATGCTTCCCATGTAGCGAGTTTATTTTTTCGAGAAGTAGTTCGTTTGCATGGTGTTCCAAAAACTATCACCTCCGATCGTGACACCAAATTCCCTAGTCATTTTTGGAGGACCCTATGGCGTTTATTTGGGACAGATTTGCAGTATAGCAGCTCCTTTCATCCTCAGACTGATGGTCAGACTAAAGTTGTCAATCGTTCTATGGCGGATATTATTCAGTGTCTTTGTAGTAACATGCCGAAGCAATGGGACCGATATCTTGCTCCTGCTGAGTTTGCTTTTAACAACATTGTCAATCGTTCCACAGGCAAGTCTCCGTTTGAGGTCATCTATGGGCGAACACCATAACATACACTGGATCTTGTGCCTTTGCCCAAAATCCCAGGATATAGTGTTGCGGCTGAACACTTAGCAATAAAATTGCAAGAGATACAAGAGGGTGTGAAGCAACAGTTAGAATCTTCTGCTACTATTTATAAAGCTGCTGCAGATAAACATCATCGCCTCAAAGTCTTTGCTGAGGGTGACGAAGTGATGGTTTATCTCCGCAAGGAGCGCTTTCTTGTTGGTACATATAACAAGCTGAAGCAGAAGAAAGTTGGTCCTTGTCGAATAGAGAAGAAAATCAATGACAATGTCTATGTTGTTGATCTTTCTGGTGACCTCAACATTTCCCCGACATTCAATGTGGCGGACCTATTTGAGTATCATTCTCCAGATACTCCTCTTTATCCTAATCATAACTCGGGGTCGAGTTCTTCTGAAGTGGAGGAGACTGATGTAGAACAATATGCAAATGCTTTTATGGAAATATTGGAGCGTCATAAGAGCGGGCGGTCCCACAAATCAAAGAGGATTGCGTGATCTTCGAGATTATAAATGGGTTGCAATATTTGATTCATGCGTTTCCCCTAATATTTGATTTACGTGATCTTTTAGTTATGTTTTGTTATCTTTCCCTTCATTTTGTTATTTACCTTACAAATAGGTGTCTAAGTTATTGTATTAGGCACTTCTTGATTCGAAATAAACATTTTTCTTTTGGAATTGCTTCCAAGTGTTACTTCCTCTGCGTCAATAACCATGGAAAAACTTAACACTCAAGCAAGTTTTGGTTTGAACAAGGATTGAAGAAATGTGCTGCACGTTAGCTCAAGTTGTGTAATCCGTAGCTGGTTAAAATATTTCTTAGACATAGTGACCGGCTTCTAGTGACTGGCTGGTCTCTCTTCTCAATGGCAATCCATTATTATAATTCTCTAAGACAAGTGGTAGGTGACTTCCGGACACACGGAAGAAGGTCGAATTGATGGGTTGACAATGTGCAGTTTGTCGTGGTCTGCGATTCTTGAGATACGAGAAGCGTGGACTTGTAATTTCTTAATGCTGTGTTTGTACACGAATTATATGTTATCTATGACAGTAGTTGCATGAAATTGAGTGAACTGAAAGAAGGATCCAGAAAGAAGAGAACCATCTTGGAAGGCATGTACTAAGCTGGATGCTGGTGTCCTCAGTTCGTAATTTTATTGTTCTAGCGTTGTTCCTCAAGTGTCAGCATCCAGCTGTCCTAAAGTACGATTTATAATTAATGTTATTTTTTCATTCTGCTTAGGGTCCTTTTGCTTCTTCGAAAATGAATCAATTGAACAATATCTGCCTAAAACGATAATTTGTAACCCTTGAAAAGAGTTAATCAACGGAAGATAGTCTCTATATAAATAACAATATGTATTGTTATTTGAAAATATTCATTATATGAACCCTTTCAAATTTCTTGCTCTCTATAATCTTTATGCTCGAGGTCATGGTCAAGCTTAAATACGAGAAACCATGCTATATGTATGTATTTCTATGTGTATTAAAGAAGAATAAATGAGTCTATTTATAAGCTTTATAGAATGACAATCTAAGATAATATACCAATCGTTATATCTACAATCAAAGGGAAACACAATCTCTAGAGATATGGAGAATTAACAGAAATATCATAATTATTTCACGTAGAAATATTTGCTAAAGAAATTCATAAATATCTCTAACAAATAGAACTTGTTAGTTCTGCTCTTACTAAAGTAATATAAGCGTAAGATTATCTAGAGAAGAAGTCAAAACAGGTTAATAAAATGATACCGACTTAAAAAGGGATAATGAAATAAATAGTTTCTAAATTTTGGTTCAACGTATCTTATTGTGCCTCAACTTTTGGTTTTTGCAATATGACACCTGAATTTTAACCCAATGTGCATTGTTATCTCTATAATATTATTTTATTCAATATGATTTTTGAACTAATAGTAAATGTTAAAAATACTCTATAAAATATATGAAAAAGTTCAAAAGTTCACGGGTCACATTAAAATTTGTATATTAAACTAGATTTCGGGGATTAAATGAAATAGATTAAAAGTTCGGGAATGATGTTACACATTAAATTGAAATTCATTGATCATGGGTTACTTTCCCACGTAAAAAGAACATTAACAAATGAAACCATAAATGAAAGGAACTCAAAAGGGCGGGTAGGCAGTCGCGTGACTGCATTTTCTTATTTCCCACATTTTCCCAACTAATTAAGTAAGATGAAAAGTACGACAAAGATAAACGTTGACTTTAAGTGGAGCTTCCAAGTTGGCTCCTCTCTCTCTCTCTCTCTCTGAACTTGTTTATATAAACCCATGCACTCCACGACGCCTTCCACCTCCACACAAACAACGTACTCTATAACGCACACGCACTCTCTCTAACCTCAAACACAAACGCGAACATGGTCGGAGCAAAACCGTCTCTCTCCTTCCTCTTCCTCTGCCTCGTCCTCTTCTTCACAACGTTCCTCAAACCGTCCAACTCACAGCCCGCGACAGCTCCCAATACGGCCTTCATCAAGTCCTCCTGCATGTCCACGCGCTACCCGGCGCTCTGTGTCCGGTGCCTCTCTGGCTACGCTTCCACCGTCCAGCAGGACCCCCGCCACCTTGCGAGGACTGCAGTCCAGGTCAGCCTCGACCGGGCACGTGCCGCCGCTTCCTACGTGGCGCGGCTATCCCGGCTCCAGGGCATCACGCCCCGGGAGTCCCAGGCTGTGCGGGACTGCGTGCAGAACGTTGGCCACAGCGTGAGCCAGTTGAGTCGGTCGATCGATGAGCTCGGCCAGATGGGAGGCCAGGGGGCCGCAGGGGAGGCGTTCGATTGGCACATGAGCAACGTTCAGACGTGGGTGAGCGGGGCTCTTACCGATCAGAACACGTGCCTCAATGGGTTCGCGAGGCCCGGCATGGACGGGAGGACGAAGAACGCGGTGAGGGGGCGGGTGGTGGAGCTGGCGCAGGTGTTGAGCAACGCACTGGCCCTCGTGGACAGGTTCGGGTCGAGGCACCGCGGGGCCAAAGGACAGCCGTAGAACTCGGAGTAATAGTGGCAAGCCAAGGTCAGGGTCGGGAGAGTGGAAGAATGATAGTTCTGAGATGGGCGTGAATGGTAATAAAAAAGACAAAAGTGTTTAGACATACATAGCATATGTATGATAGTTCTGCCGTTGCTGTCACGTCACATGTTAAGGTTAAGAACGTAGGTAGTTTTATGAAATATGTGAATGCAAGAAAAGTGACCATTGCTCTCACGTGTGCTTCTCTCTAAGGATGAACATTCCCGTCCCATGCAACGCGACTAATCGGAAATGCTTTCTTTCGAGCAAGACGGATCGAATTTTTTAGGTAATTGACGACTAAATTGAATGCGTATCAAAAGTTTAAAAATCATTTTGAACAAATTAAAAGTAAAATGATTTCAATGGCTAGATGAAATGGGATACATGATGCCAAGAACGGAGATTCACCTGAAATGCATTTAATTGTGACAATACTAATTGAGAATAAATTAATGAAACTTTCTGCTGATCAGAAATTTAATTTGTAGAATTCTCAGCCGCATGTGATTTCGATTGCCTTACTTACCGCGGAGCCAAGAAGGGGCATTTGAATTGTCCGATACTTAACTGTCGAAATCACATCTTTTTAGCAATTAATGATTTCATTTATTAAATTCAAATTAATTAAAACTTGCTTCGAGTTGCTTTCTCCCGCATTAGTTTATCTCCAACAAGTTTGAGTGTCTACGTTAATGTAATACCAACATATATTGGGTGTATTTGTTTGAGTAAAAGAATTTTTTACGAATTAATTTTTTGGACTTTCACACACTTGATTTGCTAAAAATAATTGATCAACGGAAAATTGTTTATGGTAAGAACAAAATAAGTATGCTTAAAATATAGAACAATGAATTCCTTAACCTGCAAAACGAGAAAATATTACCGAAACAATTATTTCCTCTAAATCATTTGTCTTTATCATGAAGATTTTCCCCCGAAACAAATACACAGTTTTCATATACTTTAAAACATGATTTTTTTATATATAAAATTATGCAAAAGACTATACTGACTAAACATTGTAACTCGATTTTAAAATTTGATTTCCTTCCTTCATGAACACAACTAAAGTGAGATGTAAATTTTTAAAATATATATATACTTTTCACACATACATGGTCGTACTCTATAGTCACATTTCGACTGAAAGTTGCATTGTCATGAATAATTAGGTTTTGTTGCAATATTGTAAATTGATCGAGTTTTTTTATTACTTTGTACTATTACCAAAATCTGGGATTGAAAATTACAGTGAGTTGTCCTAAGAATCTCACCCCTCCTGAGCCAGATTTCCGGCTCTGACACTACATGATTCAGCCTCTGATTTACGTGCATATGTCAAGGAGTAACCAAGATTCCAATCCAGTTTTGTGTAACTTCAACTTCGGCTTCGACAACACCCTCCTCTAGATCCATGATGGAGACAATCACGATTGCCGAGACCTTGACCCTAATCCTTCACTTCCACCATGATCTTCATCTAGGAGTACTTGAGATGTTTGAGATTTTCTTAAATTTATTGCGCGACATTCATGGTACATTCAATCCCAGAATTATAAAGAAAACATTAGTGTTTGACTAAAATCGAAACCTAAATCAATGTAGCAAGTCCTAAGCATGCCTGAATCGTTGTTAGAACATAGGTGATGTCGAAGTTACGAAAGATTTTTTATTTTCATATCGTCCTGTGAATATGGGAAAAGAGACAGAAAAATCAACATGAGGGCGGAAAAGACAACATGTTCCAAGCGCCCACTGCACGACTTCCGACTTCTACCGGCGCGAGCTAAAAGTTTGACTGGGCTTACATGGGAGATACGATCGCTAATAGGGGATTTTATTTATTTATTTATTTATCGCGTTTTGATTTCTTTTGTTTTCGTTTTATAAATTCTAATAAAATGGAGTTAACCAGCAACATTGTCTCCCCATAAATGCTGCCGGCCCAACAAAAATCATCAACGATATTATGTTTATTTTTTTCGACTTTTGAGTTAGCTAATGCTAGCTTATAAAATCAAATATCTTATATCAAGATTCATCACACCGTCCTCGTCGTCATCTGAATTGGCTGTCGAGGTTTGCTATCTAATTTCAAACATCCTCGCAATACGTAAGTAACATGATATATGCACATTATTACCCTCTTATGAAACATTTAAGTATCTTGAAAAAAAAAGAGATATATCTAAAATAAGACCATCAGCCAAGTTGATCCTTGATCATAAAATTCTATGATTCATTATTTGTGGGTATGAGTTCATCTCGACAGTCATCTTCATACGTGTAATCAAAAGTAGGTGGTTTTGGATGACCATAGATAAGCTTAAAATTCAAGCAAGTTTAGGTTTGAACAAGGATTGGATAATGTGCCACACCTCAGCTCAAGTTGTGTAATCCAATTTTTCTTTAGGGAAACGAGGGAGGGACGAGAATCAGCACCGGCATTACTGGTTAAGCTATTGTCTGAGACGAATCTTTGAATGCACAACCGACCCACGAAGGCAAAACGAAACAGAACCCTAGACCCAATGAACAGCTTCTGATGGCTGGCTGGTTTATCATATAATGCTCGGAGGCAAGTGCTGGGTGACTTCCTGACACGTGAAACGAGTTGGAATTGATGGGTTGACATTGTGCAACTGGCTGTGGTCTGCTGTTCTTGAGAGGCGAGAAACGTGGACCTGTAATTTTTTAATACCGTGTTTGTACACGAATCTCATATAATCTATGACGGTAGTGGCAGGAAATTGACCTGACTGGAAAGAAGCATCCAGAAAGAAGAGAACCATCTTGGTAGGCTTGTACTGAGCAGGTTGGTGTCTCCAGTTCATTCGTAGTATGATTATTAATTTATCGTTCTAGAGTTGTTCCTCCAGCGACCCCTGAATCCAACTGTCACCTAAAACACGACTTATAATTAGTTCTTACTCTACTCAGGATCCAATTATTTCGTCGGGAATTAATGCGGACCTCAAATTGCAATCAAGATGCCAGTTTAGCAAATCCCTCTATGATTTTACACCAGTTTTATCAACTCGTTATGCTTCGTTTTTTATTCGTTTAACGTAGATGTGCAAAATCTGATTCCACAGACAAAGTTAGGACGACAGCTGCTTATTCAACTACTAGGTGGACCTTCACTCAAAAATAGCTCTCTCACATGCGCATGTGCGTCCCCAACACATACACGTGTATATATGTCAAAACAAAAGCAACAAGTTCCCTCTTTTTTTCCTTCAAAGTCGAAAACCTCGAGGCAGGCAGAAGCCACTCTCTCGAAAATAAAAATATCGGGTAGGCTCGTTCTATATGAAATGTGTATTAGACAGATTCAATCGGAGCCTAGAGGTTGTGCGGGAACCTGTGTTTCTTAGTAAGATAGATGCGGATCTCGTGATTTTGTTGTTGTGTGATTTGCTTAGTTTACTGAACTAAGCATATGCAAAAGAACTACTCCATTCTGTCGCTTGCTTAAGCCTAATAGCCTTGGCCATATCGCTTAATCAAGTACTAGTCAAGCGCCCTCGTTGTGTATTGGGACAAATCGAGCTCCCAATTTATGTTCTCGCTGAAGTAATCTAAGCTTGATATCATAGAGAAATGAAGTCGAGATTGTATCGACTCATGAACATAAACACGTGCAACCATAAATGAAGGGCGGTCAATAGGGGAGGGTGGCTGTCACATGACCGCATTTTTCAGTACTAAGTAAGTTTAAAATGAAAAGTAAGACAAAGATAAACATCGACTTTAGGGGAGCTTCCATGTAAGGACCTCTCACTCTGTGTGTGTGGGTGTGTGTGTGTGTGTGTGTGTGTGTGTGTGTGAACTTCCTTATATAAACCATGCTTTGCCACACTCAGAAATCAGCTCACAGACGCACACCCACATGAACATGGCCAAAGCAAAACCATCTCTCGCCTTCATCTTCCTCTTCCACACCCTCCTTTTCACGACGCTCCTCAAACCGTCGAACTCACAACCCGCAACAGCTCCCAGCACGGACTTTATCAAGTCCTCCTGTGAGTCCACTCGCTACCCGGCGCTCTGCGTCCAGTGCCTCTCTGGCTACGCTGCCTCTGTCCAGCAGGACCTCCGCCTCCTCGCCCAGGCCGCGCTCCAGGTCAGCCTCGACCGGGCTCGCGCCGCCGCGTCCTACGTCGCACGGCTGTCCCGGCTCCAGGGCATCACGCCCCGGGAGTCCCAGGCTGTGCGGGACTGCATGCAGAACATCGGCGACAGTGTCAGCCGGTTGAGCCGGTCGATCGATGAGCTTGGCCAGCTGGGAGGCCAGGCAGCCGCAGGGGAGGCGTTCGATTGGCACATGAGCAACGTGCAGACATGGGCGAGCGGGGCTCTTACCGACGACAACACGTGCCTCGACGGGTTCGCGAGGCCGACCATCGATGGAAGCGTCAAGAACGCGGTGAGGGGACGGGTAGTAGAGTTGGCGCAGGTGGTGAGCAACGCGTTGGCCCTCGTGGACAGGTTCGGGTCGAGGCACCGCGGGGCCAAAGGACAGCCATAGATGTGGGCATCACGGCGGGAAGCCAACGTCAGGGTTGAGACTGGCAGAACGGTAGTCCTGAGAAAGGTGTAAATGGCAACGAGAAAGAGAAGTGTTTAGCTGTATAAGATATTTAGGAACTCGAGTTCTGCTGTAACATGTTAAGCTTTCGAATGTAAGAGGTTCTGTGAAAAACGTGAGAAAAGTGATGATTGTCTCGCAGGGGGAGCCGTCTCGCAGTGTGTCTCTTTTCGAGGAAGAACATTCCCGTGAAACCCTATTGGCAGCTCGGCTATGCGTGGAACTGTTTAGACCTGATCACGGCCCGCTTATATTGGGCCCAGGCCCATCCAGACAGTCTGGCTCACGTCAAATAAGACTTTTGAGTCTGATGTCCGACCCGCCATCCCTTCTTAATGGCCAATCAAACAAGAAGTTCCAATGATGTTGGAAGTTAAGCTGGGGGGCCAAGATTCCGACAACTTGGGAGCCCAGAATCCTACCCTTTGGAGGCGACGCGTGGCAGCCTCGCTTCGACCCATGTTTTATTTGACTAAAAATTCAAACGCCTGTGATTTTCCTCCATCCGACGGTGGCGATTGCGCAGTTCCTACACCAACAAAAAAAGTTTCCTCTTGCATTTTTCGAATATGTACTTAGATATGCAAAATCACTTCCTAGTTTTAAAGGGACAATTGCCGATTAAGTCCTAAACCTTTACTTACTTTGCCGATTGAGTCCTAAACCTTTTTTTGATGCCAAATAAGTCATAAACCTTTTGCAACTTTGCCGAATAAGTCCTTTCGGCGGATTTTGGCCGGAAAATGCTTACGTGGCGACGACGTGGCGCAACGGAGCTCGCCGGCGATGACGTGGAGATGACCGGACAAAAAAATCTTCTATTTTTTTTCTCTTCTTTTTCTTCAAAAAATTACGTGGCCGGCAAGCTCCGCCGGCCACTCTAGAAGGCGGCGAAGCCCTTGCCGGTCGCGGCGGCGGCGGCTGGAGAGGGCGCCGCCATCCTCGCCCGCGGTCAGCGAGGGCGAGGGAGGCCCCCGCCGCCCTCACCCCTCGCCGGCAAGGGCTCGCCTCGCCCACATCTTCACAGTTGCAGATCTGGGCGATGGGAGCTTGCCTAGATCTGCAACTGTGCAGATCTGGGCGAGGCGAGCCCTCGCTGGCCGCGGGCGAGGACGGCGACGCCGGTCGTCCTCTCCCACGGCCGGTAAGGGCTTCGCCACCTTCTAGAGTGGCCGGCGAGCTCCGGCGGCCAGCAGAGCTCGCCGGTCACGTAATTTTTTGAAGAAAAAGAAGAGAAAAAAATAGAATTTTTTTGTCCGGTCATCGCCACGTCATCACCGGCGAGCTCCGTCGCGCCACGTCATCGCCACGTAAGCATTTTCCGGCCAAAATCCGCCGGAAGGACTTATTCGGCAAAGTTGCAAAATGTTTAGGACTTATTTGGCATAAAAAAAAGGTTTATGACTCAATCGGCAAAGTAGGTAAAGATTTAAGACTTAATCGGCAATTGTCCCTAGTTTTAAATGTTACCTTTACTTTCGTTCTACAATTGAACTAAATGAACTCATATCATGATTATGGTCGAGACAAAATCGATCTCCACTATGTCTCATTAAGGGTGATTGATCTTAGAATGAGCTGATTCCCCTTGAAAGCGAGAATTGGAACAAAAGAGCCGATTTTCAATTTGTAGAATTGAGAAAATGCCTACTTGGTCTTGCAATCGAACCCACTATTTTGATTCGATTCTCGCATGATTCTATGAACCGACAACGATATTTTTCATTTTCATTTTTCCTATTCCTCACAAGACTGTAAGTGTCATTGCATGGTATGAACTCTCATTCCTTGGTTTGCATAGTAACTTAATGAAATCTTGGTGAAAATAAGCTAAATGGGTGATAAAACATGGTCAAGTATAGCTCATATATAAATAATTCAATCCACACAAGAACTGAACCGACAATCGCCGATCCATATTTTAAAAACTAAAACCATCCGGAATCAGCCGATTCGATCTAATTCTGATACTCACCCTTAAGCCCCACTGCTCTCTCTTTTTTCTTAAACTTTTAATATTTCGACTGTTCTTTTTTTTCACATTTTGGTTTTCCAACTTTCTTGTTCCCTTTTATGAATTTTATCTTATTGACAACAAATCTTACTTAGAATAGGTAGCTGATATTCACGAGTTATCCTCCAACGGGAAAATAACTAAATAAATGCTTTTCACCTAAGATTCATTTACCAAAAAAGAAGGGCAACTTGTTTAGGAGGTTAAAAAGAGAGAATGTACATTTTCTTCCATGGTGAGAAATTTTAACCATGTAAAATCAAACGATGTCGTTTTATTTTTCACGGACTGCCGATAATATGCGGGACTTTTAGCATGTGTACCGTAAAAATTTTAACACGTATGTCTTTGGTGCTCGTGTAGCTCCGCCGAGCCTCAGAGGGAACCACCCGTCGCCGCCGCCGCGGTTTCTCCTCCCCTCCCCTCCTTCCACCACCCTCGCGCCCCGCCCACCTCTCCCGCCGGGGATTCCCACGCCGTGTGTCCACGTGCACAAGAGCTCGGCCGGCTCCCCGGCCACGACGCCATACACACTTCAAGCTCGCTATTTCCGAAGCGCATTCCCCTCGGGCTCTTTTACCCAGTTCGCCTTTTGGTATTCACCGGGAACCGCTGTTCGACGCCAACCCTCGGTTGCGACGACCCGGTAAGATCCGGAAAGTCAATATTCGCATCAATTTATTGTGGATTCGACCGTTGGGAATTGCATTGGGGTTACCTGTTTGATGAAATGCCTCTGTGAGCGCGTGCCTCAGCGATGTCACGTCGGTTGTCTTGACTCGTACTTTTCATGCCAGCGCGTTTCCATCTAGTAAAGTGGGGAACTTGTCGACCCTCGTGAACTTTGTCAAATGGTTTTTGCCTATTTAGTGACTGCATTTGTCCAAAGAGTTGGTTTCGTGTCCTGCTGTGAGTTTACCCGTACTAAAATGGACTGCCATTGGTGAATATAATTTGTTAGAACACGTAGCAGGGTTGGGAGATTAATACTTGTGTGTTAAGAGGCCTGCAACAGTTGGGCCAATTCATGTATGCGACGGTGCCTGTGTCTCCTGGGCCATTTGGCCGTGGTGGGGCAGGAAAGAGCGGGATATCTTGCTTAACATTGATTAAGGACTATCAAAGAAGTATTTGTGATGCACAAAGCTTAGTATGACATTCCTTATCCATCTCACTCAATGACCTGGCCTCATGTTTATTGCAAGATGTTGGGGCGATCAATTTGCACAGATAGATGTTTGCGTTAACAAAGAGGAGAGGAAGCGTAAATGCATATGTGAAAGCCAAAATTTTCAGTTGAGAGACTACCTGGAAACTTGAATGATGCTGAAATTTCTTCCTTTCTTTTCCATATATTTCCTGCTCTCATCCAAGTTCTGTGTAATCTGCAGGGTGGTTTTTCCGACATTGAACAGATGAGTGCCTCTGGTGCATCTACTAACTTACGCGCTGCTTTTTCCCATTGCGTGCAGCAGGTTCGTAGTTATGATTACCATCACTACCTTTGCCTTCTTGAACTTCCACCCAATATGCGTAAGGCTGCATTTGCCCTCCGTTCTTTCAATGTTGAAACATCCAGAGCCATGGACGTTGCTTCTGATCCAAGAATTGGCCTCATGCGCCTTGTCTGGTGGCAGGAAGTTATAGACAAGATTTTTGCCAATAAACTAATTGAACACCCAACTGCACGGGCCTTATCTGCAGTCGTAGCTGAGTTCAAATTCAGCAAGGCATGGTTGAAACGATCTGTTGAAGCTCGTATTAATGACGCTAGCAGAGAGGTGACTCAAATGCCAGAAACCATCGATGACTTGGAAAAATATGCCGAGGACACTGCATCGACCATTCTGTACACGACACTTCAATCTGGTGGAATTAGGTCCACTGCGGCTGATCACGCGGCATCTCATATTGGAAAGGCCAGTGGCCTACTTTTGCTGCTTAAGTCACTGCCATATCATGCTAGCAAGAGCCGCCACTCTCTATATATACCTAGAAAATTGGCAGCCAAGCATGGATTGCTGGTCGAAATGGGAGGCCAACAGGAAGTTCGATTGGACTCCCGTGAGAAGCTTTGCGATGCAGTATTTGAGATTGCATCTGTGGCTAATATCCATTTGCAGAAGGCTCGTGAATTAGCTGGAACAGTGCCTGCTGAGGCAATCCCGGTGCTTCTTCCTGCTGTGCCTGCGCAGGTACTGCTAGATACCCTCAGTCAGGTGCAGTTCGACGTGTTTGATCCGAGGCTAGCACGAGGAGTTCTAGGCATCTCTCCTCTTTGCTACCAACTGAAACTCAAATGGAGTTCCTGGAGGGGTAGATACTAGAGAATAGTTGCGAGTTGCGAGTTGAATAATACAAAGAAACTGATTAGACACCGAGCAGATAAAAGTAATTTCTGGTGATGTGAGAGGTGTTTTTTTTTTTTTTTCACGAATGGCATCTTCTCACTATAATTTTCACTATGCTCGAAGGAGCTGGACTGCAAGTGTCGTGCTTTTTTTGCATTTTAAGGAGAGGCAATGGTGAATATCTTGATCCTGAAGCGGCATCAATTATTATTGAGCTTGAGGTTGAGCAGAATTCATACATCACTCGGCGTTGGACACTGTCAGAGACTTCCTCATCGCATGTCTTCCTTACGTGCTTTTGGTTGGCTTATAAAAATGTGAGACCAAGAGTAGTGCAGCTTCTTACTATATATTTTTTCTTACTGCAATCCTCATCCTTTGAAGGAGAGTCACCTTGATTTTAGGCCGGGAAAACTTTGACGCTGTGATTTTAATTGGCTTATATATGCACAATCTTGTGTGGTTTGTTATTTGCGTACTCGAAGATGATCGGCGTCACCCATGACAGGGGAAAATCGGGGATGAGCTCCGGAATTTGCAGAACTTATGAAGTTAATTTGCGGTTTTCATTAACTAATCTAATCGATGAGAAATAATAAACTGAAGAACAGAGGACCTGCAACTTGTGGAACGCCAGTCATGAATCTTGATCGCCACCGGATTTAAAAATCACCATGTCCTTCACTCACTCCTACTATCATCTGTAAATTTATAGATTAACCGTTTTAGATATCATGCCGCCACCACCCTGGCCTTTGTTGTTGGCGACGCTGACCTCTGTTGCCAGTCCTAATCTTCACCTTCTCAGACTCCTAAATCCTCCAAGGTACGTCGATCCCGGATGATCATACCCACAAATCCTCTGAGCATCCCCTTGCATCTTGCCGAACAACGGGTGATTGAAGTAATTCATGGGCACCATGACTCCTCGTCGCAGCGGCTCCCTTTCCTTTGGTTCGGTCCACCTCTTGACCCAAGCCGATGTAATTTTCACCTGAAGTGGAAGGGGCAAGCCTTCTTGCTCCGCATATCTTGTACCGTGCCAAACCGTAGATTTTGTTTAAGGGGTCACGAGTTTCTTTCTTGGAAAGGAGACTTCAGTTTTCGGTTACCTTTCTTCCTAGCCTAAAGCCAGAGCCTCCTCTCAATCTTTAGCAGCTGAAAACTAAGAATTCCTCCTAGACAAGGGCTTTGAAGCATTAGACAGGAGAGCAAGGGACTGATATTGTGACGATTCTTTGGTTGGTTTTTCCTTTCCTTTGTCGGAAGCACACAAGTTAAGATCGTTGTCACCGATGAATTCTTTTTTCAACTAGTTTTGGATAAAAACCAACAGTTTTGAATTCAAATTTTGGATGCTGAGTCGCGTCACTTCAGAGGCATTGCTTAGCGTGGGCTAAAGCGCTGACATTATATTCTGATTTCTGTTAGAAAATAGAGATGGCCTTTGAGAAACCTGGAAAAAGAATACAATGACCATTTGTTGTGTTGAAAATGATTAACTGAACTGGGTCTAGTTGTCGAGCATCGACCTTTGATAAGTGAACTACGTAAAGTAAAATTATATCATCAGTAATGAAAGGAAAATTATGCATGCGGAAACCGACTGTTTTACAGTTTCATAGTAAATGACCCAAGCTAGGCAACAAAGACTCAACTTTCGAAGCCGATACCTAGAATCTGGGCTAGTCCCTTCTAAAGATAGGACAAGACTAGTGAGTGACTAAAAGAGCCAAACCAGAGTGCGGAAAAATGGATCTGCTTCTGAAAATTGTTGATAAGTCATTCATACAGTTGAAGGGTATTTAAAAGAATGTAAGATCACAATAAATTAAAGGAAAGGACCCCGAATGGAACACTTCGACTACTGTGGATCAAAAGAATACATATCAAAATCACTGAATTATGGACAGGCTACAATGGCATACCCTAAAACACTCACAAACCAACCTCACTAAGAAGGTACAATCCGGCAAAGCGACATGTAGGAAACACTAGAAGGAGATGGCGACGATGACACCTAGCGGGAGACGGATATGAGAGCGCAAAGTATCGTTATCAGAGTGACAGCCACAGTTGATCTGCTGGTGGTGATTGTGACTGCTGAAGAGATATCTTCGGGCCTGCAATTGAAGGCATTGAATTTTAGTATGGCAGGAAAGCTTTCATGAAAACAATAAGATGGGTCACAGTCCTTGTTTCTTTATGCTTCGGTTTTTAGATTAAATACATTTCCATGAACTTACTAAAAGAAAAAGGAGCAGTAGATTCGTTTTATCAGGGTCGAAGCTGTCATTTTGAAAAGAGATAGGCTGCCTAATGGCAGATGATAGTTCTATCTATCTATTGAAACAAAGAATTCAGCGGCAGATTGGTTTACGTACTTCTGCAGATGGCCAAGTGCACCGCAGTACAGAGCATTATCGGGTATGGGCAGCTCAGTCTTATTGTTTTCTTCTGGATTGATGATCCTCACGTAAGTTTCTTGGCCAAGGTACCATGAGTCGAGGTTTTCTGTTCTCAAGTTCCAAACTCCGACATTGTCAAGGGATATGAGGATTGCTGACCATGCTCCAGGATAGACCTAGAGAGAGAGTAATCGGTATAAGCAATCTGTCATCTGTCTCCCATTTACACGGAAGAAGATCAAGCATTGACCAAAGGAAACGAGAAACATGAGGAATTCAGCTTCTTCTGAACTAAAATAAACAATTCAAGCATTATCTTTTGGTAAACAGGAGATGCCTTGGAGCATCACCACTGCAGAATCATTTGCAACAAGCATCTTTCACACTCAATTATAAAGCTCTAAGAAGGCATACAACAACCAATGAAATGCTCAGTCTTCCTCAGTGAATGCAGAATAGGAGCCCAACCATTGCAAGAAAGTCGAGCGTGAAGATAAGGAAATTTAGAATTTTATCTGATATAAGTTTTTAACTTTGTGAAAACGCACCTGGATAGTGGAGCGGGCAATGCCATCCCACTTATTATATGTCCCTCTGCTGTTTTCTGTCCACTCACCATAATCCATCCTATACACACAAGATTTTGTCACCACTTCTTGATTAAAAGGAAAGGGAATTCCTACGTTTCCAATCAACAAAATAAATAGCACTAGTATAACCATGGAAAGTAAAAGCAATGTTGCAAGTAGGCATGGCAATGCAGAAGAAGTTACCCCACTACAAAGAATGCATATCCACTCATGTGATACGTCTGCACCTTGGTGTCGTTGTTTTGCAATATTACTTCCATAAATCCCCTATAAGTTCCATTAATCACAGATGTTTCCATCCTTGGCTGTCCGGTCAGTGGTTTTTTGGGGAAGTCAAGCTTATATACTCCTTTCACCTTGTAATGGTCAGCGAGCCTGATTGGGGTGGAAGGATTCACAAACGAGATTCCACTAAGTGTTGTGCGCCGTTTTCCATCAATCTTCACTGGAGGAGCGTTTCTCAATACGTACACATCAGTCACGTTGATTGAGCCATAGCGGAAAGACCCCTGTGGGTTGGGACGAGCCCCACTGGCAGTCACATTCCATCTGCATCCCGGCGTCAGATCAGAGATTGAGATTTATTTATCTATTGTCTCAATTAACAAAATAATCATAAACGGCATGTCAGTTATCAAAAGATCCAAGTTAGAGCAAGTAAGGGAGGCACTTTTGACCTCACACGTGATTTATCTTAAAACAATTCATGCATTGATCTTCTCATCGACTTTTGAAACTAACATGGACCAGACACTCCCAGAATGTAAATTCAAGACATTCTATCTTTTCATTGCAGTGAATATTTTTCCAGATGTCCAGATGTTGAATCCAAGGTGATGTTGACTCAACATACTCTTGCCATAATCAGGAAAAGATATGTAAGCTTCTATGCATTAAATTCCTGGTAGCATACCTGATAGATCTAGCTTGGTTCATAGAATAGGTTTTGTCAAATTCATCATTTGGTGCATCCGGAAGAGGGCCAGCCGCCTTCCCTTTTGAATTTGTGTAATGCAATATGGCAACACCAGTTACTCTTTTCCAAAGAGATTCATTCACGAATCTGGCACTTGCTACAATGTAATAATCAGAGCTTGCATTCTGATCCATTGTCACCAAGAATGAATATGATTGACCGACATGGATGTCCAAGCTAGTATAATTCTGTTGCACTGTGTAAGATCCCTCAGACTCGGCTAAAAGGAGGTTATGATTTTGAATCCTGAAATTCAAGCTTGTCGATATCCCCACATTGTGCACACGGATGCGATATGTTTTTCCTGTTAATCATTGGCATCAGTAAGTCTCGTGGTGTTTACAATCCTACAAGCTAAATTGATGATTTACCCTACCCCACCTTCAGACAATTCAGTTCTTTGAAACAAGAAGTATAGTATATTTAACTTCTCCCCTCCCCCTCCACCCCCCCCCCCCACCCAAAAAAAAGACCAAAAAGAAAGAAAAAAGAAAGAAGACAAAGGCGAAAAAAGAAAACAGAACGACTCAGCTTTAGGAAACAAGATCAGCTTTCATATTATTCAAGCAAATGATGCAGATAATTTTTAAACTTGTTGCGCAGCTCAAGCATATCCACCAAAACCTGGGAAACAATCAAATAACTACTATACGTGAGATTGTTAATGTCATTGACTATAAATATGTTTCTTGATGAGGCAAAATGTTGCAGATGGTGAAAATCAAGAACCATAATACTGCTTAGACAAGAAGAGAATAACAGAAAAGAGCATGATAATATAGGAAGCGCCCTTAACTTCACCACCATGGTGATGCAGAAATTCTTGTTTCATGGCTGCAATGCCTAAATCATTCTCATAGTGCAAAAGTTACCAGGTAACTTTGGCACCTATCTCAGCCAGCCAAATTCTTTTTCCAGCACACAAGTTAAGAGTCTTGGGAAAACTCCCAAATGACAAGTGAAACTCCAGCATAACATTATCAATTGGAAAGCTGAGCTTATCTGGTCCATTTAAATAATTGCAGCCAATTTGTTTAATAATAGAACCTTAATTAATAATACCTGGGTGGACTGTAATGGTTTCGTAATCAATACCATTCGGGACCAGCGTTGTATTATATTGGTAAGGTCCCTTCCCATTAATAAGAACACCATCAGGCATCCCAAGATCTTGTCCACCATTGAGGGACTTCCTCAAGGCCTGCAAGAGAAAGCAAAATCTATCTTAAAAATAAGCTTACGACCATATGCCATACTCCCAAATCATCTAACAATCACCACCAACCGTATGATTCTTGGTATACCAATCACCAATCAGAATAACAATATCACCATCAGGAGTCGCGAAGGGAATGGGGATTATAGCACGGTTGTTGATAATAAAGCCACCGAATCCGCCAGATGCTCTCTGGAAATTAGTGGAGGGGAAGTAAAAGAAGCTCCCGATTTGATCCTTGACCTGAAACTGGTAAGTCCAGTTCCACTTTGGAGGTATGGGGCAATTGGTCCCCAGAACACCGTCTTGCCACGAACTGTGCCGCTGCTGTATCCCGGACCTATTCATAAGCAACATATAACACACTCCGCATGATCAAAAGAGCAGCAAAATCAAATCTTTCTTTTACCCGACTATCGTCTCACAATGCATCAAGAAATTATACCAATGCATAAGAAGATTCTCGTCGAGCTTGTTGCGAACATTGACGACCAAATGGTCGTTAGTAGTGACATTGATAGTAGGTCCTGGAAACTTGTCGTTAATAGCAATAACCTGCAAAGCAAAATCCAAACCCAAACGATAAGCCCTGAGGAACATTCACAAAGTCGGCACTGCATTGTCTGTTTCGACTTCCAACCAAAACATATCAGCTCAAAGCAACTACCAAAAGCTCATTTCACATAGATCCGTACCTAAAATGGAAACTTTTGAGGAATTAGCACAAACCCATCATCCATAAGCAGGCAAAAAGCTAAGCTCGACACTGAAACACGGAACACGAAGGAGATAGATTCAGGAAAAAACAGAGCTGGAGATCTGAGCTCGAACCTGTTGAGGAACACCGAGCGGAGAGGCGGTGATGTAGGAGACCTTGAAATCGTAGGAGACGAATGGATCATCAGCATAGCAGGAGCCCAAGAGGAGGCCAATGTGGACGAGCAACAGCAATGCCACGGTGGGGAGGCCATTCAAAGCCATTTTCAAGAAAGCTCTTTCTTTTCTTTCCTCTCAGCGTGCTCGTGTCGAAAATTAGGGGAGATTTTTCCCGAAGCTTTTACGGGCTTTGCATTATCTGGTAGAGGAAAAGCAGAAATGGGGAAGACAGAGTAGCCTCTGCGTGTGTGTTGAGGGGACAGTATGAGAGAGAGAGAGAGAGAGAGAGAGAGAGAGAGAGAGTCTGTGTGTGTGTGAGGAAACGGCTCTTTTTTCCTTTTATCAGCTCTTGTGGGGCTTATAAGCTCATTAGCTCCGGGGACAGTCTGCAAACCAAAAACAAAAAAGGCAAAAAAGTAAGAAACAATTACGGGGGACCAGCACCCCTTGAACTTTTTCGCATATTGTCCAAGAAATAAACAAAACAAAAAAACATTATTAGATTTGTAAGTCTTTGTTAAAATTTTCCTTTTTGCAAGAACATCTTGATGAACCCACTTTCTAGTCTTTTTGCACGCTGGTGGGTCAAAAGACAGTTTGGATTGGGAGGAGCGAGCATTATCGCCCGGTCTGGCGTTCGAAACTCTTCGGATGCGTGCTCTTAGTTCAAAGGGTAGTCATAAACAGTGAGGAATTCGTCAATGGGGGGCGACAACGAGAGAAAGAGAGAGAGAGGTGAGTACGGTTCGGTTTTGAGGGTCGGATTCCGATCCCCACAAGCTCTGTCCTTGTCGGTCACCACTCGTCTTTCATGCGTTGCCGAAGCATATAACTGTGCATGGCGTGGAAGAGAGAGAGAGAGAGAGAGAGAAGGAGGAGGTGTGACAGCTTATCGCCAGTTCAAAAGGAACGAAATCAAAGGAAACTGGTCGCACCAGCTCCGTCTCGTGGTTCCACCAAAAAAAAAAACTGTTCTTTTTCCTATACACGAATAACAAATATGGCAACGTTGAGTCCTGAATCTCAAAGTCTTGATTTTTCCTTGATTACCCTTCTTAAAATCAATGCACCGAGGACGGGCATCCACCGGAAAACACTCGTCATTAATCCAAGTACTCCTTGCCGGAGCTAAAGAAAGAGCAAGCAAGAGAGACTGGCTGCATTTAATTCTATTTTTTCAAAAGCTTTAAGAAGAAAATATGAGGTGTTTGACAGTCATTTTTAAATATTTTTAAATAAAAAATTAGACTTGAAGTTCTATCACCTTTCGGCATTCTCCAACCCCCAAATCTATTTCCAAAGTTTGAACCCATGGCAACCAGAGTCTCTGCTTTCCTACAGCAAAGCAAAGGATGGGAAGAGCTCCTGCACTGCACGCGCGCACATCGGATTAACGTTTGACCACTGTCTCCTCAAGGTTAAACAAAAACAAAAGGAAAAGGAAAGAAAACCCCCAAAAAATGAAAATGGAAAATGAATATAATGAAGAAAATTTCAATATCTTTTTTTTTTCTTTTTGTGGGCCCCACGTCTTCCTTCCAGATCTTCCTCCGAAAGCGCCACATGGTTGCCAGCCCATCGCCACTCCCACGCGTGGGCCCCCACCACCCCCCAAGGCAATTAATTAATGGGCCTGGTTTTCACTTTCCCCTTTATTTTTAATCGTCCTTCTTTTTATGGTTTTCTTTTTTTTTTATTTTCTTCCCTTGGAAAGATAAAAGGGATTAATAAAAAGAAAATTACAAGTTGGCAGTCAGCGATTGGACCGATGACGGGGTAGTTAGTCAGATAAGAACACCAACTAACCGTTTGATTCCGGGGGCCTTCAGTTCAGCTTTTCCAGTCTTTTTCTTTCTTTCTTACTGTCAGGAGTGACCGGGCCTTCACCTTTCTTTCTTATAAATTTTCAAGCTACCAACTTCCTTGAGATTTAGATTTGAACCCCCCCCCCCCCAAGAAAGAGACACGATAGATTCCTTAAGATGTTAAAAAAGACTAATTACACAAATAATATATTGACTAAATCGGACGCGTATACAAAAATTTAGAGATTTGAACAAATTAAAAATTCAAGGATGATATTACACAATGAAATTCAAGAATAATACTGCACATTGGACCAGAGTATAGTGAATAGTACCATGTTTTGAGATTTCCCTTCGAAAGGAGAATTGAAACTAGATGGGAAAAATGACACGAAATGATTCTTCAACTTTAACTCAATGTTCCGGTGTCACCCGTGAACTTTCAATTTGTTTAATACGATCTCGAGTTATGACCCAATATGCAATGCGGTTCTTATACTTTTGATTTATTTAATTCAAGTTCAATAATAATATTAATGCATTTTGATACAGTTTAGAGACTAGATTGAGTATGGTTCTCAGGATCATATTGAACAAATTAAAAACCGAATAACAACATTGCGCACTAAATTAAAGTTTAAAGATCACATTGAACAAATTAAAACGTTTATGAATCACATTAAATTAATTAAATTTTCTAGATGATATTATATATTTAATTAAAATTGAAAGATTACTCATGTCATTTTTTTTAATTCGAAAAGTAACAAAAGACTTGTTTTGAGATTTATTTTTTAAAAGAGAATGGAAAATGGAAGTGTGAAATGACGGCCGGTTTTCATTGGGGTGGGGTCAGAGCCAGAAAAAAATGGCAAGCCGAAAGCACAAATTGCTCCGTCGGAACTTTCAAAAGAATAAATTTAAGATTTGCCATTTTCCAAGACGACATTCATTTTTTGGTACTTCTATTTTGGTATAATTACGATTGTGACCCAAAAACTTTTCACCCCAAAAAAGTGTTTTTTCTTTATATCTAAGGTAAAATTGGGAGATTGAGTTTCAAAAGAAAAAAATGCGCATTTTTGTGAACCAAGGCCCATTGTCTCCCTCGAACCTTAGCACGGACCCGAGCGAAAAAAAATTTAGATGGTCCTAGCTCATTGGTCCCCCCCCCCCCCCACTCAGGGGGGAAACTTGGCGGGTGGGTCTCGTCCTTTGTGAGAGAGCGGACAGGGCCCACCCGACAAGTGGCCTCCCCCTGAACCGGGGGGGAGGGGGATTAATGGGCCGAGACCACCCACTATTTGCTCGGACTCGAGCACCTATAGAGTCGCCTCTCTCTCTCTCTTTCTTCGCCGAAGATGGCAAGCAAACATGCCATGCATGGACCCTTTCAAGCAAATGCAATATATGATTGTAATTATAGAAAAAATTGAGAGGTGGCGACCAAAAATGGTAGCTGTTCATCATGCTCATAGGCGAGGATCGCTTCCAACAAAAGGATAATGACATAAGTGCGTAAATTTCGGCCTAATGTGTAGTGAGATTCATAAACTTTCAATTTGCTCAGTACGATCCCTGAACTATGATTCAATGTATAATTTGGTTTTTGAACTTTAACTCAATGTTGACCATACTGAATATTTTTATAAAGTTCATGGACTAGTTCGAATACGTACAAAAAGTTCACGAACCACATTAAAACAAATTAAAAGCTCAGCAACCATATTAGACATTTGATCAAAGTTCATGGACTGTTTGTATCATTATCCCTCCAATGAACGATCATTTGGCCAAATTCGTTTTGGCAATCAAGAAAAATGACCGGTCGGCACTATCTCTCCATTGATTCAGGCACCCTCAACCATTCTACAAGGACAATCACGATCATTCCCGCGAGCAAGAGAGGACAATGGAAGAAGAGTTCATCTCAGGTACATTAGGGGTAGGCTAGGCGCTCGGTCGGGCTAAGGTCGCGGGCCTGCGCGCTCAATGACCATCGCATTTTCGGTTGAAATTTGCAAGATGACATGATCGACAGATAGATGCTAATCGCAGGAAGAGGGACAAGTAGATAAAGATACCAGGAAGTATGATTTTTAGTATACGAAAACAAGCAAGTCAGACGGCGCATCCACCGAGATGCTCGGCCGCCACAAACGTCAACACCGACGATTGTTATTGAATCATCATAAATCGACGATCAATCGATCGAGTTCACATGTCGCGATACTTCCTGCTAATTAACCTCCATACCCCACGCCTTAAACCCAGCTTTGTTCATCATTTCGTGACCAACATCGACTCATTAAATCATTGCTTTTGCTTGGCGGCAGACATTGGAGCCAAAAATTGATAATTACGGGTTTCCCCCAAGAGTGGGCCAAAGGATCAATAAGAGTAACCGCAAGGGGCAAGAAAAGAAAAAGAGTGATGGAATTAATTCCCCATTGATAATGTTGTCTGAGTAGGTACGCGGGCATCTTAGACTTTCATCACGCAATTCAAGCCGCCAAAATGTGGATTTTGGCTGTCTACAACATAGCCAAGCCCCATTCCTACCATTACAGCCTCGACCCAAAACAATGAAATTAGTATTACACGAAATAAATCCGATGTTAATCGGTTCAAATCCTAGAATATTGATCTAACCGTTGTTCGTAACACGTGTTTGAGAGCAGGATCTTTGATTCATCGAATCTTTTAGAGCAAGCAAATCCGATTGAATTTTGAGGTTGAAATGGAAAATCGAAATTGCACGAATCGTCCCTAAAATTAAGGAGCGAGAAAAGTAAACTAAAAAAAGCTGTGAATGGATGAGAATCATTTGCTCATGTGGAGTCTCCAGCTTACATAATTTCAGCGATAAAGGAACCACTCCAATATTGATCCTAATACTAATCGCACCTTCAATAAATCTTGATGATAACGAGTAAAGAACAAAGGGGGCAAAGAAATAAAATAAAATAAACGTGTGCTTTGCGTGGAAAATGATCAACCCTAGACATCTTTTATCAATGCCCTAACTTCGTGCTGTCGGCTTTGCTTCCCATGCAATCCAAAGTCGCTGCTCATTTCAACTTCTTGGTTCTT
Organism: Melaleuca alternifolia; assembly: GCA_019926035.1. NCBI lineage: Eukaryota > Viridiplantae > Streptophyta > Magnoliopsida > Myrtales > Myrtaceae > Melaleuca > Melaleuca alternifolia. Next base: position 216,704 of record JAGKPW010002165.1, read on the forward strand.
CTTCTTATCTCACTTTTCTTTTTGTCTTATCGTTTATCCATGTGATGAGATGATCTTGCTTACAAGGAAAAGCCGGGGGATATTAATTATCGGGTTAGATATGACTTTCATTAAATTATGCATCCACCACGTACACCACTTGCATAAGCTATGATCAGTAAGTTTAGTTCCATTTTCCTCCTCCACAAGGAACCCTAACTCCAAAAAGAGAGTGTTTAGGGTAAAGGGTTTGCTAAAACAGAGAGAGATAGAGAGTTTCGGGTAAAGGGTTTGCTAAACCTCAATTTGACCAGCGAAGCTACATCATAACATCTAAGCGATTGAAAACTTTTTTTGTAACCAAAAAGAAAGAAAAAAAAAGAGTTTTGAAAATGTTCGAGTTCGTTTTATCTTTGAGTGCCACGCTCGAGTTCACAATTGGAATAGATCCCATTGTATAAAGGAGCATGAGATTATTCCGATTTGTTTTGTATCTCATATAATATCGATGATCGCTACTGACGATCGATGGATTTGCGGATGGGGGGCACCACAATGTGAATTTGCAATCCTAAGTCCTGGTCTCCATGGTGTTTAGTTATGCTCCTTGTAAATGACATTTATGGTAGACATCCTATAAATTCGCACCTAATTGACATGATGATTAGACCAAGTAATTAAGATTTACCGAATATTGAAAGAGAACGGGCTAAATCATTTAATAGAAGACATTAATGTGACGTTTTCCCAAGGACAATGGGTAGCTGAATGTCATCTGCACAAGTAACTTTCATAATTGCTCATGAACTTTGGGGTTTTTTATTATACTTCTTTTCTTTTATCAGGCTCATCAATTGGACCGTGACAACAATATTAGGGCCAGCCTTGTATAAGTAGTAGGAATTTCCTTATTGCATGTACGCTCTTTTGTCGTGATTATGTGTTGCTTTTTGCAAGTGTGATCAACAAAGTGAATATAAGTTCGACCGGATTCGGCCCATCATCTCTTTCGCGGTCACATGGCCATACATACAATGAAAAAGCCCAAAAGTAACCAATAGGCCCATGACGATGCTTCTATTTTGTTCTACTTTTTCATTATTTTATACGAAAGATGGGTGTATTGAAAGCCCTAAAACTTATGACGAGAGTAAAATTAAGTCTTAGATTTTATTTAAAATTTAATTTAATTTTAAAACTTATCATAAAGTGTAACCGGATTCTAAAACTTTCAAAAATTACAATCAAGTATTAAAACTCGTCAAATTATCTTAATCAATATATTCTTTTGATTACATTTTTTAAAAATTTTAGGACTTGATTGCCGCGACAAACTTTAGGAGTCAATTGCACTTTCATGATAAGTTTTAAGATTTAACTGTACTTTTTGAAAATCTTAAAGCTCGCTCGCTCTCTCTCTCTCTCTCTCTCTCGCTTGGTTTATATATTTTATAATAAACTAACCACAATTTATTAATCAAAATCTAATTAAGTCTTATTAACTTTACTCCCGCAACGAAATATTATTTACCAAAAGTGGTTCTTCGGTTTTTAATTAAACGAAATCAGGTTGTGGACCAACTCCGCATGAACAAACTTTGCCAGGATTCAATTGACAACAAAATCTGAAACGCAAAAAATATTGTGCTATAATTTAATTGACGACACGTCACGCGATATAGAGATTCGCGTCGGAATCCATTCGCCAGCGCTAATATGGAAGCTACAAGCAACGAAAATAAAGTGCAATGCATGAAAGTATAGATACTGAAAGATGATAAATTTGTTTGATTTGTGCGGGGGGCTTGGAAGAATTCGATATGGTTAGTCAAAGTTTACAATCAACGATTATCAATGGAAGTTAGATACAAAAATCACAAATGGTTGCATCGATTCCACTACTTCAATAGTTTCTTCGACCCCGCCATCTTAACGTTGGTCCTATTTTATTATGTTGACGCATATTTCTTTGACGGTTGCATCCGATATTATTGACTCCACTTTTTTGTTGATTTCTTCAAACAATCGATTTATCACGTTGCTGATGATTTTGTTCACAAATGACCATCTACTCTTATCAGCTAAATCTATCATATTGTCGATAATAATGAAAATTGATCATTTTATTTTGTGCAAACAAGCACACATCACTCAACCATAAAAAAACTTGCTTGCTCTTACAAAATGAGTACGTTGTTTAGAGGCTAAAAAATGAATTTGGAGAGTTCCTTGGCCCATCTTTGGGCAATATTTCTAAATCATTCTCGACAAAAGCCATAAAAACCCTAAATTATGCATATTGTGGCATATATACTTTATAATTTTTGTTCTTATGATACAAAAAAACTCTACACTTATACTTATATGACAAAACTTATATAATATGACACATTTATCTTGAACTTCTTCTTACGACCTAAAAAACACTTTTACTCCAAAAACTGAGCATTATATTTTGGAGTTTTGATGTCGCAAAAAGAATTTAGAGGTAATTGTGTCATATAGATTACAAGTGTGTATGGTCCAGGCCGGTCCCCTGTCTCTAAGATGGGGGATCGGACCAATAAGTCCTAGGAGCGGATCTGATCGGACTAACCAGGAAAATTCTAAAAAATGTCGGGTTTCTTTACTACTTTTTTTAAAATTTGGGCAAATATTAAAATTTCTTAAATTTAAATTGGGGTCTTTTTTACTTTTTTTTACATCTTATTTTTAATAAAATATGAAAAACTTAATCGGTTCGTTTCGATCCGATCTGGCCCTTCTAAGAACTGGGAATCAGACCACTTGGACATCGGTTCCACTTTTGACAATCGGGGACTGGACCGATACTTCCGATCAGGTAGGCCAGTCTGAGTAATTCTTGGTTCGAGAGGTCTAAATTACTTACCCCTGATATAGATAATGTTGAACAAGTCAAAGTAATCTCTACCAGAATCGGTTCAGCCACAAACTTCCAGCATCTCTTCAAATCTTTAACTCATTATCTATAGCACATTCAATTTCATTCAAACTCAAATTGAATTCTGTTATATAGATCTTTTTGCAAGTGTATATAAACGGATCATCTCTTTGTAGATAATGGACAAGAGAAACCAATACAAAGCATTCTTTCTCTACATCATCTCTTTCTTCTCGTTCGCAGCTTCAAGTTTTTCTCTTTATTCTTCTGAACTTCATTCTTGCTTCCTCTAGAGATCCTACTTTCAACTTGGTATCAGAGCCATTTGGCGCAAGCCCCTTTCAGAAACCAATGGCTTCTTCTTCACCCATGGATTCAGGGCCTTTTAATTCTACTCCCCAGACTTTTTCTGTTTCACTTCAAGCAACTCCTACCCTAACCTCTAATATTGTCTCCACTCCATCGCTTGGTGAAAGATTTGATGGTACAAATTTTGTTGTTTGGAGAACTCGTCTTACTCCATTTCTTTTAGCTTCTCAGTTGCTGTCCATAGTAGACGGCTCAGAACCGGCTCCATCGCAGTATCTCCAGCAGCAGATTGATTTTGGAACAAACCTCACTCTCAACCCTGCCTACACTTCATGGTTAATACGTGATCAAACAACACTTGGGTGGATTTTGGCCACCTCAACCACCCCCATCGTCACTCAACTTGCAAATCACAAGACATCAACTTCTGCTTGGAATTATCTCTCCAGTGCATATGCAGCCCAATCCTCTGCCCGAGCTGCATCTCTTCGAATGCAACTACAAACCATGAAGAAAGGCACACACTTAGTCACAGAATATATTCGGCAAGCTACAGAAATTTGGATCAACTATCAGCAATTGGTGAAATCATTTCTGAGAATGAATATCACGCCCACTTATTCCGTGGACTTGGTCCTGAATTTAATCAGTTGGCGACAGCAATATCGGTGCAGACTCGAACTTCTCCTTTGAGTAGAGAAGATCTTCACGTATTACTTTTATCTCATGAAGGCCGTCTTGAAATTTTGGCTCTGGATACTGCCCAACCACCACATGCACCATTTGCGGCCTACACAGGTGTTCACTCATCAGTGCCGACGCGTCACTTCAATCAAACTCGTCAGAACCATTTTTCACAATCTTTCCGAAACTCCTCCACAAGGTTCAATTCAGGACAGCCCAGTGGAATTCTTCCAATTCCCACCTCACCAGCGCCTTATCAATCTCCAACTAACCATGGTCGTTGTCAAAATGTGATATATTGCCAGCTGTGCCGTCGTCCGGGTCATAAAGTAGCAACATGTCGAGAAAGATACAATCCTCATTTTATCCCTCCTCCTACAACAAAACAAACTCATCATGCTCATCAAACTCAAAGCACTTACTACCCAAATTCTGTCTACTCCCCACCTCAAGCCTACTACAGTTCACTTCCCCCATCTATACCTTCTTATGTTCCTGTTGCTCCTCCTCCTTCTGCTCTGGATATTGCATCGTGGTACCCGGATTCTGGTGCATCTCAACATGTTACTGCTACTTTTGTTGCACTGTCCAATGCTACTCCATACATAGGCACTCAAAAACTCACCGTGGGTGATGGAGTTTCTCTTCCTATCACCCACACAGGTACACTCGAGCCCACATCTTCCACTCTTTTTCGATTATCTAATGTTTTAGTTGTACCATCCATTACTAAAAACTTATTATTCGTCTCTCAATTTGCCATTGAAAATAATTGTGTTTTTTTGTTCTATGGCACATATTTTCTGGCCATCTCTCTGTGCAACAATCAGATTCTACTCCAGGGCAAACTTGAGAACAACCTCTACCGCGTCTTGCCTTTTCGCTCCATGGAGTCTCCATCAGCTTTCACTACTTCTCTTGCTAATTCAATAAATCTATGGCATCTTCGCTTGGGCCATGCACATTCTGATGCTTTAGTTCGACTTTTACATTCCACTAAAACTAGTTTCACCAACTCACCTTCCACTATATGTACGCCATGTGCTCTTAGTAAAGCCATCGCCATTCCCATCCACCCACTATGTCTAGGGCTTCTTCACCACTACAGTTGGTACATTTTGATATATGGGGACCATCTCCTGTATTGTCTTTCAGTGGTTATAAATATTATGTTTCCTTTATTGATGACTTCTCCCGTTTTACTTGGTTTTATCCTCTCACTAGTCGTGCACAATTTCTACCTACCTTTATTTCTTTTCATAAATTTGTGGAGACTCAACTTCAATGTAGATTGCAAGCAGTACAATGTGATGGTGCATCGGAATTTCTCTCATCAGCTTTTTGAACTCACCTTATTCAACATGGCATTCACCAACGCATCTCTTGCCCATATTCTCCTTTTCAAAATGGCACTGCTGAGCGGAAGCATCGCCACCTTGTAGAAACAGGCCTCACTCTCTTAACACAGGCCGGTATTTCATCTGAATTCTGGGAGTTTGCGTTTGAGACTGCCACTTTTCTGATCAATAGACTCCCTTCTTTAGTCATTGGTAACATTAGTCCTTGGCACCTCCAGACATTTCTTATCTGCGTGTCTTTGGGTGTGCAGTTTTTCCATATTTGCGGCCTTATGCTCCTCACAAATTAGCCCCACGATCAAAGGCATGCATTTTTCTTGGTTATCCTCCAGGCTATCATAGATATCGTTGTTATTGTCCACTTACCCGCATATTCTACATTGTTGTTGATGCTATTTTTGATGAAAAAAGCTTCCCATTCAAAAATATATCTTCTACGTCAACACCAACTCACATTCTGAACATAGTCCAACCATTGCCTCCACCTCCACTTCCAACTTCAAACACTACTCCACAACCTGTGCCTCCAACACCTCAACCTCTTTCGATGTCTCAGCCTGAATCATCGACATCACCACCTGTCTCAACAGTTGCACCAACATGTCCACCTGCCACTACTCATCCGATGATTACTCGTCTTAGAGATGGTACTCTTTCACGTAGAACTATTAACCGCAAGCACACATATGCAATGACAGTCACAGCTCATCCTTACACTTCACAACTCATCCTTACACTGAGCCTACATGCTTCACTCAGGCATCTCGTGATCCTCAATGGCGCGCAGCGATGGAAGCCGAATATACTGCCTTAATTCGAAATGGAACTTGGGAGCTTGTCCCTGCTCCCGCTCATGCTCATCCAATCGGATGTAAATGGATTTTTAAAGTCAAGCTTCGCGCCGATGGTTCTCTTGAACGGTATAAAGCCTGACTTGTCGCTAAGGGATATCATCAACAAGCAGGTTTGGATTACAATGAAACTTTCAGCCCTGTTGCAAAACCTGTAACAGTTCGGACTGTCATTGCTCTTGCATATTCTCGAGGTTGGAGAATCCGTCAACTTGATGTATCCAATGCTTTTCTCCACGGGAATTTCAATGAGGAAGTATATATGATACAACCCCAAGGATTTGTTGATACCACAAGGCCACATCATGTTTGTCATCTCCGGCGTTCTCTTTATGGCCTCAAGCAAGCCCCTCGCGCTTGGTACCAACGGCTTAGCTCTTATTTAATTGCCCTTGGCTTTCGAATGTCTTGTGCAGACTCTTCATTATTTGTTCTACATACACAAAACTATAGTATCATACTCCTTGTCTATGTGGATGACATCATCCTCACGGGTTCTCCTCAAGCTCCATTTGCCAACCTCCTCATTGCTCTCCAAGCAGAATTTGCCATCAAAGATTTAGGTGATCTTCATTACTTCCTTGGCGTTGAAGTACAGTCTACCTGTGATGGCCTCATTCTTCATCAGGCCAAGTTCACACATGACATTTTAGCTCGCTCCAAAATGGCTGATGTTCGAGCTATGTCCACACCATGCACCACTGATGAGCCCCTCTTTATCCACCATGGAGACCTTCTGCCAGATCCTCTACTTTATCGTAGTATTGTTGGCGCTCTACAATATTTAACACTTACAAGACCGAATATTGCATATTCTGTTAACACTGCATGTCAATTCCTCCATGCTCCTACCACAGCTCATTGGCAATCCGTGAAACGCATTCTGCGCTATCTTGCAGACACTCCTCGACTTGGTATTTTGTTTACTCATGATTCATCTACAAATCTCCATGCTTTCTCAGATGCGAGTTGGGCCGGTAATCGTGACGATCGGCGTTCTGTTGGAGGTTACTGCATTTTTCTTGGTCGTCATCTTATTTCTTGGAGCTCTCGCAAACAAAGAACTGTGGCACGCTCCAGTACAGAAGCCGAATACAATAGTTTGCCGATACAACTGCTGAACTTATGTGGATTGAATATCTCTTGAAAGATCTAAATGCTCTTCCATGACAGCCACCTACTCTTTGGTGTGATAATTTATCGGCATTGTATTTGACAGCAAACCCCGTCTTTCATGCTCGCACAAAGCACGTGGAGATTGACTATCATTTTATTCGTGAACGACTGGCTCGTGGCAGCTTCATCTTCACTTCATCTCATCCGTAGATCAACCAGCTGACATTTTCACTAAAGGACTCTCCTCCTCACATTTTCAACTTCTCCGATCCAAATTGATGATCCGTCCCGCCTCGTCAACTTGCGGGAGGATGTTGAACAAGTTAAAGTCATCTCTACCAGAATCGGTTCAGCCACAAACTTCCAGCATCTCTTCAAATCTTTAACTCATTATCTATAGCACATTCAATTTCATTCAAACTCAAACTGAATTCTGTTATATAGATCTTTTTGCAAATGTATATAAACAGATCATCTCTTTGTAGATAATGAACAAGAGAAACTAATACAAAGCATTCTTTCTCTACATCATCTATTTCTTCTCGTTCGCAGCTTCAAGTTTTTCTCTTTATTCTTCTGAGTAATTCTTGGTTCGGAAGGTCTAAATTACTTACCCCTGATATAGATAAAAGTTTAAGACTTTTTGTAATATATTATAGAAATATAAGTTTGAGACTTTTTGGTGTCCCGATAATGGTTTAAAGTAATTATGTCATAATAGGTATAATTCGAGGTTGTTCTTGTGATTTTTTCACTAAATAAATTTGCAATAATTTGTCAACAAACCGACACGGCAATGTCTCCTTCACAGTCGAGCGTAGCAAGTGGCAGAGCACAAACAAAGAGAAAAGCTGCATATAAAAAGTTATCCTTTTTAGTGGAGGCCGTTTCGGCTACGCGACTTCTCTGACTTTCTCTTCGATCTAAAACCCTAAAATCCCCTGAATCAGCCGGCACAGGAAATCCCTTAGCTTTGCCTCCTCCTCCTTCCAGGGCCGAGCTTAGAGCCCAGATTCTCGCATCCACGTTTGAAGATTCTTCTCGACCGTAGGTTGTTCTTCGATCACTGCAACGCGTGTTGGAGATTGCTGTGTTCTGTTTCTTATTTTTATTATGGGATTGTGCTGTTAAGATCTTCCTTTCTGATTGTGTTGCGGTTTGCTGATTTGGGGTTTGTACGCATGGTTCTCTTCGGGCATTTGCAGGTTGTTGTTTGTATTATCCTGAGCGCACGCTGATATGGCGACAAGTGAGTCCCTCCTCGCGAGCTCTTTTCTGTTTTTCTGCTTGTTACTCTCTGCGAAGTTCCATCTGCATGGATTTTGTTGTTCTGATATGGAGTCGTATTCGTTCAATTTGTATTTAACCGGAGTTAATTTTAATTCGATTCGATCGCGCTTGTATTGGGATTCTTAGTTTCCTTGAATGCAAACCGTGCGCAGGGCTTCAGTTTGAGAACTCATGTGAAGTCGGTGTCTTCTCCAAGTTAACGAATGCCTACTGTCTGGTTGCAATCGGGGGATCGGAGAACTTCTACAGGTGCGTCGGATGGTTTTACGGCAGCCCGATGATGTTCTTTCGTCGTTTCTTGCTCTGAAAGTTTGTGTCTTTTGTGCAGCACGTTTGAGGCTGAACTGGCTGATGTTATCCCAGTCGTTAAAACGTCCATTGCAGGCACTAGGATCATTGGGCGACTTTGTGCGGGTGAAGATCACTGTTCCCCGCTTTCAAATACTAAAATTTCATTGGCTGAAGCTGCTTTTGTGTACTAAACATGAATTAGCTAAATGCGACACTCCATTTCATGGCAGGAAACAAGAATGGGCTACTTGTGCCACACAATACTACTGACCAAGGTAAGTGTTTAATCTGGATGGTTCATAACTTGTTGTAAGTTTTTGTTGGTTAAGGGCGAGGCGTTCAATCCCAATCCTAAACTTTAATGGGACATGTCAGAGGGCAAACCAATTCTGACATATATTTCTATAAGATACGTCTGGGGGGACCTGTTTATAGGAATAAGGTTCCATAGTTATAATGCTTTAAGTGGGATACTAATCCGAATTTATATATTGCTTATATATAAGCTAGAATGATGCTTCCATTGTCCAATCATTTTTCAATCGTACCCACAATCCTCTATTCTCTCTGTGTTAGTAGTCCATAAGAAAAAGAAACCATACACCAAATTTGTTCTCTGTGGAGTAAACTGTACTACAGAGCTGATGAAATTGCTTGCTTAAACAGGAAGAATTGGTCTACTTCATCTGGTGATGTTGGTTTAAGCCGGATAACTTTTCTCGTCATTTTTTGGACCAGTCTGCTCATTTGACTTCCATTCTCTACGAACTTCCTTTTCTTTGCTAGAGCTTCAACACTTGAGAAATAGTCTGCCTGATCAAGTTGTCGTTCAACGTATTGAAGAAAGGCTGTCTGCCCTGGGGAACTGCATAGCATGCAATGATCATGTTGCCCTGACTCATACTGACCTTGACAAGGTAGCTTCTTTTCTTCCTTGAGAAACAGTGTTTTAAAAGCAATTCCTGTTGAAATCCAAAAGTTAGGGGGTTTAGTTGTGTTTTCTCCGATAAGAATTAAGTGCTACAATTTAACAACTTATATGTTGTGCTAAATTTCTGAGTTGTTTGGGTGATCTCTTAAAACATGTATAAAGTATTTTGTGGACCTCTCAGCAGCATTCATACGAATGATCTTTATTTTGCAAAAACTGTAGTACTAGTGGGAACATCACTTCCAGCTAGGATTTAAGGGTGCGTTTGGTTAAGCATTCAGGGGAAGTCATTGGGAAAATGTAAACGTCTTTAACTTAAAGGAGTTTGGTGAAATACAAATACTGTTTGGTAAAATACAATTGAAAGAGATGCAATTTTGAGGAAATATTGTATGGTAAACATATATTTGGAAAGTTTTTCTTGTAAACATTTTAAAGTTCTTTCGGGTAGGAGTTGGGAGTGGGGGGAGGTGACAGTTGCGGGAGGGAGTTGGAGTCATCGGGAGGCAGCGGAGGCATGGAGTCACCAGAGGCGACAGATGGGGGTAGACGGTGGTTGTTGGGGGGGAGTCAGAGTTGTCGGGAGGCGCCCGGGGGGGGGGGGGGGGGGGGGGGGCGAATCGCCGGAGGCGGGGAAGTCCTGAAAATGTTACTTTTTAGAGCACCTCTTGGGCTGCATTCTCCTAAGGCCTTTAGAGAGCTTTGGAGATGCAATTGCATCTTCCCAAAGCCCTCTAAAAAATGAATCAAATACCATTTGCATTTGGCCAAAAAACTTTAGAGCCCCAAAGCCCATTTGAAATGCTGAACCAAATGCATACAACCGATTGGTTTATGGAATCAATCTCCTTCTGGCCCTTACAGAATTCCTTATATGGACCACTGAGTTTAGAAGAATCCTGATTTTTTTATTGCTGTCTGTTGGTTAAATCAGGAAACTGAGGAGATAATTGCAGATGTTCTTGGAGTGGAAGTCTTTAGGCAGACTATTGCTGGCAACATCCTTGTGGGTAGCTATTGTGCCTTCTCCAACAGAGGTGGACTGGTAAGATGTAATAGTCTTTACATTTTTTATTGCACAGTTTTGTGGGCATCTGCCTATTGGCTAAATTTTTTCCTTACGAGATGCTAAAATATGTTGGAGCAGGTTCATCCGCATACATCCATTGAAGACTTGGACGAGCTCTCGACCCTCCTCCAGGTTCCTTTGGTGGCTGGAACTGTGAACCGAGGTAGTGAAGTAATCGCAGCAGGGATGACCGTGAATGACTGGACAGCATTTTGCGGTTCGGACACTACAGCGACCGAGCTGTCTGTGATCGAGAGTGTTTTCAAGTTGAGGGAAGCGCAACCCAGTGCTATTGTGGATGAGATGAGGAAATCCTTAATAGACAGCTATGTCTAGTCGTTAATTCTGATTATATATGTTTGTCTGAACTTAAGATTTTTAGTCTTATCAACTTGTAGACTGCAAATCGAATTTCATTTTTTGCTTACTGTAAGATTTTTAGTCCTTGATTATAGAAGTTGGGTGTCAACCATGGGTGCAAAAATTACCTCAGAGCGTAATTGGTATGATGGCACCTAAAGAATTTTTTTTTACCTCACCGACTCATTGCCAATTGTTGAAATGCCAACGTTCTTATGACAATTTGAGTGCCCTGTGAAGAGTCACCTCAAAGGCAATCACTTTATAAATGTTATTCGGAAAATTTTGAAAAACATGACTCATTTTTCGCTTTATGACTATCGATGCGTATCTACTGTAAAAAATATCAAATATTTTCTTGAAATTTCGTTCTGGAAATCACTCTGCATCTTCACATCAAGTATTTAAGTGTTCATCTTCACATCAAGTATTTTAGTGTTCCTATAAACGAAAACATCATTTTTTTTTTTCACAGGTATCTTATCCTCTATTTCTAATTTCTCACTCACTCAAAATGTTCAAAATCAACTACATCGCTCAAACCGTAAATAAGACTATAAAATGAGTTAGCAAGGATGGACAATTCGATCTTTTCTATAGGGGTGTTATTATGAGGCGCATGGACGGTGTTTGTAAAAATATACCAATGTAATTGATCATTAACTTAGAAATGGAATATATCGGTACTTTCCTAATATTATCCGGTACTCCATTCTTTGTGTCTCTGCAGAGAACGAGTACATCCCATGACTACATGAAAATCTGGAAATGCAGGTAACCATATATTCTTGGCAAGAACTAGAATTCATCATACAATATTCGGACATGTCTAAGTTAGGTCGTCGATGGAGAGAATCTCCCATGAGCTAAAAGCAAGGACCATTAGCAAGAACAATGGTCCACCGAACCTCAGGAACAACTGGAGCTATAAACCACGATACGTGACGGCATAAAAAGCTGCCATCATGTCTCATGGTTTGTCGGAATTGTTCAGTAGTTGCAGTGATTATGACATTCAAGCATATTGAACAACAGAGAGAGCTCTACTTTCCTTGCTTGAGGTGAACATCACCTCGCTTTCCGAAGAACACTGCAATCGTTCCGGCATGGCTCAGTCTTTTATATCGTCTCTCTCCGGGTCGGCTGGAACTTTACCGCTAGTTGGTTTGCAAGACATCATCAAGTTGTCACTGCGCAAGGAATTGTGGAGTGCTGAAGTTTGCGAGCAAAAAATCAGAATGAAAGTTGTCGTCAGATTGGAATGTTGGCTGCGACCGAGACGGCCACGGCTCACCCTAAGATCGACGTAGCTAAGCAATCGAACGATTCAGTCAATGAAAGTTGAGTTACGTACTTGTTTTCGAATCCATGGTCGTTTCGGGGCCGTTGTCGACGATCCACGAGCTCTCGATCTTCCCCTCTATCACCTGATCACTGGCTCAATGAGGTTGCCTCTCGCGGTCCGTTTGCCTAATGGACTCCTTATGCGACTTCAGAGAGAATTTTTGTGCGCCTGGGCTAGAGGAGGGACTTTGAGCGATATTTATAGAGTTTTTAGCCAGGCCCTCTCATTACGGGCCGGGCCGAACTCGGCCCATACAAGCCAGTCCCATATTAGACTTAATTGAGAATCTTGATATCCGACCTTATTAGACCAAGCTCGTTAATCGATTTTACAATCTCAATTAATATAAGTCCACATCAGAAAATTATTACATTCTCACACTTGGACTGTATTAATTGAAACTGTACTTTATGTGCTCACTTTTATGTTGGTCTAGGGATTTATTCTCAATTGTCAATCCGATCACGTAGAGTCTCAAAACACCGAATCACGGCGGTAACTGCATTGACACAACGCCGAGCCTTCCATGGTCACAAATGCTCTTAACTCTACCGATATGGATTTAATATGGTTGTGTGGCAAATAGATAACACCTCATCAAAAGTAATACTTTATGTGTCATCTACTTTGTTAGTCACCGTTCTTTCTCTTTATGTGCCACAAGAGAACAACTTTATGGTTCCAACGAACCTGTATATGTCTTACTTTATAGTTAACTTATATTTTTGTGTAACAAGACATATCTTTAAGGCCAATAAAGATAAGTTAACTTATATTTATGTGTAACAACTTTATGGTTTACACAGTACCTCGAGATTTTGCCATATATATATATATATATATATGTATTCAACAATACATCCATAAAGTACTTCATTGAATGCAAAAATTGATACATATCAAAATGTTACAAAAATGTAACAACATAGATGTGAACTTTATTAGAGCATAAACTGAAAAGCAGCTTCCACTAAACTGCAGCATCCCATGATGCTCCTAAGCCCATGCTAATGACATGTTGTTCAAAAACACAAGGGCTAAGGCCTTTAGTCAGTGGATCTGCAACCATATCATCTGTGTAAACATGCTCTACTTTAACGTCACCATTCTCAACCATCTCTTTTATGGTCAAATACTTGACCTCCACGTGTTTACACTCCTTTAGACCTTTATTGTTGTTGCTAAACGACACCGCAGAATCGTTGTCATAATACAACTGTATGGGTGCATCCATAAAGTCAAAGACGACCGAATCCCTAATGAGGTTCCGGAGCCAAACTGCTTGAGAAGCGGCCCAGTAGCATCCTACTATCTCTGACTGCATGGTAGAGGATGTCATGTTCTAATGCTTTTGACTTTTCCATGACATTGCACCTTCTGCCAACTTGAAAATGTATCCGTATGTCGACTTCGATTCATCCTTACAGCCAGTAAAGTCTGAATCTGCATACCCTACTAGCTGCAGGTCCCGAACAAGTCTGTAAATCAGCATATAATCTCTTGTCCTCTTTAGGTATCTTAGAACTTTCTTGGCAGCAACCCAGTGATCGTGTCCTGGATTTGATTGATATTTGCCTAGAAGTCCAGTTACATAAGCAATGTCTGGTCTAGTGCAAACTTGAGCATACATGATTCTTCCAAGTGCACTAGCATAAGGTACATTCTTCATTTGGGTTTTATCAACAGCCGTACGAGGACACTGTAACTGACTTAGTTTGTCACCTTTTCATACAGGAGCAAGACCTGGCTTGCAATCCTACATACCGAATCTTTCCAAAATACGGTCCACATATGCCATCTGAGACAAACCCAATACTCGGCTAGAACGATCCCTAAGGATCTCAATGCCTAGGATAAAAGATGCCTCACCAAGGTCCTTCATGTCGAAATTACTTGATAACATCTATTTTGTCTCGTGTAATAATGCAAGATCACTACTCGCCAACAGGATGTCGTCGACATAAAGTATGAGAAAAATAAATTTTCTCCTACTGACCTTGCAGTATATACACTGATCCAGTCTGTTCTCAACAAATTCGAATGAAGTGACAATACTATGAAACTTCAGGTACCATTGTCTGGAAGCCTGCTTAAGGCCATAAATAGACTTTTTCAATCTACATACAAGCTCACTTGAATCACCTACTGCAAAACCTTCGAGTTGTACCATATAGACCTCCTCATCAAGGTTTCTATTAAGAAAGGCAGTTTTGACATCCATTTGGTGTAACTCCATATCTAAATGAGCTACTAATGCCAAGATTACTCTGAAAGAGTCATTAGAAGAGACTGGAGAAAATGTTTCTTCATAGTCTATTCCATATCTCTGAGTGAATCCCTTGGTTATTAGTCTGGCTTTAAACTTCTAAATATTTTTCTTGGAATCCCTTTTGGTCTTATATACCCATTTGCAGCCGATGGGCTTGTATCTTTCAGGCAATCCAACAAGTTCCCATACTCCATTATGTTTCATAGATTGCATCTCGTCTTTTATCGCATCGAACCAAAATTTCGATTGGTGACAAGAGACTGCATCTGCATAAGTCACTGGATCCACATCACAGACGATGTCATAATCTTGCTCTCCGAGATAGACTAGATAATCCAGTGGAATAGCTGGTCGTCTCTCCCTACTAGATTTTCTGAGTGGAGCTACAATTGCTTCATCTTGAGTCTGAGAGGTTTGAGGAATTTCATCAGGAACTGTTTCAGCAACAGGATCCTGAACCTCAACAGGCTCAACTTGTGGTAAAGCATGCTCCATAACTGTCTGTGCAGGCAGAGAAATCGACACAACTGTCCCTATCGGACCGATTTCCTCAGTAGTCTGTGAGCTACTACCCTTTTCGGCTACATCAAGTTCTAGAAACTTTGCCGTCTGGGATTCTACAGTTCTTGTACCTCCACTGGGATTGTAGAATCGATATCCTTTAGAATGATCTGGATAAGATACAAAATAACACCGAGTGGTTCTAGGATCCAACTTACTCAATGTTGGATTATACAACCTTACTTCTGCAGGACAACCCCAAACTTTAAGATATTTTAGGCTAGGTTTTCGTTCAGTCCACAGCTCGAAAGGAATCAATGAAACTGCTTTTGTAGGAACTCGGTTCAATATGTAAAGGGCTGTTTTTAAGGCTTCACGCCATAGGAAATCCGGTAAATTGGTCCTATTGATCATACTCCTCACCATTTCCATTAGGGTGCGATTGCGCCTTTCGGCCACACCATTCTGCTCAAGACTTCCAGGCATAGTAAATTGAGTTACTATCCCAGAATCCTCCAAGTACTTAGCAAATGGCCCTTTAAGCTGTCCAGCATCGCCACGCTTGCCATAATACTCACCACATCGATCTAATCTCATAACCTTTTTGACTTTTCCCAGCTATTTCTCAACTTCAGTCCGAAAAATCTTGAACTTGTCAAGAGACTCAGACTTTTCTTTAATCAAGTACAGATAACCATATCGGGATTTGTCATCGATAAATGTGATGAAATAAAAATTTCTACACACGATTGCTGTATAGGGTCCACTGATATCTGTATGAATGACCTCCAATAGGTCATTACTGTGCACTGTAGTTTTCTTCTTTATTTTGGTCATCTTACCCCTACAATAGTATACACAAGTCTCCAGGTCACTTTTAAGAGAAGGTAGGATGCTAGCCTTTATCAGCCTATCCACTCTTTCCCTAGAGATGTGACCCAAACGTTTATGCCACAATGCGTAAGACTGTTCTTTAGATAGAGGTCTTTTGGAAACAACCTTTTCAGCTGTATAAGCGACGTATATATCCGTAGGAGTCAAACATAATCTGTACAATCTATTGGACATATTGCAGCACCCAACCTTATTTGAATTAAAAAACATATTAATAACATTGTTCTTTAATTCAAAAGAGTAGCCACATTTTTCTAAACATGAGACGGAAACTAAGTTACGTCTGAAAGAAGGTACATAAAATGTATTCCTTAACATCAGTTTAAAACCAGAATCTAGTATCAAAATGACATCTCCCACGAATACGACGTCGACTTTGTTATTGTTTTCCATGGTGAGTTTCGATTCATCCTGATTTGGCTTCCTCTAGTTTATGAATCCCTGTATGGTGAACGCAACATGATTAGTTGCACCACTATCGAGCCACCATGAATCAGATGGGACTTCAGATAGGTTAGATTCACAAACTAATGCTAAATAATCGTGACCAGTTTGCTCACGCTTGGACAACCAAACTTTATACTTATTGCAGTCTTTCTTTATGTGACCTTTCTTCTTGCAGAAGAAGCAGATGCCACTATCCTTAGAAGATGATCCTTTATTGGGACCCAAACTTTCAGCATGACCGGTGGCAGAATGACTGATGGTTGGATGAGTTCCTTTACGAGTACGACCCTTAAACATTTTCCCCTTCTTCTGGCTAGAACCAGAGGTAAACAGGGCTAGATGCCCTTTCTCCTTCCTCAGTTTCTCTTCCTCAACTACAACCCTAGCAATTAAGTCATTAACTGACCAGGTTTCATCTTGGGAGTTGTAGTTGGTTTTGATAATGCCAAAATCAGGTGGGAGAATGTTTAGTGCCTGATGCACTATGCAAGTGTCAGGAATGGAGACATTTAGGGCTGTGAGTTTGGACTGTAGGTCTACCATCCTAAGGATATAGTCCCTAACCCCTCCAGAACTATCGTATCTCATGTTAAAAAGTACTTGCAAATGTGTCTCTATCTCAGCATTAGGTGACACACGGTTTCTAGACTCTAAGGCTTCCATCAACTGTCTGGCAGTATAATCAGCAGACATACCACTTTTCAAATGTTCCTGAATGGCCCGCCTCATAGACAACAGACAAATCGTATTGCTCTTCTCCCAGACAAATCGTATTGCTCTTCCTGAATGGAGACATTTGTGCTACTTTGGCGGTCACTCCCTAATCAAACTCTTGAAACTCTCTCATACCAGGGATATAAACTTTATGTCTCACATTTACCATATACATAAATTTTAGACTTGATGACAGGGGCAATGTCACTAAAATGATATGTCATGCCAATTACATTGCTCAATTTATTGATACAAGTTAAACCTTATACATGCAATCATCACATGAAAATAGACATTCATACAGACACAACGGCGCAAACCACGCTCAAAACGGATTCCGGATGAGCTCAAACGAGCTTCCAGAAGTTTGGGCTCGTGCGTAGGTCCACGGACCGGTCGGATCGCCTGGTCCGGTCAACGGATGGGGGTTGGGTCACAAGTCGGCGGATGGGTCGGGTCTCCAGGTCGTTGCGCGGGTCGGCGGACGGGTCGGGTCGGGTCCCTCCTTTGACCGGATGACGTCATTCGGGGCCCAGCTATGGGCTGCTATGCGCCACACAGCTGGCGCGCAGCATTTAATGCTGCGCCTAGCTGTGGGCGCACGCATTAAATGCCGCGCCCACAGCTAGCACTGACGTCAGCCCAGCTGTGGGTTGAGACGCGGGGCATGGGCGCACGTGCCCGCGCCGGCGGCACGTTGTAGCACCGTCCGTGGCGCATGTGGCGTGTGCGGCTGCGTCCGACCTCCGCCTCCACTCGATACGCTCGGAATCTCGAGCCCAACGCGTTTGTGCAATAAAAATTAACTTTCATCCGTCAAAAAAATCGAAAATGACCGAAAAACCCTTAAGTTCTAAAACCGAGCTACGGCGGCTCTGATACCACTTGTTGGCCGTGACCGAGACGGCAACGGCTCACCCTAGGATTGACGTAGCTAAGCAATAGAACGATTCAGTCAATGAAAGTTGAGTTACGTACTTGTTTTCGAATCCATGGTCGTTTCGGGGCCGTTGTTGACGATCCACGAGCTCTCGTCTTCCCCTCTATCACCCACCGGATCACTGGTTCAATGAGGCCGCCTCTCGTGGTCCGTTTGCCTAATGGACTCCTTATGCGAGTTCAGAGAGAATTTCTGTGCGTCTGGGCTAGAGGAGGGACTTTGAGCGCTATTTATAGAGTTTTTAGCCAGACGCTCTCATTACGGGCCAAGCCGAACTCGGCCCACACAAGCCAGTCCCATATTAGACTTAATTGAGAATCTTGATATCCGACCTTATTAGACCAAGCCTGTTAATCGGTTTTACAATCTCAATTAATACAAGTCCACATCAGAAAATTATTACATAGAATACAACCTTCATTTCATGAGGTGTAAGTGATCCACGTTGCTGAAACTGTCATTCTACGGCTATGATACATCATACTAGGGCTCACCAAATCGGCGAGCTCGAACTCACCCAAGGCCGGCAAGGCTTAAGCTCATCCCTTGCCTGGGACTCATCGCCAACCGTCCAGTGGAAGAAAGAGGAGGAAAAAGAGGAATGATTTTCCTAACTGTTGGAAGTTTTTTTTTTCCATTGACTAAAAAATATATATCTTGATTAATTTATTTTCCATGAACTCAATGCCGGAAAATATGAAAAACATTTTACTGAAAATTATTTTTTGCAAAATAAACGAACCCTTTAACTCAAAACAAAATCAACCTACATTATTATTACAGTAGTTGGGTGTTGAATTGGTACTTGTATATTATTATTTTTTCTAGCTGTTGGACATGGTCGAGCTCATAAGGCTTTAGTCTAGACCAGATGTCCAACTATTTCTCGTCGTATCTTCATTTTGTATGAATGAAGTCCATGTATCCGGGAAAAAGAAAAAGTGAGAGACAATGTTGACTCTTGAGTGTTGACCGTTTGGTCCCGACTCTGAGCACGAAGGAAGTGATGATGCCTTCATTTGGTTGGTTCTTGATCCACTTCATCCCTAGCAAAGCATTTCCAGCGTCACATTATCTCTTGAAGCATGCCGTTGCCAACAAAACTCCGGAGCGGTGCCATTTGTTTGATTTTAACGCAATTCAGCCTTTCTGCTCTTTGACAAGAATCACCGGTGGTTTACTTTTACATACAGGCCAGGGCAAACAATCATCAGAAGCAAGAACCTGAGGGCTCAACAGTAGTAACGAGTATCAGCAGGTATCGGGGGGAAAAAGAAAAGGTGGGTATCTGGTCATTGCTTGAAGTGGCTTCGATGCCAGTTCTGCAAGTCCACATCATTTGTGCGGTCGGAGCTTATATGCCGACTGGTCGCTGCAATCTTCTCCCTGCAGCTACTAGGAAGGCCCAATAACAAGCTAAAAGCAGAAACAACTAAGTGTAAACTAGTATGGATGGGTGTTCATCATAGCAGTTGGAAATGTTAAGCGATAACTCTGCGTTCCAAGAGTCTGGTATGTTTCACTGTTGGCTTATTTTTCCGCTGAATGCTGATAGCGTTCATCACCTTCCCACCCTCGCTAATTTTCACCAGCCTGACCAAAATAGTTCCTCTTCAGGATGTACTATCATGGTTAGCCAATATTGCATTTACTCACTGTTAGCAAATTATGTCCTCATCCCTTTCCTTATAGAAGTAGAAGGTGCATACTGAATTTTGTTTTCTCATAGTTTCTTGAGGTGTCAGCGGAGCCTATAAAGTTTTTGTTGGGTTTGATCTTTAACTGGTCTGAACGGTTCGAAATTTGTTGTAAGGTAGTTTTTGCCCATTAACATTGGAATTTCCTTCCTCGTTGGAGGGGTTCTTGGATGAATACTCGTGTTAGTGTGGAAACCGATGACCCACCTATAGGGTCTGATCAAGGCCGCTTGCTCGACAGGTAATCCTGTCATAAAAACTATGATGACCCGGTTCCTTGGCATCGTCCTTTCACATGAATTGCAAAGACAAATTGGTTTGTTATTGTTTACTTAACTTATCGCCATTAGGAAACTCTGGGAAATTTACCCCTCATTATAATCTCAAGAGTCTGATGAGGGCGGTAGCCCATTTGGCGACTGGAATGCTTGCTGCTCCGCTGGACTCTCATACGCATATTTCTCGATGGCGGTATGTTCTCTTCGTTGTATGTATAAATCTTTTATCAAATGAAAATTGGCTTCAGGGATGTGTAGTAGATACGTGCTTTCATTGTTCGGCCTCTTTGACTTGATCAAAGATGCCTCGAATTAATATTTCTCGTTTTAGCTGCATTGAATCTATAACGCGCCAGCATGCGACTATCTAACTCAAAGTGTACTTTCTTCTGCGGTGTCAAAGCAGCATGGTTGTTTCCACATCTGGACTTGCACTAACCAACTGAGCCAGAGGCCTCAAAGACGCCTAACATGGACTCAAATGCCGGTTCAGAAAAATGCCTTCTTAGAGAAAAAGACAGGGAACAACAAACTGTGGTCAGTGTGCAATAGACGAAGGCTAGTGAAGATGCATAAACACAAGCTGTGAGACTTATCCTTTTCTTTCCCATTCGAAGTGGCGCAAGAAAAGTTGCATTGTCGTTGCTTTATTTTCATGAGCAATTGTATTTCAAACTCCAAATGGGGATTCAGATAAGACCAATACATTACTCTGCAATAAAGTTAGAGAACCTATTCACCATGTGCCGGAGGAGCTGATGTCGCCTCCTACACTTGCTGCAGCTAGTTTCATCAATAATCATTATGCTTGCAAAGCGTGAGAATCCCATCAGCCTGCTGAACAACTGTTGTTCCCTTCACATAGCATATAAACAGTCGAAACTACATGTACAGATGGCCGAGATGCAAAAGCAAAAAAGTTTCGCTCAGATTCCGACCACCCTACCGTGATCTATTAGAAGCATAAACAGTATCCCCTTAAATCCCTAACCTGACGACACTAGTACTACAATTTCACATCTTCATGCGTCTTCCATCTTCTTCCACATGACAAGAGACTTCAGAAATTCCATCACCTACATGCGATTCCAAAGCATCCATTGTATATTAGCATATGCTTCTGAAAAAGCAACCAAAAGATTGTTGGCGAAAAGTACAGTAGATGAACAAAAATTTGCACCTCCGATGGGTCCCTTAGAGAGTAAAGTGCCTTCGTTTCTTTGGGGACCGAAGATACCAAAATCCCAATGCCACATTTCTTTTCACTCAGCATCTAATATAGATCATCAAAATGGCCAACTCATTTGTGTGCTTGCTTCAAGGTAGAAAAATAAAATAAAACATTTGAAATTGCATGTGCGGAGTACCTTAAATGCATCTTCATCAGTTCTGTCATCTCCAATATAGATTGGGAGCACATCAGCTTGATTAGCGAAACCTGTGTCAACATGAAAGCAAGTTAATTTGTTGCAGCATAGCGTGTGTCCGCTTATGTGCCAGAAAAGAGAGTTAAGGGCGGAAAGAAAAGATACCAAGAGAATTGAGCAGAAACTCCACTGCTTTCCCCTTATTCCAGTCCACTACAGGACGAATCTCCAAAACCTGGTTACCAAAAAGAAGAATGTGCAACAAATTACCTAGACCCACTTAACAAGAGGAAGTTTAGATGCACAGATGAACGTGCGGGAATTGTGACAAGAATTGTACCTTCCGTCCGTGAGTTATTTGCAAACGCGGGTAGTCTTTTAATAGATTGTGGACTAATCGAGCAATAGTGCGCCAATTCTGATCAGAGAGCAAGCAATTGAAATGAGACTTGGAAGTTAAAGCTATTGAACATCACTGCAGCCCTCGATAAATCTACGAACTACAGCCAGTCCTCACCTTTTCATCTACATTTCGGTAATGTACTGAGGCACAGAACTTGTTGTTCTCAACTATTGTGCCTTTGATTCCTTTTGTCTTCTCGACCAGGGTTCTAAAAACCTGCATGCCCAGTTCAAGAATGAATCTTCTAATTGCCACTTATCATACATATAGTTACCATAAATAAATAAATAAACCGAAAGCAGAGCAGTTGGCACCTCGTCAATCATTGGTAAAAATTCTCCAGCAGGCTGGAACTGTTTTAGTTCCTCGCACTATATTAATAAGAACAGACGTCACTAAATGATAAACCATCAACATGAAATTTATTGCTCCAGTCAACACAAACGTTCTTGAGTAGATCTTCAAATACCTGTCTGTCGGCTAATTTGACGCAGCCAGGATAATAAACGGAAGTGGTAACGCCCACAGGACCCACAATATCCATCCCATGGCTTCCGGCATAATAAAGTTCAGTCAGTCCTACCAACTCATGTACCTAAAAGGAAAATAAATCGATGTAAATCAGGTATAAGATCTTCGGGTATCGATTGAGAAGTGAAAGTTGAAAGGTGGATTAAAGGCTCGAATGTTCCGAACACCCTCTAAAGTGGAGTCCTCCAAATACCTTGTTGCGACTCCTCCCGCTAATAATGGTAGTTGGGAAGAACTCTGCGACATTTTTCACGGCCAAACGCATCTGAAAATATATTGGCCAATGTCATCAAATAAATAATGGAATACCAAGAAACGAAGGGATCTATGCTTATAAAATACTATTCTTACTTCACTGGACATCAGTGCATCATCAGGGTTGTCTACAATTGGCGAAAGAGTCCCATCATAATCCAAAAATATGGCTATCTTCTTCTTCTCAGCCTGCTTCATGAACTGCTCAAATGAATCGAGTGCTGATGGATGCTTAATCTGTGCAATCCAGATAAATTGCAATTAAACAACATGAATTAGAGCAAATGGCATAGTATTGTGCTTTGCACATTATTAAAATCTAGAAACTATAGAATCACCTTCCAAGAACAATAGGCGATCTCAGCATCATCTAAAGCAACTCCGACACGATAACCTTTTATAAGCCTTTTACGAGGAGGAGACGAGGCTTTCATTGCATCTAGCCAACCATTAGAGAGAGCCTCATCGAGCTTACCCGGCTTTCTCCTCAGTATAGGTATGCATTTGCTGGAGGACAAGGAGGAACGAATGCCCAGTCTTGTCTTGTTAATGGGTGCAGGATCGGCAAGAACAGGAGACGAATGAGTAGACTTAAGTTCCATTGAATCAAGAATACAGAGCACTACAGGACAAAAGATCGTATTGATTGTGCTGCCAGTTCCTGGAAATTGCACTTTTAAGAGAGACTTATAAGCTATAGACGAATATGCTTTATCCGCCCCTCTTGTCAATGAAAAACCACCTCTTCAGAGTTTTCTTACAACTGCTATTGGGAGTGCAGTCCATTAAGTGCTGAGTTCCTGAGATCTGGTCATGAATATAAGACACTAACATTTATCAAGAAAACTATATCTAACACGAGCAAGACAGATTTGCCTTATGCCAAAAATACCTTCTCATTTCCAAAGCAGTATATTTATAGCCGATAATTCATTGCAATGCTTGAGAAAAGAAGCTATCTTCCAGATCTCTTGCGCTCAATACCTTTCTGAGAGTCACTGCAAACGAAAATCACTAACTTAGCGTCTGAAGTTTGAGCCGGTCGATATATTTTAGCCCTGAAAACTTGTTCAGCAGCAGCAGGTAAAGGACCCATTTTGCAAATGCAGACGTGGAAAAAGGCAACCGAATATGCAAACGTTGATGAGTTTGGTGCTGGATATCTATAATCACATGTAACAATCAGTCCTAAGTTTTCACATGACACTTTCGTATGACAAATTGAAAAGACAAAATGCAGAAAGAGATTACACGGCATGCGGTATCTGCACCATGTGGCATCAAGTGAAAAACAACCACAGACATATTCTCCATGTATCTTTCCCAAATTTACTTCATACAGACTTCACGTTCTCTAGAGAAAAATCGACAGTACATGTAATCATCAGCAAGACGATCCAAGATTTTATAATTCTCAAAGAACTTTTCCTTCGTGTCATCTCAAGGACTCAAGTCTGTCACAATTGTTATTGAGATGGAACAATTATGGTGCAGTCGCCAATTCCTACAGAAACAATGCACATGGAACATAGGCCAAATTTCTTATATAACATGCATAGAAAAAAGAAATCCCGCAAAAAATAAATAAATAAAGGAATTATTTTCACATCGTCCTCTATGCATGCATCATGTAGTACTACATCGACCTGTGGGGGCCTAGATTGAAAAAAAGAAAAGAAAAAAGGCATGCAATACCCATGTATAGATCTCATACATCACTTTCACAAATGCATAATAGTATGACTCATCGGGAAATTGACAAGATTTATTTTGCTACCGCGAAAAGGACACTGCAACTGCAAAAAAAGACCATGAGATGTCACCAGGGACAAAAATGGGGGAAAATAAACAAGAAGATGATCACAACATCAACCTTCATTGTTCACACATGAAACATGTAATCTTGCCCACTTTCGATTCAAACTATACGGGCTGAAACAATTCGAGATTGTAAAATACTCACGGAAGTTTCTGGGCCAAGAATAAGGGAAGCTAGAGTTCATCAAGACTTTCTATTTAACAGTTCACATCGAGAGGAAGTGATAAAGACACGTTTCACGGTTTTGCATTCGAAAGAAAGTGATGGATACACGTTTCCGGACATCAACACCATCCACCAGGATTACAGCAACCGACAAACAATTAACTTTATCATTAGCCTATGATTTATGAACGAAATAAGCAAATGGGGTCCTCAAAGTCACCATCTTCAGCAAGTTCAGCTCTTTCAAAGCTGAACCAAGCAGAGAAGCTGTTTGAGTCCTCTAAAATAATCAAGAAAATCGCGTCTTCAAAAACTGTACGCCGTTAAAAAATATGGGTCCGACATCATATGGTCCTGGATGAACCGAGCAGGTATAAAAAAAAAAATACTTGCAATCGAGAGCTGAATAAACTGTCGCCGAAACTCACTGCGAGTTGAACTAAAAATGTATCGTCGTCATAAACCATGATAGACACCAAAAGATTCGATTTTGCCGTATGAAGAACGTTCACTAAACGAAATCCCAGCCCCGAAACGCGAGTTTATTGAACGAATCTTTAATGGGTTGGCACGGCCGTCAGGAGACGTGCATGATGCAACAAATCACGAGCGGTCAAAAAAGCAGCTCGTACCTTTCCCCCTTCAAGTGACCCTTGGGAAAGATGCATTCGTGGGAGGAAGAAGGCCAGCCGTGGCGAAGGAAAGACGAATTGATTGGATAGAGTTGATGGACGAAGGAGTTTCGGAGAAGAAGAAGAAGATCGTCTCTGTCACCAAATGCCAACAAGGTCGAAGCTTTGGACCTCTTTAGAGAGAGAGAGAGAGAGAGAGAGTAAGACCGTCTCTGTCACCAAATGCCAACAAGGTCGAAGCTTTGGACCTCTTTATTGAGAGAGAGAGAGAGAGAGAGAGAGAGAGAGAGATGAAACGCACGCAGAGGCAGACGACAAGGGAACCGCGAGGTGCTCTGGGAGTTTTATAGAGTGGGATTTCGAAGGCGAACTGCTCTTTTTCCTCGTCTTCCCACCCTCCATTTCTTTTTCCTTTTCTTTTCCTTCCTTCTTTCCTTTTCTTGATTTTTCTTCCCAATCTTAGCACAGGACCCCTATACATCCGGGAACTCATACGTGTGCAATTATGTATGACGAGCGAAATTCATCATCTTACCATAAGAAGTTCATTATCTAAGTATTTTCCTTGTTGACGTATCAAAACAGAGCATGCACCAGCCCCTGCTTTCATCCTGCAGACGCTCTCCCCGCTTTTGGCAAAAGATGCAGAGGATGCTGAATCGCTAGCATGTCACCCATGATGAAATCACGTCACTAAACCAAACGGGGATTAAAGCTTTACGCGATCGACTTGCTGCGATTTCCGAGCACGTTTAGGGCGACAAGCCACCAAAGTCAACAGCTACAGTCACTGTGCTCCTCGTACTTTTGCTGACCGAAATCACCACAACCAGGTAAAAAAAAGAAAAGAACTTTTCTTGGAAGAAAGATGGAGTTAACCTGGTCAATCAAGTGATGCGGTCAAAGAAGAGTTGGACAACGTAATTCGTACGGGAGCGGATCGTTAAGCGTTGAATCCTATTTCAGCTTGGTCATAAAGGTACTAATTCATGCAGGGATGGACGGGACAATCTTTTGTGGATGCATACCAACGAGTAGACGGCGTAGGCCGGCTCTACCCGGTCCCGAGCCCATGTTAGGCTTTGGACCGGCTCGGGATATTGGCCGACCCTCCGACCGCAAGCAAGGGTTAATTCTCGATGGGAGTCCGGCGAAACGACGGAAAAGTTTTGCACGAACATTTTAAAACTTTATTAGTATGGGAAAAATTACTTAAAAAGTCTAAAATTTATTGCACTTTTCTCAATTCAGTTTTGTACTTTTCAATTTTACTAATTAAAATCCTAAACATTCTCAAGTTTTGCTGATTGAATAGCTCTGATCAATTGTAATAAAAAAATTGCTGATGTGAATGCTAGCCATCATACATGACACGGTTGACATTGAAATGAATTTTTTTTATAATTTTTCAATTTTTTCTGAGTTCATTATTATTTTTAAAAATTCCTTTCTTCTTTCTTTTTTTTTCCCATGAGGGTTGCCAGCCCCCATTTGTGTGAAATTGGCCGTGACCCTCATTGGACTTGATAAGAAAATGAAAATAAAAAATAAAAAAATGATTTACATCGATGCCGATCATCTTTCACAACATTATTGGTGTTCACATCGACAATTTCTGATTCTAACATTATTCCAATAAGTTTCGCTAATATGTTCGGTCGAGTTCTTGTCACTAGTTATTGCTAATTAGTCTTCAAACATACTAATTAACACAGTCCATCAAAAAAATCCAATAAAAAAATTAAACAATTTGTCTTCGTATAGTAAACTAAATCAAAAGCACCCTCCATGCGGCTAACTAGATTATAAATGAAAACACCAACAACGTGAAAGGTGGTGGTAAGACCTCACCTTGAGCATTCATATGAAAAGATAGCTAGGTGGCTCGATTTACGCACATTTCGTTTAGTATCGAAGCAGAGTCGTGCCACTATGACACTTGAAATGGTCCGACTTAAAAATGCGTCTTTGCATCGAAATCATTCAAATCCAATCCAGTAAGCTCGTCTCTCCATTTCCAACCAATTAGTATGATTTTGGAAGGGAAATTTCAATTCCCCAAACTTAGGTACACAGAATTCTATTCTTGGACCGTAGGATACACGCATAAGATATGCCCTTCTGTTTCTGTAATGCATTGCCTCAAGTCAAAGGCAATAGATTCCCATCAAACTAAAACAAAAACCGGTCCTCTCATTCTTCTTTTTTTAACAATAATACATATTAGTTAGGTAAAGGTCGGCGTTTCTGGCCAACCAATACACTCAAGTGACAGCAAGCGACATGCCCAATTTCTCCTGTACACATTGCAATTGTTAGGTTCAATCGAATTGGCTTGAAGATACAACTTCGATTCTCTTTTGATGTGGACTCGTTGGATGGATTGCGCACGAAAAGTGTAAAATGCTTAGATCTTCGATGGTAGGATTCGTTTTCCGTGAGGTGGCGCACGTAGAGACATTGGAAGCAATCATCATGAATTGTCGAAGGTTATAAACTAAGCAAGAATCCGAGATCCATCGATTTCATATTCGAAAAAAATATATTTTTAAATATATATATATATATTTTTTTAAAAATGATCATTTATATCGTTTGAAGTAATCATTATTATATATATTAAGACGAGAAAGGGTGTGAGTAGTAAATTGGTTTCTTTTCTTGGGAATTTGCAATGATTTTTTTCTTCAACTCCACACTTTACTACTTTTCACCAACCCAAGTAGATCTAAATAAAGAAAAAGTGATAAGGCTGAGGGTTTGTTTTGATGGTTTTTATTTCTTTTTTCAAATTTTAAAGTGTACTTATTACATTCTTATAAATGCAGGATTTAGCAGATTGTCGTTTATTAAAATAAACTTTGTATGTGAGATGAATTTGGATAGGACAAAGATTATGTTCCCTCTTCTAAAAAATTCAGCTCCATTTGTTTCGCAAAAAATGGGTGACCTTAAAAAATGTTTACCTAAAAAGTATTGCTTACTATAATAAATGAACGAACAATTTTTTTATTACTCAAGAAAATATTTAGATATAAATTGTTATTTTTAATGCTTTTACTTTCATTTGGTGATTATTTCAAGCGATACAAATAATTATTTTTAGGAAAATATATTTTAAATCGCTCATTTTCGGCAAAACAAAGGAACGTTTATGTATCGATTTTTTGTATTATACTTTTATATTGATATGCTTATATTCTTACCAATTCCAACCTAAAGTTTTCCTTCCATGGGTTACTGACTTATGTACTCTCCCTTTCAATTAAAATAGTAAAAAGTATTAGATGGATCTGTTATTCATTAGACCAACGATTTGATTTTTAGTACAATAAGAACATGGGACTTTCTTGACAAATCTAATGCATCTTGGATAACATAGAGGGAAAAAAAATTACGCGATGCCATGCGACAAAATTGGCCAAAAAGAAGGCTTCATTTGTTTCACGAAAAATATTTTTTAGAAAAATATTTTCTGAATTTTTCGGTGTTCGTTTCATGGAAAATAAAATAGTAAAGGAAAATATTTTCCACCAATTGAAGAAATACCTTTAAAAGTGGGGAAAATGTTTTCCGCTTTTTTTAAAGAGAAAAACATTTTTCGTGTTTCTCATTTACCTTTAAATATCACGACCTCTAACATCGTGCATCGACCTCGCTTGAGGCCGGCGAGCTGGTGGCCTTTGACAAACGAACACCGGAAAATATTATCACTTTCCAAAAAAATAATTTCCTGGAAAATAATTTCCAAAAATGCTATATTTTCCGTGAAACGATCGGAACCAAAGTATCCAAAAATACCGGCCAATTCCCCGTTTAATCACAGCGTTGGGAACAATCGATATCAAGTGGTGATGGCACCGAGAGTATCCGAACTTCAGACAATTGGAGCGCGGTCGGGATCGTCCCGTGATTCCTAACTCGAGCACAAAGCGCACGAATGGGATTCGTATGAATGCGAGTTCTACGAACCTAAGTTCAAGATATAATAAATTATACTGGAGTTGAGATTATATGGAATCAGAAATGACATCAAATGAAATGAAATTACATCGACACGACGCTGTCTGATGCCTCAGCCTGATTCATGTTCTGCAAGAGAAGTTGCACCCTGTCTGTCAACTTTGCTTGAAACTCTCCATTGTCGTAAGGCAAAACGCTTCGATCCATGACAGTTTGCCACGATGCCCTCCGAGGCTGTTTCAACTGCCCACCAACTTCTTTGCAACCAACTTCTTGCTCTGCATGTCAACCGCTCGTCGTCGTGCGGACTCATCTTGATTTTCATCTTTTCATTGTCCATGTCCGCTGGTTTCTCCGTATTAGCTCGTTCCCTCTCTTGGTAATACGGGAAAAAAGAAATTAAATGGTTTGAGACTTGAACGGATATGTTATGAATCGCGTCATATATATTAAAAGTACGTGATGTTTAAGTAAAAATTTAGCATTATCATGAGTTTAGACTTAAAATGTATCACTAAATATTGTATATGAATATCAACTTCGTTTGACGGGATATTTTCATAAAAGTATCACATACAACGATTGAATCTTGTTGTTCTCATGTTGTTTAAGCATTTATTGAAGGAACATTATATCTATTCATGTGAACGCGACCGGAAATATTATCATCAAGAAAGCAAGACACTGTGACATGAATATGATATGTAATGTGTTTTGTATGTGGTTAGCATGTTTAACTCTAAAAGGTGGGGGTGGTTTTAACTAAATTCAGCAATTACGCAAAAGACACAAACTTTACTAAAGATTACATACATGCGCCTTTATTTATGTCTTTCTTTCTCTTCAAGCCTACAACTCAGTTCGTATTAGATGAACTGTAATCTCTTTGGCCGAAACCCCACTCTTAAGCGAATTCCCTCTCGAAATAACATGTAAACAGAAAATGGGTAAAAACACAAGCATAAGTTCAATTTACGAATCAAACAATAATGATAATAATCACATTTCTTCAATTCTTATAAGACTCGTAAATTATCTATCTTCTTTTAATTCAAGTACAATGAAAGGTGAATGGCCTATCTTAATCCGATCCCCAATAAATGTGAATTATCAAGTTTTTATCGGTTCTAAATGCTGCAACAATCAAAGGGCGGTTTATCGTGGACAGTCGAAGTTAGAGAAGTGAATTGATCGAGCTGCCAATAGGCTGACCTAAACATCACCCTCACCCCTCACCCAAAAATGAAACTACAAAAGAAATTGACCTTTTGTTTTATATTATCTTATTTTATTTTTTGGCCTGGAGAAATTGACCTTTTAGAATACAGAAAAGGCTGGCGAAGCCACCTCGGATCCACGAGGTGACATGTTGTCTTCAGCGTTTATGACAAATGAAGCCCGGGCCCAGCACCTAATCACCGTCCCTTCCTGGTCTTCGCAGCAACCCCTGCAATCCACCGTTGATCGAATTGGACAATCTGAAAATTTGTTCAATGAATCGACGTGGGATCTACACGATCGTTATATATATGATCCTTATATGATCTAGGTTTATATATAAATCGTATTCGAATAAATCGTCGGAATGAATATCCTTATAGAAATTCACTTGTTGCGAAATTTCGTGTGATTAGAGACTCGCATGAATTAAGGCTTTAGTTGCCCTTGATTGAGACTTATTGGTGACCCAAAATTTATGAAAATTCAATTATCTAAATAATAACACCAAGTTAAATTTTCAATACTAGTTTCCACATCACATAAACAAGAACCGAGAATGCAGGAGCACAACCCAACATATAGCAACTCTTGGAAAGGGCAAGAAAGATCAATTTCACTCCACAAATCAGGCATGCCCACAATTGGCTGATGCGGGGTGATTTGATTTGGATTTTTTATTCTTAGATTTAGACAATATAGAACTTCACATTGTTGGGGAAGTTTGATTACTAAAGAAGATATTTCTTTACTTTCCTCCAATATGTGGACCTTGCTTCTTCTTTTTTTAAGAATCAAGATTATGTTAGAAAAAGCACATTTGAAAGAATTCCATTAAAACTTTTAGGAAAAGAAAAGGGTTCGGCCTTGGGAAAAAACTGGGCGTCGTCGTCTTATACAAGAAAGACAGATGGCTATCTAGAGCTAACCATTAAAAGTTGCTTGGTTGGATTTAAGGAAAAAGACTCACTTCAGTTATCCGAAAAAAAAAAAGTGTCAGTGATCTAAATCTTGCTATTCTAAAAAAGAGCTTTAGCAAATAGATTGATGCTGAACTTCTCCCCCATGTCCATCATAGCATGGGTTAATTTTTGGATGCATATTCGTGTGAATGATGATCATTGTCCTTAAAGTATAATCTATTACCTATTATTTTTATCGTAGGGTTTACAATAAATATACTTGCACGATATATGCCAAAGTGATTGAAAAATGAGTTCGGCAATTATACATTTTCTTTATTGAGGTTTTACCTTGATTGTAAATGTGTTATCAAAATTATGTATATGAAAATAGAAGATTAAAGAGTTATAAAGAAGAATTTATTGTTGTTATGAACAGTCGTATGTATGATTTAGTCCTATTTACAAATAACCAATCAACACATCTATTGTTTGTACGTATCTTATCCCCACCACCATCATTTTTCATGTTAACAATTACTTCTTTTCATAATCATGAGTCGCATCTTTTCATAATGACAAACCATTTCGATAGATGTTTATTTAATTACCCATTTGATTTATAGACCATATTAAAATCTTAAATATCTCTATATATATTTTTTTCAGGATTTCATAATATATCTCTTTGTTTAGTTTCCTAGTTCGAATTTTTTATCTCTTTAGGAGGGAATTGATTAACCAACGGCACCATCACTCTTCCAAGAGCAACGTGACATCTCCACCACTGACCCTTTTCACTCAATTTCATTTGGAAAATTAGGAATAGAAAATCTCAATCGGGATTTGCATAAGTAAGACAAAATTAATCTGAAAAAAACAACTACCAGAATAAAATAATAAGTACAGAAATATTACCGCTGGAATCCATTTAATTTCCAAGGTAGAAATAACATTAGAAATGTCGTCTTTAGCATTGTCTTCACCAATCACTTTACCTTAAAAACAAACCGTATCCATCTTGAAAGGATTGAGTATTGTATTTCGAAAATAATACTTGAACAGTGGGCAACTGGAAATCCACGTCAAATGCATCGCTTTCTCCCAATAGAAATCAAGAGATTGATCGACGAATCTTTCTTGCTTCAACGCCAAGAGCTTACTTGTGTATTCATCCATAAACCCGAAAAAGCGTTTCCGATTTGTATATTCAAGGTTCTTGGAAACCTTAAAGCGACCCGCACCATCCATCGAGCAACATCCATCGTGCATTAAGAAATTTGCACTTCAACTTCTTGTGAATTATTTATAACTCGATTCTTATCACTTTTGATTAGTTGCCTTAGATAAATTAGAAATATATCGCTTTCTAATGCCCATCTCTTACAAACTGAAACTTGTGGTCAAGATCCTATCAACCGTCGTCCTTCTTTAGGTTTCTTCACGTATCATAGCTTCTAGTTATTTCTTTTTTCTGTTACTTTGTGGAGTGCTAATCTTCTAGAGCTAGGGTTTTAGGCACATAATTATGTGCCCTATACTTGCATGTAATTGAGTTTATCTCTTTGAATTGGAACTAATGTTGAGAGATCTTTCTTTGCGCAATTTGTGCATGCACTCTTCTGGCGTACGTTGGCAGATTGAAACTCATGTCCACCCGTCACCAACGCGTCCCTGTCCATAATAAAAATTGAATTATACGCACGTAGTCTACGCCCCCACAGTCAAATATTTGGAGCCGACTTTAACAATAAATCTAAGACTTTCGCCATTTTAGAATCTCCGATGATAATGACGCTGCGGCCAATAAAACCCTAGTTCGGTAGTTCAAATGACTATATTAAACAACTAAATGCGCCCGGGAAAAAAAATCAAATTAGGTATCACCCAACATTATGGTTTATGAAATCCAGCAGTATTCATGCTCGATCTGCATCATCTCCGTCCGGGATAAGAAGTAAAGTTTTTTATTGACGTGCGATTAAATATGGAAATAAGATGCAATCAAATTAGTAGTCACTAGATACTATTTACGAATCTCGATGTAATTTCATGCTAAGGAAATTCAAACATCTTTCGTGAAGGCAAAATCAT
This sequence comes from Melaleuca alternifolia, assembly GCA_019926035.1. Lineage (NCBI taxonomy): Eukaryota > Viridiplantae > Streptophyta > Magnoliopsida > Myrtales > Myrtaceae > Melaleuca > Melaleuca alternifolia. The sequence goes on from JAGKPW010002165.1 coordinate 250,278, forward strand.
ATGTTTGGTGACTAACACGGGATTTTTCTTATACCCTCCAAAACGTGCATGCTCACTTCTCGGGTCAATCTCCTGATCTCCATGCGTGCATGCAAAAGATAGTAACGAATTAGGGTTTTACGTTTCCGAACTCTGGAGAAGACCATCAATTCTCACAGAGCATCATCAGTGACATCAAAGAGAATAGCTTCGTTTTCTGCAACAAGTTAACTGAAAAAATTATTCCAAGTATTTTCCCATGCAGAGGTAGAACTGGGGTTCGCCTACATGCAAAAGATAGTAACGAATTAGGGTTTTACGTTTCCGAACTCTGGAGAAGACCATCAATTCTCACAGAGCATCATCAGTGACATCAAAGAGAATAGCTTCGTTTTCTGCAACAAGTTAACTGAAAAAATTATTCCAAGTATTTTCCCATGCAGAGGTAGAACTGGGGTTCGCCTACCACGGCCTTCAAATGTTTTTCATACGATACGGAAGAAAGCACGCCACATCGCCACATTTCTTGGGTGTATAGATATTGTCAATGTGACTACCGTGAACGCTTTGCTTATCGTCAAAACGACCAAATTGTTTGACATCGGGGAGCAATAGTAGGTGTCGAAATCATGCACCAAGTCAAAATGTCTTTTTTCCTTAAGTATTTCGATTTTTCTTGTACCTCACACTTAACCCTCTTCGGTCAAGAAAGGAACTAATACTGGGAAAAAAAGATTAACTCTCCCTAACAACAATCAGCAAAATGATACTAAAAATGGGAAAATTGTCCCAAAAGTTCCAAGCCTATTACACGATAGCCAATTCTATCATGAACTTTTTAATTATACCAATTTAATCCTAAATATTTTAATTATGCCCATTTAGTTTTAGATATTTTGATAATTTATCAATCTAGTTCTAGATTTATTAGGGTTTATCAATATATTCTTTTTTAACATTAATCAAAATAATATGTTTAGGACTAAATTGATCAAATTTCAAAAGATTTAAGACTATATTAACATAATTGAAATATTTATAAAAGCGAAATACAATCGGGGGGGGGGGGGGGTAATTCAAATCCCTCAGGTAAAATAAGAACAACCCCCACATTCAAACCTCCCTTTTTACCATTAGCAAGAACTTGTTTAACTTGCATATCATAAGGAATTCGAACAACTGCTTCAAATACAGTATCAGGAAGTACCGCTTGCAGAACCTCAATATCCACGGGTTTATTAGCTAAATGGCAATTGGCACATACAATACGCCCGGTCGCTTCTCGTGGATTTTCATAACCCTGTTGTGCAAAAAGGGGATATGCATTTGAAATGGATGTTCGAGTTATGATATATATCATCAGCGATACGGAAATAGATCGAATAATCTCTTTCTTTATCCAAGAAAAGGTGTTTTTAGTTTGCATGGTCTCATCATTGATCCCGAAAATTTCTACAATAAAATTAGGTAGGTCGCTTGTATAGTTCCCTATCCACAATTCTGCTATTTATTTTACTGAAATCACTTTACTGGAATATAGGAGTAGGAGAAATTCCTGTAGGGTAGAAAGAGTAAGTACGTCTTAAAATGGAAATGCTTTGCTTATGTACCTTATGTTACAAAGTAACAAATATCTATTTGGATCAGTCATTCATTGAATGATAAATCACTACAAGTGATGGAGATACACGATTTAAATAACGGAAGATCCAGTATTTAAAAATTGTATCCGGAATGACTGGAAAAGTAGAAACAAGACCCGATATAATTTGATCGTTGTGAACAAATCCAAAATCTTTGTAGACATAGGCAATCATTAGTTCCCAACCATGGGGCGAATGGAATCCGATACATAAATCAGTTAATAAAAGAATAGAGAAAGCTTTTATTGTGTCACTTAAGTTATATAGGAATTCTTGAACCCAAGAGTTAAGAATAGCAAGTTCTTCATTACCCAGAATAGAATAACCACTGAAAATAATGAAAGAGGTTATATTTGTCGATAAGTGCAAAATCATATGGATATGATCCTCATTGTGCATCTTGATCAATTGGATTGTTTCTTTGTGGATTCCTATACAAAGTGTTTGTAGATGTGTGTCCGGGTATTCTTTTATCATTTCGTCCAAGAGTAAGAGTTCTTCCAATTCTATGAATTTTTCTAGAATACTCTTTTCTTGAATATAAGTCAAAAAAGTTTCGGATTGCCTAGTATTCCACCAATTAGTAATCCCAAATTCAAGACTTTTCTTAAATGAGAGAGAGATCCACTAGGGCAAAAATACTATAGATGTAAGATATAGAAGAGGAAGAAATGCTTTCTTTTTTGCCATTTTTTCATCTTTGAATTGTTAATGAACCCACCTCATTTGTTGAATCTATGTGATCTACTATTTCTATTAACCCTAAGTTCTATTACAAGGCATCGAACTTATGAATTTATTCCCTGTTTTTTATTTGTGATTCAGTAGTTAGTCCTTGAATTTAGAAAGAATACAGAAATAGAATAAGAGCCCGTTTCGAATGAAGAAATAATAATAAATCTTGTTTCCAATTGAATTGATCAAATTCGAAGACCTTTTCGATGAATGCTTGAAAGAACCAATTCAAGCAAGTAATGAATATTATTTTCATTTTAAGCCAAAAGAACTCCCTTTGTCATTTCTATCAAAAAAGAAAATCTTTCGAAAAAAAATGGCCATACTACAATTTGGCGGAGGAACTTTAGGACAAACTTGATTGGAAAATCGTTAAAAAGATTTAAAATTAAATTGGCACAATCGAAAGTTTTCTAATTGAATTAGTTGCCGTATAATAGACTTAGGACTTTTTGGACAATTACCCTTAATAACTATACTTATATAATTCTCCCAAAACAGACATTTTTCTACTTGGGTGGACATTTTATCCGCAAGTGCTACATATATATGCAACCAAAGTGAATAATGAAGCCAATCAATGTCTGTTGTCTTTTGTGTGAATAATCCAAATCAATTAATGTCCCTTGTCTCTCATTCCCCCAAACGTCCAGAGCTACATGCATGTCCAATGTTGTACAACTTGCTACGAACATTATGGTAAGCGAGTCCCATTTGGCCTGCCCGAACATGAATCTCGTCAGTTCTCAGTCGTGGAGACTAATGCATGCATGCTTATGCAGGAGCATGTGAGAAGTTAACAAACTTAGGTACGACAAGGTCGATCCAATTTAATGTGATCATTTTCCTGTCGGTGTCCTCCTCCTTTTGGGCGTACTGTTTGCAGGACAAGGAAGCTGGCAAGGGTTTTTCTCATCATGGACGTCCGGCAATGGAAAGAACTCACGGTTTCTCCTTTTGTCCATAAGCTAACGTTGGATGGAGGGTTGATAATATAGTTAATGATTCCGACAACCACCACATTGCTGCATTATTACTGGAGCATAGCTAGGGAATCATCACTGGTCTAAAACGTGGTCAATCAGTCTTGTCATTGCCATTATACAGGCTAGATGTCAATTGAGCCAACCAGCAATTGGGTTTTTCGACAATAATGACGCAAAAACAGCAGCTTCCTCGTTTCTGTCGATAAAGATATCTGTCACGTAGCCATGTAGACTTGGAAAGAGAGGATAGGTCAGTGGGCTTAGAGATTCACGATGCCCGATATGTCATTGCATGTCTGCTCTGTCTGTATAATATGTGTGTTTTGCTCTTCGTAAGGCATCGAGACGGCGTGACTTGGGACAAAGGTGGGTCAAATCTGACGGGTTTTGCAGCGAGGATTTCCGAATCGGGTCTGTCAGGTTTTTTTCTCGACACGAAATTACCGAGCTAAACGCTCCTCGCAAACCCTAAATCTCTTTATGAGGAGTCTTCGGATAGTCGCTCAAGGGAAAATTTGTCGCCTGACATTACTCGTGGAAATGATATTCTTGTTACCAGTGGACGGGATAACAATTCATTCTGCTACATCTGCCATTCTATTCCTAAAAAAAAAATCATCCCCTTGTGGATAAGAAGAGCCGAAAATGGAAATCCGCCATGTCAAGTGGAGCTTGTTTATGGCGTTTCCGCTTTAGTACACTCTCCCTCACACATGTCAAAGCTAATAGATTACAAAATCTTGCACGAGTTCCACGTAGATGAAGATAGCAGATGATGCCTCGATTGCGTTTTGTGACTGGTTCAGGTGAGAACTGCTTGGGTCAAATGAGAGAGTTCAGAGAGCACATGGCGGAGCCTATGACAAGTGGACCTTAGTTTATGTCCTTTTTGGGGTCTGTGAGAAAGCCTGGAGAGCTTATTAAATCAAGATTCTACCTGATCTCACGTTGTTGAGCCCTAGAGCCCATCGATCAGTCGTCAAAATCCTGAAGCCGAGCAAGCTGATTAGCAGAACCATGGGTCTCCACTGCTGTCATGGGTTCTGCACACACGATGAACATGAACACACCAAGTGATACTATCAAAATAAAGTGTGACTTGAACTCTGTTTCTTTTGCGAAAAATGAATAATCTGAATTTTTTTTTCTTAGAAACGATCGCTTGTATTACTTATATAAATGAATGAACGAAAGATTTTTCATGTATTATTCATAATGAAAACATTTGTCATTGATTGATTATTTTAACTGTGACAAGCGATCATCTTTAGGAAATAAACATAACCTTAATGTCAACCCAAATAAAAAGTGAGGTAAGCCTTTAGATGAAGGCAAGATTTATAAATTAAAAAGAAAAGTTCCCAACATTTCCCTTCAAGCTTGATCTGATAATTGGACACCCGACTTGAGTCGAATTAGAATGAGCACCATTTGCATGAAGATTGGGCTTGGTGGTGCCTTTTCCCTCCCCTACTAACAAGACTGCATTTGAGTGAAAGGGCTTGGATCGAATTAGAATGAGCCCAAATCCTTAGTGGCCCTTCACACTGAGCTCAAGCAATTATGGGCCTTTGTAAGTAATGACCACGCCCCTTTAGAACAAATTTACCCCCCCCCCCCCACTTCCAGCCCCGGCCTCGCTCGATAGGCGGAGACAGGGCGGTCCGCACGACTCGAGAGGTTTATACTGACTCGGGTACAAAGTTCTTCCTCGGTGTGGAGTACATGAAGCTACTCCTTAGCAAAAGGAGTGCATCCTTGGCGTGCGAGGGCCTATCATCATGAATAAGTTCCACTTAAATGAAGTTAGCCTCATTAATCATTAACTACTCTAATCGTCCGAATGTTACTTCAATTAATGAACATCGCCAAGCTTAAGGCCCTCCTTATCAAGATGAACACTAGGAAAACGCAATTTAGTGGAGCACGACTTAGTGCCGACATTGCGGTTTAATGATCCACCCCCCGGGTCCTCCACGAAGCACAGAAAAAGTCGCCGCATTTTCAGGTTGTTTTTACAGAGTCATCGTCATCCTGGCTGCGGTTCCTCCACCGACAGCTGCAAAAGGAAACGAAACCCACAGTAGAGAGAGAAAGAGGGGAGAAAAAAGAGAGAGAAAGATAGTAACTTTGAGTTCGATGAAATTAAGAGAAACCAACCCACGATAGGAGAGAGTGTGTGTGCGGCGGTGAAAAGATCCAGGGGGTCGAATCTGCTCTCTTCCCTTCAATGGAGGACTGAAAGATCTCTCTCTCCTTCTCTCTCTCTCTGTCGACATGGGCACCACCATCTCCTTCTTCCTCGCCCTTTTCATTTCTATTCTTGGCGTGACCCGTTCAGACCCCATCACCGAGGTCCCCGACGGCTGCTCGGGCCGCCGGATCCACGTCCGCCGCCTGCCGCCGCGGTTCAACCTGGAACTCCTTGCCACCTGCGCCGACTACCCCCTCCTCGACAACCTCTGCCCATACCTGGCCAACCACGGCCTCGGCCAGCCCACCCACAACCGCTCTCGCAGCTGGTTCCGCACCGACCCCCTCATGCTCGAGCTCATCTTCCACCGCCGCGTCCTCGAGCTCCCCTGCCTGACCCCCGAACCGGATCTCGCCGACGCCATCTTCCTCCCTTTCTACGCCGGCCTCGACGCCCTCCGCTACCTCTACGGCCGCGACGTCAACTCCAGCGCCGAACACGGCCTCGATCTCTACCGCTTCTTGAGGGCGAACGATCCGGGCATCTGGGAGAGGCGTTCGGGTCACGACCACTTCTTGGTCATGGCCCGACCCGCCTGGGACTTCTCGCAGCCGTTGTCCAACGACCCTTCCATTTGGGGCACTTCGTTTCTTGAATTGCCCGAGTTCTTCAACGTCACCGCATTGACGTTCGAGGCCAGAGCTTGGCCTTGGCAGGAGCAGGCCATCCCTTACCCGACCTCGTTCCACCCGTCGGACTCCACCTTCCTCGAGTCGTGGGTGGCCAGGGTCCGCCGGTCTCGCCGCACCGCGCTGATGCTGTTTGCTGGCGGGGGTGGCATCTCAGCGACCCCTAACATCAGGAGAAGCATCAGGATCGAGTGCGAAAATGGGACAGAAGCCCCTGGGTCAGCCAATGGGTACTACACGAAGACTTGTGATTTCGTGGATTGCTCGAATGGCATTTGCGAGCACAACCCTATCCGGTACATGCGGCCAATGCTGAAAGCCGCATTCTGCTTGCAACCTCCCGGGGACACACCGACGCGGAGGTCGACCTTTGATTCGCTCCTTGCTGGGTGCATCCCGGTGTTCTTCGAGGACCAATCAGCGAGGTCGCAGTACCGGTGGCATCTGCCAGAAGAAGAATTCGAGGAGTTCTCGGTGTCGATACCGAAGGAGGAGGTGGTGTTCAAAGGGTTGAGGATAGTCGATGTGCTGATGGGGATACCCATAGAGAGAGTGAAGAGGATGAGAGAGAAAGTTGTGGAAATGATACCGAGAATCATGTACAGAAAACACGGAGGTTCACCTGCTTCCAGTTCTAAGATGGATGCATTCGATATTGCAGTTGAGGGTACTATGAAGAGGATCAAAGCAAGACTACAAGAGGTTTCAGTTCATGCTTCACTAACATGAGATTGAAGCTGCTACGGCTCTTGTGCTTATTTGTAATTTTCTTGTTTGTTTGTTGTTGTCCCTCACTTTTTGTCCCACTAATTTATTGACTGCGGAAAGGCAGAAAGAACTACATCATATGTATCTGACTAGCAATAAAGATTCAAACGCATTTGCAGAATTGCCCGTCGTGCAATGCGCCCTTCTTTTGTTCTAACATTGATAAACTCACAATAATAGCAGTGGAAACAGAGAACTGATACTGGGAGTGCAAAATGAAAGAGCTTTTCTATACCTGCATAATTTAGATTGTCACTAGCTTGCTGCGTTGGAAGACCAACCACAGCAAATGCATACAAGAGTTCCTCAAGCGTAGAAGGACAAAATACAATTTTATTTGAATCATTGGAGTTCAAAGGAACAAAGTTGCTACCTCCCTAAGAGAATTTGTGAAATTTGGAAGCAAGAATTTGGCGATTGCCTTGTGCAATATCTGAAATCTTAGGCTCAGTCATCGATAGATTACTGGAAGCTTTAGAGATTTATCCCCATCGTATAATGGCAGACCCCCAAGTTAGGCCAGCTCCGAAACCTGCAGTCGCAATCATGTGGCCCGGCTTCACTTTTCCACAGCGAACAGCTTCATCCAACGCCAAGGGGATCGATGCAGCACTTGTGTTACCGTAATTTGCCAGATTTGATAGGACGCGCTCCTGAGGGATTTCCAAACGAGTTGCTACAGCATCAATGATCCTCTGGTTTGCCTGCATCATCTATGTCAGTTTCTACAGTTCTTCTCCCGTTCTTCTTTGGATAAGTAATCCACAGAATCTGACTACATCGGTTTTCACATGTTTCTGTATCTATGCACTCAGAATTCAAAGTATTCCATTGCTATAGTTTTGGTCCAAGAGAAACGCAATGAGGACACATGCAGTCACATAAGTGATCAAAGAGAGAACGACATAACTAGAGTGCAAAATTTCACATGAAATTCCAATCTTCAAATGGCTAAGTTAGGAATTTGAAGAATACCTGGTGAAGCAACAACCAGTCAATGCTAGATCCAGTAAGGCCGGCCTTCTTGAGGGAAGATTCGATTGACTGTGGCACACAGCGCACGGCAAAACGGAAAACCTCTTTGCCGTTCATCTGGATGCAGGAATAAGATGATAGCTTTGGAGGGAAATCTGTTACTGAACCATTAGTACCCAAGGCGTGATCAATCTCTTTTTCCTTGGCAGAAGCATTTAGATGCCTGCAAAATGGAATTTGGGGTCCTGAAAACTGGTATTCCTAGCAGAAAGTGATGAAAGAGAAGAAGATCATAGAAAAGAAGTACCTTTGACCATCTCCATCACTATGCAAGTCAAAAGCGAATAAACCATCCTCCTCGGGTTCACAGGCCTGCAGAGAAGTATAGTATGAAATACTTTAGTTGCTCCTGATGTCTAATTGGCTAAAGACACAAACAAGGTTGCGCTGAATTAGACTTTGTACAGGAGTCCCTCATGCAACAGGAGCGGACTGACAGGCAGTCTGAATAAGGTAAAAGGAGGTCAGCTGCTAAGCTATATGCATTAGCGTGTTTTACAATGCCTATGTCAAGGAAGGCTTGCGACAGAAAGCTACAAAGACGAACAAAAACATTGTACTCAAGTTGACTTTGTGTGGTGCGTAAGAGTATATTACATTAATTTAACGATATCCATTATCATTCTCTCTAATTGTTAGTCCTTTAAGTTTTTTTGACAAAAAATACTCGAGAAGCAAGACCTGAGGAACCTGGATTATTTCTCTTGGATCATACATACAAGCTAGCAGGGAAACGAAGCATCATATGATAAAACAAATTACCATATCCTTCTAAGAGCATATGACATAGCAATGGAGACAGGCAATAGACCTAACCTAAATCACATGTCAGATAAATAATAAAATATCATATGATGATGATAATGATGATGATGATGATGATGATGATGTCACTGACATTAATGAACCTTTTTGAAGTGAAAGTACAATATTTCAAAGCCAGAAGAAAGAATATTCCTCCAATACAGAAATCACCTGCATCACCACAGCACCTGCAGCGTCACCGAATAAAATGCAGGTCCCTCGATCGGTCCAATCAACATAACGTGAAAGAGAATCCGCACCAACAATTAGGACATTGTTAAACCCACCTCCTGTAGTTTCAGGCACAATATAATGAAGAAGATTATTGGTAATGGCAATCAGACAAAAAAATGTTAGTCCTACTGTATACTAAAAAGACAAATGTATTTGACATTACCCCTGATGTGACAAGCAGCTGAGACCAGACCTAGCACAAACCCACTGCATGCAGCTGTTATGTCGTAAGCCAAAGGATTATTCTTGCAACCAAGTGCCTTTTGAATCTGAAATAAACATAGTGCAAAAGACTGTATAATGAGATGGTTCAGATAAACATTTGAGACAAAAAAGACTTCTTAAAGAAGGTATCTCATGAAAGGAATGTTTTGGACTCTAGCAATGTTTATTTAGCAAGGTTAAACCGCGAATTATCCAGGCTTGTGCTAACTGCGACTGTTCTATGGTTACACCAAGGCATAATAATCTCCCCTAATTGAATTTATAATCCTCTCTATGACTCAGCAGGAAGGATGATGGAATCATACTCAACCAAGACAGGTGCAAATGTGAAAGAACAAAGTGCACACAATGAGAATACATGCAATCTTAGAGTACCTGAGGAGCGCTGCCAAAAAGATCCTCTGGCGTGGATGTGCACATTAAGACTAGGTCCAGATCCTCAGGATCAACCTGTGCCATATCTAGAGCTTTCCTTGCTGCCTCCACAGCCAAACCTGTCAAGCTATCTTTGCCTGCATTAACAAAATTGTGAGACTGCAGCTATCAATGTTAGAGCCACCACATACATAAGATAGTAAGATCCAGACCATAGGAACAAAACAGTGTATGTGTTTACTCAAATCCAAAGTAAAAAATAATCAAGGAAACAGAGGTGACATATGTGGATGAGTTTGCGGATGATAGATGGATCTTCATTCTAAGTTTTGTAATATCATGTTTGCATCCGATTGTACAAATCAAAACAACAAACATAAATAAAACCAACAATCCAATCTTTCTTGACAAGGTATATGGAGAAAGCAAGATTAGACCAGTTCATCCAAAATTTACAAGAAGACCAACTTTTCTTCATTAGCTTAGAACTTAAGCAGTAAACACCGGCAGCATGATTAGCAAGAACCTACCTGACAGAACATATCGATTGCGAATCCCAGTGCGAACCGATATCCATTCATCGTTGGTGTCAACAATTTTTGCAAGATCATCATTTGAAACCTGAAGAGTTGGAATGGCCGAGCCGCATCCAATTAACTTGCAGCCTTTACCAATGACCCTTCAAGAATTTAGTTTACACATATAGGTTAACAAAATAAAGAACCACTTCCTCAAAGTTTAAGCTATTGCACTAATTGATAAAACGCGCTCAATGTGGACGCATACTTAGCTGCTTAAACAAAATAGATTATCCATTTAACTTCAACTGAATTTGACAGCTAAAGAAAATTGGCAAGGCCATTCCATGGCCTATGCCATTCTGGGTCGGTATCCATCTACAGATGGCATGTGGCCAAGGCAGGAGTGCACATTTCAGAATTGATTGGTTTTAAGTGCAGACCTTGTCCTTTAGCATAGAGGTATGTAAAGCATAGAAGTGCACTTCCTCGAAGCAACAAAAGCTTTGTTAAGGAGCTGCTTTCAGATTGAGTGAAAAGAAGTACTGAAAAACATGTATCCCACCAAACTGCTTTCAGAACCTAAATTTCTCCTGATGTCTCTGGTACAATCTATAGAAAGAACGCCCTCACAAATCATAGAAAAGATCAAGCTGTTTCGAGAAATTTCTCGTCTCAATCATCTAAGCTCTTCTCATAGCATTTCAAACAAATTCAAGTAGACTGAAACGCTATACAGTAGCCAAAACTAGCTCAACATAGTCAGTGAACGATACACTCTGGTCACCATTGTCCTAATGCAAGACCACTCGATCCCACAAACGAATTTCGTCTCCCTTCTACTTGCTCAAACGTTCGCACTTCTTCTCCAGATATACATGCATCAGCCACAACCAAATCTAAAAGAAAAGTCAATCCTTTAAACCATACCTATGAGCTAATGTAATCAATATTATCGTTCTTTTCCCAATTTTACCAAGCTTTGACAGAAATCAAAAGATTAAGAATGAAAAGCCAAGTGAAACAAGGAGACCGAAATAACAACAGATACAGCTAAACATATTTCCACTTTTCACAAATCAACTCTACCACAACATCTAAAACAACAATTCAATTAAACTGATAAAACTCCTTGCTACTGCAATTGCATCAAGAAGCATTGTGAATGCAGACAGACCCAATCAATACTCACTTAGGCACTCGAGATTCAGAAGACACAACGCCTGAAGCATGCTTCTCCTTCGTGCTGCCGCACAGTATTCGCCCGAGCACGACCTTGTTCGAGCAAGACCCATATCGAGAAACTCCTATCGAAGGCTGAATCTTGATTCTCAGGTTGGGTATGGAAGAAGAAAACAGCCCAGACGCATTGGCCATTTAAAAATACTTGGACGCTCTCTGTCTCTCTCTCTCTGTCTCTGTCTCTCTCTCTCTCTCTCTCTCTCTCGGAACAACAAACAAATACAATGTCTGCAATGTCTCTAATGCACACACACCGGGCGCTGTGTGCTCTGGCGAGACGAAGTTCGGATTTTTCTTCCCCTTATTCAGCTTATTGCTAGAGAACGGGCATGCTCAAGCAACCCATTACAGAGAGAGATCGATGGATGGGGAAGTGAAGGAGAAACAGCGATCTGGGTCTTATAGTTGAAATCATTGGAGGGTCCGAAGCAATGAAAAATATAGAATGAATAAGGAAGGGGCGATTATGCCAACCCAAGTCTGAGCAAACTCCAATGCGCTCTCCCTTTCTGTCTCCCCAAGGAGTCCTTAAGAGGGTGCGTGCGTGTGCGGAAGAGTCGTGCGTGTGTGGGAGAGGTGGGAGAGTCGTGCGATGCTCCCTGAGTTCCCAAAGACGAATGAGCTGAGCATCGAGGGCCCAAAAAGAAACGATTTTTGACGAGTTTATCCCACAAAGGGGAAGGGCTACGCCTCCACGTTTCACACTCGCAAGTTGTAAATACTCAAAACGCAACAACATGCCCTTCTGTGGCCTCGTGGAGTCGCCCCGTTGGATACAGTTGGGGAGTCGATGAAGCGTAGAGCATAGAATAAGCACTCAGATACTCGTCTACGGTGAATTTTGCATCCGCGTGATGTGTTATCTTTCGTTTCCTTGAAAAGAATTTAGTTCAATGCAATGGCGACTTGGTTGTCTACTCGGTGCTCCGTCAGGTGTCTTGTTCGAAACGTAAATTAAGCAAACAACACACCATAGACGCGGACGGATGAGAAACCAAGACGGTCGCGTGTCTCGAGCGAGATCACAAGTCCGAACCCAGTCATATTTCGTGTCGAGAGGCTGCTTTGCAGCCAACATCAAGATGGGATCGTGGGGACTGGACTCGCAGGTCTCGAGCCTTCAGATTGTGAATGATGCAGAATCGATCCGAGTCTCATGTCGAAAGAGTGAAATCTTTGCAATAAAGTGCGAGGGGGGGTGCCGACCCTCCCTCACCATTAATCTACTATTAATGAATTTGAGCCAACAAGTCAAGTGACCACACACGAAGGATCGATATTTTCTTGAGCTGAGGATTCATGCTTGGAGAATGGGTTGCTGTCCTTTGTCTCATTTTCTTGTTTTCTCCGAAGACTTTCCAGCATCCACCATGTTATTGTCCCCTCAATTGTTTCATTCAGGTGTCCCATGCATGCGATTGCATTCTACATTTGACAGTGCATTTCATTGGATTTACGTAGACGAACGGGCTCGACAAATAATTTGACACCCCGTTTGTTTCACGAAAAAAAAAAACAAAGATTTTGAAAATATTTTCCTAAGAAACAATCCTTATGTTGCTTAAAAATAATTAATCGACGAAAACTATTTTCATTACCAACAAATAATTCGTGTGTGAAAATTTTCGTGGACGATGAAAGTCTTTCGCATTCATTCGTTTTTGTCTGCCATACGGGCGATCGTTTTCGGACATAAATTTTCTCAATCATTCGTTTTTCATGAAACAAATATAGCCTTAATTTATCGTGTCTTGCTTGCATGACGAAGAAAAGAGCACTTCAATTCCGATCGGGTCATCGTATTTCAAGGTTAGGGATTAGTTGGGCATGGAGTTGGCCTCGGTAGGTTTTCTTCCTTTGCTAATTGGAAGTTTGGCTTGGTAGGTTGGCAGAGGAGAACTCTCGAAGCTGGAAAAGAGATTAAAAACAAACTGCCACCATGTAAATTATACGCTATTTGACTCATTAGGTGCATGATTTCTTATTACGTATGTCTTGTTTTTGTTGGAAAAACATAGTCAACTTTCATTAAGAAATATGAGAGCACGCAATGTTTGCTTCCGGACATCAGCAATTCCAGAAGGCTTACAATGGGAATATGAGTTCGATTCGATGGCAAAGGTTTTGTTTCGTTGGGCTTTCGACGGGCCCAGTCCGCAACCTTGTTATCGAATATGGTTTCATGTTTTTTGACCTTGGCGTCATGTCTTCCTTTGGACGTTTCCTAACCAGAAACCGTCGAACAACTGTTTTGACTTTCCTGGACTTCGGAGTTGGATGATTATCGATTGTTGTGCATGCACGAATACGAAGCAAGTCTTGTCATTATCCATAAGGATGAGCAACGGAGCCTGTGTAAATCGGGAACTAGCATTAACCAGTTGGTTCAAGGAGGCCAGTTTGCACGAAGATTAGTTCGGTGTCCAATCCAAAATGATCAGCTCTAGGGTGGATTCGGGAACCGAACTGGGTTCAAATCAATTTGTCAATGAGTCCTGATCGTAAAAAGCCCATCCCCTGTCATGATACACTCATGCCATCTCCGTCTCTTTGACTCTCCCATCTTTACTCGTCTCTGGCTCTCTGGTGGCTCGATTGTAATCCAAAACTCGCTCCGGTGGCTCAACTCCGGCACTCCCGGTTGCTCACCAATCGCCACTCTAGCCGCTCGACTCCACTCCAATCCAAGAGACCTTCGGTCTTGTCTTTAGAAAGCTCAGCAAGTAGTCAAAATTAAGGAGAAAATCCTTGGGGATCTTGTAATTTCTTTGAGCACTTTAGGCATGGCATAGGCACATACGGGTCAATTGCGTGGGAAATGAGGTAAATAGCCAAGACGGGACAATAGATGTCAATTTGAAGTCTGTACCGACAACCCTGAGACTCTTGACTTGACGAAGTCGGTTCAGGAAGTAAATTCCAATTTGAGCTTCCCTTGAGGATCTGAAGAAAACCGACTTCATTAGTTTCTGATGGTGAGGAAAGTCTTTCTTGATCCGCCTTGCCGTGTCTGCTCTGTTTTGCATTACAGCGGAGCAGGTAAACTGATGGAACTGCTTCTCCTGCCCTATCTTTTCTGATCTCGCACTTCATATCTTCCACTCCCTCCACAACATTCGTGCATACAGTCCGAAACGCCGTCTATGCTGCTGCGCCGTTGCAGCAGGTTCTTTTAGACTGTCTTGAGTTGTCTTCATGACATGACACACGGGCATAAGCGGATCTCAGTTGGATGTTTCCATCTTTAGAATTTTGAATCTGCGGTCGTGGGGGAACCCAAACTCTCGCATGGAGAGATTAGGAAAAATTAAGTTCGCTAATCGCTCGCGCGATAATTAATCGTAGAGGCACGAATCGTGACGATGGTGGGTGTTCTTCAATGTCATGTCCCAAAGGGTATCGAGTAGGTCGGTAAGTTGTGGGAATTGATGTTTCGATGTTCTATGTACCAAAGTTTGTCCGACTAGATCTTTAGGTTGATGAATATATTTTGTTGTTGTTATGGCCCATGTCAACTTACAAGTACCGGATATAAGTTGGTGGTTACGGGGAGAGCTATCATATTCGTACTGCAATTAATTCTGAATATGTTGATGTTGATGTTTTATATGTGAGAATTGGGCATGATATATGAATAATATCAACTAAACATAGATGCGTTATCGATCGATTTCAAACGAAATTATTGGTCATGGGGATAAGTGATTCTCGAGCACACAACTCTCTCTTCTTCTTCTTTTGGTACGAAGAAAATCCGTTCCCCTAAACCATTAAACAAATAGAAACTAGCCATTTTTCTCGATTTTTTTTTCATGAGCAATTTTTTTTTATTATCATGAAATTTCGAGTGAAACAAATGTACCCAAAGTTGGAAAATCAATTAATTATGGCAACATGAAGCCCGATTGTCAAATTAAAAAGAAACGGATAATTGCATTTCTTCATCTCGATAATTTGGTTTCATTGAGTAGTGAAAGCTCAATTGGAGCATTGAGAGGCAGAGCTATGCAACCAACATAAAAAGAAAAAAAAAGCAATTAATAGCGAAATCAAGTAATTGAAAACCAAGGGAGCTATGCTTCTATAAATTATTTAAATCCCGTGTACACTAATTTAAGGCTTTGTTTGTTACATGTAAAATAACTTTCAGGAAATTATTTTTCGAATTTTTCGACGTTCGTTTCATGGAAAATCAAATAGTCATGGAAAATATTTTCCACTGATGGAAAAAAAACATTCAAAAGTGGAGAAAATATTTTTTTATTCTTTTTTTTAAATGAAAAACATTTTTCGTCTTCTTTGTTTACCTCCTCTAATAGCTTGCCTCAACCTCATTCGATGCCGGCGAACGAACACCATAAAATATTATCATTTTCCATGAAAATAATTTCTCGAAAAATATTTTACAAAAATGCTATAATGGAGCCTAAAAGCAGGACCAATTTCGAGAATAAGAAAAGGCGAAAACAAAGGGCACTGTAATTGAGTATTAATAAACTGATCCTACATATAAAAAAATTGAAAAATGGGTCCATTTATTTTATTTAGAAAATGAATGATGTCGACAATATTTTTCAGAAAAATGTGGTTTTCATCGCTTATAGAAATAAAAGAATGAAAAATACTTACATTGTTCACGATACTATTTACATCTGAATTGACAATTTAACTAACTAATCATAAAAAAAATCTTATTATTAAGAAAATATTTTTTTATTTATTCATTTTTCATGAAATAAACACAAATGATGCACCCGACGGTGAGTAGCTATGCCGATTGAGAGTTTCTCCTTTATCGCCGAAGTCGAGGGTTCGAAACCCGCAATTACTAATGTCTTAAATGGGGGGCCATGGTGTTAAGGTCCTGTACTGGTCTTCTCGAAAGTATAGGGTCCCGGCTCTTTAGTGCTGTTCGAGCACGGGGGACTTGTGGTGGAGTACTCGGTTAAAAAAAAAAAAAAGAACGCAATCAATGCAACGAACCCTATTGCTAGGTCCTAAGGAGAAATAAATCATTTCTTTGAATATGGACCCTCGCATGGGCTACGAATCGGCCCTTTCAAATCTTCATATTGTGAAATGAGTTTGGGCCGTAAATTCTCAACGACATAAACTAAGGCCCACGTGATTGGGGCTCATCCATCACCACCAATAGGAAGACGACAACCGGCATCGCGATGTCGAACTTAATCAGCGTTAGATACTCTTTGAAAGATGTGGTTACCTTCGAGTGATATCGATTCTAGATTAGTGTAAGATTAGCGCTCCGTCGTGTTATTTTTAATCTTCCTCGCGAATTTTCTCGTTATCTGATCTTTCTCGATATTTTGAGATATAATACTCTGATTTGTCCCAAACAACCGATGTAAGAGAAATAACTCGATCTGGTCTTCTAGTGCAACGCATGTCCGGGCTGAAAGGAACGATTAGTGATACCGTCAAGAAAATCATCTTTTTTAGATCGGAAGATCGAGTCTGTCAAAACAAATCCCTCGAGACGACGACATTTCCCTCCAAAGACTACATGAGGGTGGTTGCTATGCAGTGATAGGGCACGTCTCATGATCTTTAGATTGCACCGAGGTGGCGCCTTCATCTTGAGAGACGGTGCAACGACTGCCTAAGCATCGGAGTATCTCTAAGAGAAAATTATCCAATTGGTCCGAAACTTATAAAATAGATTTCGAAATTAAAAATTTTAATATTGGACCAACGCTGTGTTCCATAAGTTTGAAATTGATTGGACAATCTCTCCGCATTTGTAATTTAGATGTGTACAGTGGAATTACATTCGTTTTTCAATCCTCAGATCCCATGGACAATATTTAATGGAAAATCTATTGTACGACGGCTAATTCGGTCTTAAACTTTTTTAATTTATCAATCTACTCCTACATCTTTTTGATAGTTTGTCGATATAGTCATTCCGACCAATTTTAATTGAAAATCGCCCACGTGGCTGTCGTTCCATGCAAGATGGTTAACATCTACGTTAGCCATTTCCTGATCAAAATAGGTGGGGGTGACTGCATTGGCAAATGATAAAAAAGTAATGAGACTGTAATCACAAAATTGAAGAGTTTATAATTACATTAGCATCCGTACAATGGGTTTAGAACTTTTCTACGACAATTTTCCTCCGATTTGACATATGAACATGTGCTTCTTCGACCATAAGTTTGTGTGGCATTTGATGGGGTGGGATCGAATCCACGTTGCGCATCTAAACTATACCCACGAATCCTCTCGTCCCTTGAATTGTTCAAATGATCTAAAGGGGTCAACAATCTTCGTGATTACGAAGACGTGGCTCATTGGTTCCCTTTCACTAGAATTGGTTAAACTCTCTATCATCAGGCTTGGCGTACGATCTTGAAAGGTTAAAGAAATGAACTTTTTTGACTCCCTTTCCAGATATAAACACTAAATCGATACTATCATGTAGAGTACAAACGATATGAACACACAAAATAATGTTTTTTTTACCGCGCGGTAATTTTATTTTACCCACTCGGTTTTTGTGAGTAGACACATATTAACATGAGAATAGGGTGATCTTGTCGGGCCCTTGGTAAGATGTATGAGGTATTCCGATTGTGATAATGTTCGTCGGAATCTTCCATGAGT
The DNA here is from genome assembly GCA_019926035.1 of Melaleuca alternifolia. NCBI lineage: Eukaryota > Viridiplantae > Streptophyta > Magnoliopsida > Myrtales > Myrtaceae > Melaleuca > Melaleuca alternifolia. The sequence goes on from JAGKPW010002165.1 coordinate 268,332, forward strand.
TGAAAGAAATGCGTACGTGCTATGAGGAGTTAAATCGGAGACTGAAGATGAATTGGCAAGTTCACAACTTTCTTAGTCGAGGTTGTTTTGTGTTTTTTTCCTTCGATCAGATAAATAATTCGGGACTGAATCAAAGCCTAACATTGCCACAACCGATGGGTAAGCACCTTAATGGGTCATGCTGATCTCGATTGCGTAGTGTAACGTTTTCCCCAATTTAGGCAGAGGACTCCCATCCCTACCCTATCACATAGGTCACACAGCGTGCATAACTGTCACTCGTCAGTGGACTTAGGTCATTGGCCACTGTACAAATACCATAGTTGTCTCGTAAACCGGTCTCTTTATTATTCCTATTATCATTATTATCATAAGCAACCAAATCGATCGGACTAGTCAGAATTTGTTTTTTTCTTTTGATCTTGTACTCCGAAACAAGTTGATCACCCCAATTTAATCGGGTATGCAATTGTTATCCCGTCTCTAACGACGGCTCAAGAAAGCACTTGACATTCCAACGTTTTTATTTTAACGATTTCTCCGAAAAATGAGAGAAAGAGTACCATGTCTCCTCGTTTCGTCATTCATTCCATTCTAGCTATACGAAGAGATTGGCTCCGAACAGTGAAGCAAGTTATAGGAGCAGAGCACTCCTAACTAATCCCCAATCCCACCTATAAAATTGATGGGCTAATAAGAGCATTCGTTTTACCACGTCAAAAGAAGATCCAAGTTCCATTTCCACACCCTTATGACTACAGATTTGTAAATAGTTCATTTCAAGGGTTAATTTTGCTATCGGGTTGCGATCGAATTGTTCTAACGAGTTGTCGAAGACAGTCCACGGAAAGGATAAATTATACGTACATAGTTAGTTTTGTAAACTAGACTTCATTATGTTTATCATTTCTCCTCAGATTAGAAGTAATGATGGGAGCAACATCCTTGGGAGTGGCAGATATGGGGAGAAAGAGATTGGATGCGGGAAGGTAGATCATAGATTAGGGTTTTTAGGTTTTAGGAGTGGAAGCAGGGCAAGCAAGATTTGCCTTGGACTTCCCTTGAAAGTTCAAATCAGGTCATTAAGATCAGGGCATGGAATGAGTTTTTTAATTGAGAAAGGAAGAGAAAAGGGAGCTGCTCGTCTTTAAATGGGCCTCCAACTTCCCCTGTTTCCTCTTCATTGGTAATTACAGAAGCAGAGTGAATTACATACCCACCGGCGCGCCGTTTCCGCTCTCTTGCTTGTACTCTTCTCCAATTCCATCACTCTCTCTCTCTCTTTCTCTCTCATGGAACTCTTGGTATAAAGCCTGACAAAAGCCGTAGCTGTCTCCGTTCTGTTCTCGAGTCTCTCGACCCTGTCTTCGTCTTCAGAAACAGAGACTTTTGCTGTGAGAAAAGATGGTGACTTTCGTTTCTAGCTTTTAAAGATTTCGCGTCTTTTCGACTTTCTGAAAGATCTTGTGCGATGGGTCATTGAATGGGTGTGGTGCCCTTCTTGTTTTCTGGTCAGGTCGGTGGTCCTGGTGGTGATGGTGGCGGTGGTGGTGGCGGTTCAAATGTTCCCCGGTGGCTCCGAATTCTCCTCGGAGAGAAGTTCTTCAATCCGTGCGGCGTTCATGACTATGTGAAGAAGAACGAGAAGAACACGTTTTGCTTGGATTGCTGCGTCAGCATTTGCCCTCATTGCTTGCCTCCTCATCGCCATCACCATCTCTTGCAGGTTCGCATCTCCACCCAAAATTCACCCCTTTTAATCCTAAAACAGCGTGTCTTGAATTTTGCTCGAATTCATCATTTCTTTGTGATCTTTCTCAGATAAGGAGGTATGTGTACCACGATGTCATTCGCTTGGGTGATGCGCAGAAACTACTCAACTGCTCCCTCGTCCAAGTAAGATCATAATCTCAATGCATATGGTGCGCCTACATATGCTATCGTTCTTGTTTTTTTTTTTTTTCCTTCCAATTGTAATTGTTTTGACGAATTAATCGTTTTGATAAGCAGCCATACACAACAAACAGTGCGAAAGTGGTGTTCTTGAACCAGAGGCCAATGTCTCGCCCATTTAGAGGCTCGGGCAACTTCTGCATCACTTGTGACCGAAGCCTCCAAGAAGGCTTCCTGTTCTGCTCTCTCTCATGCAAGGTCCAATCCCATCTCCATAAAACTGAAATCCAATTACTTGAGCTCGACCCGATTATGCTCGAGCTACTTGGAACTCAAAACGAATAGAGTCCGGTTCGAGTAGCGCATGAATTAAGTTCGAGTAGCTTGACTCTCAGTTAAGTCCTCGGTTTGGAGTAGCTCTCTTTCTTCTCTCTGGGTTGAGGTTCATCTCTCGTCCTGACAATGCAGGTCCACGACCAAATGACTCGAAAAATTGGCCTCAAGAAACGGCTCCGAAATCACATCTGCGAGCCCCTCTCATCACTGGACAAGCCATCCAACGAGGGCTTCCCAGAGCTCGAAGATGGACGCGTCACCCCCGACTCGGTCCTCGATTCGCCCACCTCGCAGCCCACATCCCCCGACTCAACGCCCCGCGCGGAGTTCGTCAACAGGAAGCGCAACCGCCCGGCCCCAACGACCAGGGCGACGGACCGGCTCAGGTGCCTGCCGACGGGCCGGCTCGTGGCCGGCTTCATGAGCAGGCGGAAGGGCGTCCCTCACCGGTCGCCACTGCTCTGACCCACGTGGCGGGAGACAATTGGGCGCGCCTCCTGAATGATTTTGACGCTCTGACAAGAAGCACCCGGTTTCTCCTTTTGTTTTCTTGTCTTCTGTAAAGCGATTATCATCACTGTCCTGATCCATGCATGCATGGTCTGCATCTGCCGTCGTCAATTATATGTTGTTGCCTAATCAACCAGCCAGTCGCCACAACTAGCTAGACAGCATTGCGTGGGGTCTTATGTAGGCTACTGAGAATCACGTTTCCATACTTTGATCTGTTGGATTTTGTCTGTGGGACGTTGTTCAATGCAGTACAAAAGGGCACGAGGAAAAGCAGAGCGAATGTGTTAAATGCGATTCAATGGCCTACTCGCTTGCTGGTGATTTGCGTGGGGATTGACTCCTCGCCGCACTGCGCACGACAAAGTTGAATTCTGGAACTTCGGGGGGAGAAAATAATGCGCTTTGCCAATAATTTCGCCACAAATTAAATTGGCTCCCTGGAAATTATCGCCCTTCTTTCCGGGGTAGATTATTTGCCGATAATGATTGTTGTTCATATAATTCAAGGGCTAGGCACTCAAAAGTTCTTTTCGAGCATCCGCCGGATGATGCGATCAACAGGAATCGGTCGTGCAATCCAGAGTTTTCAAACCTTAGACTTCCAATTGCATGTTGAGCTTCTTATATAGCCTCCCTTTTCACATCTGAAGGCCGGTCTTACCTATAATCTGAAAGGTTTCGAGCGTTCCGTTCCATGTAAGCTTCATTGAGTAGCATAATCGAGGCTCATTTTGAAAGTTGGATTGGATTTTCATACAGTGTCAAGAAAAAAATGACTGTTTCCATGGGGACAATGAAGCTAGAAAGCAAATACCAAGATCTATATCTTGATTAGGCTATCGGATTCAGGAAAATATAGTACGCGCCGTCGGCGTAAATTTTATTTTATTTTTTCCATTTCACACAAACGGCTGCTTTACTCACTCTTGATTTGAGGATCATAACCACTCTTTCTCAATCCAATGATATTAACATTTAACACCAACAGTGCATACCACACTTACTAAAAGAAACCTACATGGATGGCTTGACATAACCAAGGGAGGGAAAGAAAAGGTTTGACATTGAATGGCCTGTGAAACATAAGACTTGGGAAGGGGAAACAGGGAGGGGGGCTCAAATTGGACTCCTAGGACCCACGAAACCTGCGAACGCCACCCGGACATGAAGAGAACTCAACGGGGCAACATCACCTCTCCCCCCCCTCCCCTTCTCCTTTCGTGTACTTTCTTCCTGGCCCCAATAAAAGATGGACTTAACGAAATTCATGTCTTGACCACCCGAAGCGACGAACTGTTGTTCGGCCGTCGAAGATCGCCGACTTTACTTGAAGGGCTCACCAGTTCGGCCCGTCACGTTCTGTGATGCAACTATTCACGTAAACGGAGCTGGAGGGGGGGCGAATAGCATGAATGCCAACATGACAACAGGGGAAAACCCTAGAAGGCATTAATTCGTCCCTCCCGTCTCTTCCTCCACCTCGTCCTCCTCCTCCTCAGCACGGGGCTCATGGCAGAGCTAGGAGACACAGCCTTTAAATGCCTGCTCCGCCCACGAGTCGGAGAAGAAGATGACAGAACCTAGGTTCGATTCGATTTGATTCGAGTGCGAATTGGAGGGAAAAAAAAACAGTAGGTCCAACGCAGGGAGGACGCTTTCAGTACTTTAGTGGTGATTTTCTTCCTAATTGTGTTCGTTTGGGTTGCTTACGGGAAAAAATTATCCGAAAACTTTTAAACTTATTGCACGACAGCCAATTCGATCTTAAATTTTCGATTGCACCAATTTAATCTTAAACATTTTCGAGATTTTGTCAATTTAGTCATAAACCTTTTAAAGATTTGTCGATGTAATTTTTTCAACTAGTTACTCAATTAATATGAAGTTTCAATTAAGGTTTATGACTACTACGTTTGGTTCGGTTTTGAAAATGAGTTTTAGGGAAATACTGAAAGCTATTAAAATTTGCCTTCAACTTTCAACATTATCAAGACCGGTTTTTCAATTCAAAACCCTTTTAAGAACGATGGTCAAACACTTCATCTTTTCTCCTTCAAAGCCCCTTGAGAAAGCTGAACCAAACACATGATGATACGATCGAAAGGTTCGATACTAAATTGACAAATAAACAAAAGATTTATAACTAAATTGATCAATTGTTGAAAGATTTACAACTAAACTGACACAGTTGCCAGACTGATCGTCATACAATGAGATTGAAATTTCTTGCATGTTTATTTCGTTGTCCATACACACCTCGTACTTCATAAATAAAGGTGGAGTTGGGTCATTAGTAATTTACTTTTAAGTGCGTCGGGCTACAGAGGGCAACACATTGAGGGTCCCGGAACGTAGGTGAACCAGTGCTTTGTACGGCTTTTCAATGATGGGTTTATAAGCTTTTGATCAATGCCGACATTACGAGCTCGTGTGTACGAAGCAAGCTGCTACCCACTTAAATCACGAAATTAAAGCAAGTAGCAAGCAATTAGCGACAAGGGCGGCCTCAATCATGTGTGGATGTAGATTTAGATGAACACGGAAAAATTATCCGAAAAGTCTTAAATCGATTAACACTTTTATCATTTTAATCATAAAATTTTTTGATTTTGTCAATCGAGTTATTAACTTTATCACTTTTTATCAATTGAGCTCATTTGACTAATTGTTAATCAGCAATCGCCGATGTGAATAATTTTTAATAATTTTTTTCTATTAATAATTTTCTTGGCATTTTCTTTTCTTCTTGTTTTCCTTACCTTCTTGTCGAGCCTTGTCGACCAACCAGAGGCAAGAGCCAGCGGTGTTGGCCTCATCACTGTTGAGCGAGGTTGGGCCTCGCCCGACCTTGGTGAGGCTTGACTCACCGTCACTAGGCAAGGGTTAGCCTTGCCAACAAAGGGTGAGGCTTACCCAGCCTTGGCAAGGCTTTACTAGCCATCTTTGGGTGAGGTCGAACCTCGCGAGATCTGGCAAGGCGCGCCCTTGGTCGGCGAGGCCAACCTCACCTCTAGTCATGATGATTGGCTTGAGGAAGAAGGGAAGGGGAAAAAACACAAAAAAACGAAAAGAAAGAAAAAGAAAATAAAAGTTGAATATTCAAAATATATACTAAAATAACATTCAAAAGTATCCACATTAGCACCAACTATGCCACATCAGTTCTGGTTGGTCCACATCAGTAATTTCCGATCAAATGGAATCAATTGGCAAAAGATAAAAGTGTTTAGGACTGAACCGATAAAAATAAATATTGGTATAGAACTTCTTGGGTAATTTTGCCGATGAATATTGAATAAAGTCGAGCAACAAGCACTGTTGATCTGGTAGTAGAATAGTAGCTTGCCACGGTACAGACTCGGGTTTGATCGCCGGCTGGTGCATTCCCTTTAGGAAGTGTGACAACTTATAGTCGTGATCATTGATTCCATCACTCGCAATCTGATCCATTTGAGGATCCAACTCTCTCACAAACCCTGGAGCTTCATGGAGTTTGCTGCGGTGGCGAAGAAAGTATCTTTGTTTCCACATGGATAGTGAAGCTAAAACTTCTTGCGTAATTTCCATACTTACATCTTAACTTGGCTACTATTCATAAAAAAAGAGTGTACATCGTCAACCGAACTTTTGTTTCTCCACACGAACAGCTCTGTTCACCATTGATTCGAGGATTACAAGTATTCACTCTCCCGAATGGATGGCGTATGACGTGCTTTGGGGAGTATACACCGTACATGGGCGGTGCATGCTGTATCACAGCATGATCGCTCATAACATTTGCCACATTTCCTTTCGATTGGGACTTCAAGTATTGATAAACACAATCGAGTGAAAGGGGGACGTTGACATAGAATGACTTGTGAAGGGGAAGATTTGGAGGGAAACGAGTGCTGTCTCTGTCTGTCTCTGTCTCTCTCTATGAGTGAAGCACTTGGAGATAAAAACAGCTGGAGTGACCTGTGAAGGCTGTGGGGGGTGACCAAGAATCCCTAAATGTGATCTTTAGGGGCCTCAAATTGGAGCGCAAAATCGGATCCAAGACCCACGAGAACGAGTTAGGCATGGCCCCACGAAACCTGGAGAACACCTGGAGATGCACAGAACTTCGTCAGGGCATCATCACGTTTCTCCATCCGCAATTTAAGATTGGTTTTACGAGATCTGACACGATGAGCCGACCCACATGGCGAGCTGTTATTGGTCGATGAATACCGCCGGCTTCCAACCCGTCGCGGTCTTAGCACGACTAGCCGGCACGGCGCCCTCTTTCTTTGCTCTCCCCAACATGAGGGGAAATGGATTCCCTGATCTGCATGTTGGAACCGTTGGATGGGAAAAATACCCTCATATTAAAGGGAGCACCCCCATCCAATAGTCCAGATCGCCCGACCGCCCTGTCGGGCGGTCGGGCGATCCGGGTCCAACACGAGGGCAGACAGGCATTGAATATGCCGCGCCTGTGATCTCCTCCTGGCCATTTGGTTCTCGGCAGGAGCCAGGTCCCCCCAACGAGTCCGAGAAAGAAGAGGATTGAACGAGCCTCCACAGTACGCCAGACCCTTTAACGGTGGATAGCCCATCCAATCCAAGTGCGAATCGGGAACAAAAAGGGGAAGACATTAAGGCCGATGAGGTCAGGGACCGTGTTCGGGTACATAACTGTTCTTTGCCATTTTCAATTGGGTTGGTTTTGGTTGTTCGTAAGTAAATTGGTAAGAGTGCTTTTAACTGTCGGGTTGTGGGGGTGCGAAGGTTGTCTGAGCGAAAACGTACCGGGGGGGGGTCTCAGAGTCTGGTTGGTCCAGTGCTCTGGACCGCCTTCTTAACGATGGGTCTATAAAGGTTTTTTAATCAACGCCGTCCTTAAATAATTCCGTGTACGGAACAAGCCCCTACCTACTCAATTTCAATGGAGCATATGTATAAAATTTTCCAATTCTACTTTCTTTTATGAAATGAATTTTGCTGGAGATTAAATGCTGAGAGGGGTGCTTGGCCATGAGGTTAGTGCGAGCAGCAAGCAAATGAAGATGCGTTTAGTAACGTTTCCGTTTTTTTATTATCTATTATGTTGCTCTGAGAATAGAAAATGAATAGAAATCCGCTTGTATGCTTCAATTGTTTTTTTTTTATTTTCTATTCATCGGAATAAAAATGTGGCGAGGGAACATATTTAGTACATATATCAGAAATAAAAAAAAAATATTTCTTATTATCGAGAACAATTTCTTCAAACAACTTCTTTTTCCCCTCTTCCTTTTTTCTTCTTATTTCTCTAATCGGTCATCGGATCTCGGCCAAGATCGGCAATCGGCTAGGACAGGGGCTTGCAAGGTTAACCTTATTGGCCTGGGACGAGCGTTGTTGGCCTCGGCTGGGCGAGGTTGACCTCTTCAGCTAGAGGAGGAAAAATAAATAAATAAGGAAAATGAAAAATGTTAAAAATTAGAAATATAACATAAAATTAATTTTGTAATAAATACACTTCTATTTTTTAATTCTGAGAATAGCAATTACTAAATGCATTATTTTGCAAAGGAACTTATTAGTGAATATAAATTGAAAAAAAAATATTTTCGAAAGAAATTATTTTTAAAAAGAGAAGCATTACGGAGGGGCACAGCATACGGAACCTTTTGGGATATATAATAAACCAGGTGGATAAATACTCAATAAGGCACCAGTGGTCTAGGGGTAGAATAGTACCCTGCCACGGTACAGACCCGGGTTCGATTCCCGGCTGGTGCATGTGAAGCCGTGACGACTTTGCGATCGTGATCGTTGATTCCATCACGCCGTCTGATCCATCTGAGGATCAAATGTCTCGCATACCCCCTGAGCTTCTTCTTTTCCCCCTTTTATATTTTTCGCTTTCGTTTTCTTGGAAATTCCTTCTATTAATTTCACTCTCTGTTGAGGATCAAATGACTTTTAACGTCTTTGGAAAAGTTCGCCAAAACAATCTCGGCGTCAATAGAACTAAATCTCATCTGACTTTTGATTGCGTGGAGTTCTTAGAAGACGTCGCTAATGTTGTCTCAGGAAAAGTACTATGGTGAGATGATGCATGGATGGTCTCCTATAAGCATCCTCGATCATTAGGGAACGCAGCCAACAGCCTCATCGGTGCAAAGGGTATTTGGCGAAGTCCTCGTGCGCTTGTGAAATCAATGCCTCGTCTAACCCCTCATCCCGGTACGTCTCGGGTCCGGCTTGCCGCTTCCTTGAACTCTCCGAGTACATTTTCTTCCTCCATTCTTCAGACGGTTGAGATCCGGTCTGCACCGCGAGCCAATCGTTGTACTCAAACTGGAGAAGGAAGAAGGTGCAACTTGGTCAAAATGGTATCAACTTATCGATGTCGAAACATGATTCTCTAGATAATTTCTCCATGCATTTCTGCAATGCTTACCTGAGAGCTGGCTAAGTTATGAGTATAGCGCTTTGGTACGCCCAAAGCTTCGAGTTTGGAGTACAGATCTTTTACATCTTCCATCATCTCCTCCTCCGATGGAAGACCGATTCTACCGGACAGAGCACCGGCTATCCACTTGCTCTGATATTCGAACTGGGGAAAGGGTATGACCTGGAAATTCATGTCAAGGGAATGATTTACAAAGATCAAGAAAAAGAGTCGAAGAAACCAACTACATGGATACGAGGATGATCGGTGCTTGGTATAAACCTTCCACGGCAATCCTACAAAGGATAGCCAAGGCGCCAGAAGTGGTGGGAATACGTGCTTGTATAATGGTCCAACACGATTGTCGTCTACAGACACAATTCCGTTGGTTTCAAGAAAGGGGAAATAATATTTGTACCTGAAACAACAAATGAAACCAGCATGAATCGCTTTGTTATCCATCATATTCAATAGCATCAGTTCGCCATTGTGTCAAAACTTAAGCAGGATCGGTGAAAGAATACCCAGTACAATGCAGGATGATATCCGCGACAACAGAACTCCCGTCGAGGAAAGTGACTTTACCATCTTCATGGGCCATTTCGATCTGCACTTAGGTAAGCTTCATCAACGTATCGAACAGGCTACTAGAGGGACTGAGTTTTGCGATAATATCGTGATGATAGACAGACGACCAATTATTACCATGGGATGAAGCCACATATTATCGTAGCCGGTTTGAATTCCAAGAGTTTCGACTTCATATGATCTAGATGCCACATGAACTTCTTTGGCAACCTTGGCAATGTCCCGAGAGATGTCCACGGCACTTGCAGCACTCCCTATCAAAACGACAACCTGTTAAGAAGCAAAAAAAATAATTCTGTTCAGCGCACAAGTTAACAATCTTGATAAGGAAAAAGAGACGCACTGAAAAGGAATGGGGAGGGGAGAATTAAAATCATCTAGCTTCCTAAATATCATACACACAAAAATTGCCAGACTGTTCCAACTCTCGAACAGAGCAGTTCGTTCAATAGGGGAGCAGATAACTTTATGGAAGATCACATATTCTGAGCAGTCTCAGTTCACCCGATCATAAAACATGAGTGATTCATAATCCTCGCCTCCTCAGTCTTTATCACTCCTAAATGACATTGACTGCTCTTATAATAAGTACATCAAATGCGAGAGCATATTCGAAACTATTATAGACAGTAGCAACTGCCGTATTTGGATGCCACAGCAATACCAAGAAATATTTAGAAAATAAACAAAATTTGTGTTACATAGCAAGACTACGTGAAGTAGAAACCTGAAACTTACTAGATCCTGAAATGGCTCGGGTGTACGGTAGTTGTGGCTGTGCATTTGATGCCCCGGCCACAGATCAATGCCTACGCAGAAGTGGCCAAAATCATGAAATACGTGTAGCCCATGTTGATTATAACACGATGTGACAAAGTGAGAACAACAGGACAGGAGCGATATAAATTTTGACCAAAACGAAATGCATCCATTTCTTTTGACAGTGCAGCAGAAGCAATGACAACTCCTCCAAGAACACACAGCCCTTTATGGGGCCAATCTCTCTATGATTAGGCATGATATACCACAAGTCCATCGTATATGCTAGCTAAGAGATGACGAAAACACACAACCAATGTTTCTTGTACTCGGTTATTATCTCGCATACTGATAAGGAGCAACATCAGAGAACTTTCTTTAATATGCTGCGCCTTCATTTGGTCTCTATGTCCAAGGCGATCAAATGCTATTCCAGAGAATCCAGACAGCCGAAATGTGATGAGTCAAAACGTCCCACTTTGCAAATGTGTGTCATAGACAGTCACAGCACTTTCTGAGATAAAAAGAATTTTTTGGCAATTCTCGAACTGAGATTCTAAGACGCTCCTTGTTGATCAAGCAGAGCAAAATGAAGACACATTCGATTTGATCAATTGAGTCGAGAACCACAGCTAACCAGCATTATCAGACCTCACAAAGCGCAAGGAATCCGATCAATCATTCCATTTCCATTGTCAAATACAATCCATCGTAACTCTACTCAAACATGATATGCTCTAATCAAATCTTTCTAGAGCCTGATGAATCCAATTAAACAGAGCAAAATTCAGACAGACCGCAAATTCGAAAGTTACCAGGAATTTCCGCGATTCGGGGCTCCGTGTAATGCCCATTACAAACAACCACCGCATCAAAGACCTCCTCTTCTCTGCTGCCACCGTCGCCACAATTTCTCACGCTCCACCTCACCTTCCACTTTCCACCCTCCTCCACCATCTCAACCCCCACAATCTCCTTCTCAAACATCACCATTTCTTCAAGCCCAAACTCCCTCGCGAAGTCCTCCAAGTACGCCAATACTTCCTCGTGACCCGGATACCTCCTCGGGTCGCCCGACCCGTCCTCCCTCGCCAGGAACGGGTAGTCCCCGAACCCCATCACCTCGCGGGGCAGGTTCGTGCGCAGCGACTCGTAGAGGCTCGAGTGGACCACGGCCCGGGCCGGGTCAACCCCGAGCGGGTCGGGCTCGGTTCCGGGCGTGTACACCCAGGTGCCGCCGACGCGGGGCTCGCGCTCGAAGACCACGACCCTGTGGCCCTCCCGGCGGAGCTCTCGGGCGGCGACGAGGCCGGCGGCTCCGGCGCCGATGACGGCCACGTGGCGGGAGATCATCAAGGCGGCCATTGGGGGGGAGGTGGGGGGGCGTCGTCCACAACAGCAAGCTTGGCGAGGGAACGCCGAACAGGATGATTATGGAGGCGAAATTCTCTCATGCGGAAAAGAATAACAAACGAACGGCGAAGAACCTATGGCGGCGAGAGATTCTTTCGGCGGCTACCCGATCTCTTCGGACCCACTAATAATTGGATAAAAAAGATCGTCAATTTCTCCCCTCCATTTGTGGGGTTGGCGGAGGATGTTCCGAGAAACTCCCGCTGCTGCGTGCAAGAAAAGACCGACTTGAATTGCTGGGGAAGAAGAAGCGGCGGACTGCGCCCCTTTTGACTTTCTGCTTTTAGAAAATTTCCAGATTGGGACGGCTGCTCCTAAACTTTCGTCCGCATGCAATATAGTTCATAAATTTTTAATTTATGTAATCTAATTGATAAATTTCAATGAAAGTACGATTCGATTACAAAATTATATGATAATATTAGGACAAACATCAATCATTTTTCATTTAATTTAAGAATTACATTGAATATGTATCAAAAAATTCAATAACCACATTGAATAAACGAAAATTACTTTTGTTCATGGCCAATATATAACAAATTGAAAATTTAGAATATCGAGTCAAAATTCATTGACCATTTATGTTGATCTCCCTTCTATTTTCTTCCTTTCAATACTATATTAGCTTAGTGGCCCAATCTATCTAATAATTTTTCTCTATGTAAGAGTCGGAATGAACAATGTGAATGAATAACATCAAATTTTGGGATGGTTTGGCTTCAATCAATAAATATTCAATCGGATCGAGTAGATAGGTAGAATGAAGAGAGAGTCGCGGTTGCCTTCGCTGCCGGATCTCGATCAATTTGATTCCGTGCGATCCAAGCTTCTCTAATTGGATTTTCCGACTTAGGAAAAAGATGAAAGACGCGATTTGTCGGAGTTTGGTCATGACCTTACTACTAACTATCGTATTGTAGTTTTCCTCTATTCTGATTAGCTGGGTACATCTGCGGATTCGGACCCTTATTTGGTCAGTTGATGTTGTCATATCGAAGGAATGAACAATTAACCCCAATATAGTCGGTCAACGCAATCACCTTTTGTGTGCATCTTTATCATATGACAATTAAAGGAGAAATCATTAAAAAAAAATCTTAAACCTTTTGCACGTGAATGGAAAAATCTTAAAAAAATCTTAGACGTCGATCGTCCTACGTGGTACAACCGACATTGACCCGTATTTTTTTTTATCATACTTTTGAATTTTGAAATTTTTTCCATTGTTTGTTTTTTTTTTTGGCCATGGGAGGGTGACGGCCTTGCCTAGTGCAAACCCAATATAAAAATTATTAAAAAAAGTTCCACGTTACCTGTCAATGTGCCATGTAGGATGCTCGACATCCATGTTGGCAATATCCACTAAGGATTGGCTGAATGGACTGGATTGGGCAAAATGCAAGGTTGTTTACAATTGAACCGGCACAATTAAAAAGTTTGGGATTGAATCAACATGAGTATAGTAAGTTGAATACTTTTTTGATAATTGTCCCAACGAGTTAAAATCACAAATTCCCTCTAAAAAACCATACAGTGTCAACACAAACGGTCGACATGAAATTTCCCTAAAGGCTATCCACATAAAACATGACAAGCGAGTTGGTCGAGTGTTTGGGTTTGCGAGCTACATGTCGAAATTTACCTATGTGAGCATGTGAATGGATCGTTCGCTACGTCATATACGTTTTTTACTTTATGGACATTTCGCTTCATCAAATTAAAATTCGAACAAATCCGACTGTCCCTCTTACGCCGTAAGTTAGGCTTTGACTTAAGACCGAGCATGGTAATATATAACAATTGAGGCAAAAAATAGAAGGGTCCAAAAAAAATTGAGATCTAGATTTTATGAAATTGTTACTAATTATTTTAAAATTTCGAGTTATTAGATCGACGCATGATTTTAATATATATATATATATATATATGGTGATTAGGAAGCATGAAATGATTCCTTATATTAAATGATGTCATGATTATAATATGTGCTCCAAGGACCATAGATCTTGTACAATCAATAAAATAGTAACCGAGTAAGAAGAGGCAAGTAGCACAAAAAACAATGCCAACATGGCTGGACGTCATCATTGACCCCGCATACATATACGCACACACGCGAAAGTAGTAATAATAATAAGAAGAAGAAGATGTTGGAGCATCATTTAACAAATGAATGAATGAATATGGATGAATAGATGGTATGGTAGTCACTGAAGCAGGACAGAGAATTTAATATTCTCAAGGGAAATCGTCAATGTCCATCGTCCGGCTCCGGCCATTAAGGCAGGCGATGAAGACAACCTGTTTCGCATCAAGCCAGATTAGAGTGAGCAAACGTGTCCCTCTTCGTCACCTAACTAACTTCATCAAACACATGTCAGCACTTCATTCGACCGGCCCCGAATCTCGCCCTTCGGATGGACAACCGGCCTTGCGATCGGCATCTCCTACACTCGTTGAACCGAATCGATACTCAGAGAGTCAACATACCTCGACGATGTAGAATACAATTGCGTTTGCCCTTGTGTCCTATCTTGACTAATGGAACGAAGCGAACATCTCTAGACCCAAAATCCACTTGCTTAGCCCAACTTTCCCATCAATCTAAAGCGAGGAAGCACGCATCTGAGTAAGTTGCCGAATTTAATCTTATTCGTTCATCCGATTCCTTCTAGCATGCTTACGGCACAAGATATTTTGACAGGCAAAGTTATCACATCCAATTCTTTATGGGGATTCATAAATAATTCCATCGCAGGAAAAGGGTTTGTGACGAAAACACTTGATTTATTCTATGCTTTTGTCATGGTTGGTCATTGAGCTTCACATATCTCATCCTGTCTGATCATATAAGTGAAGAACGTAAAGCGTAAGGGATGATTTCTATGGTCTTTAGGATGTACTGTGTCTCTTTACAATCTTTCTCATTATGAAATCGAAAACGCGACGGATTCCAAACGTCCAACATGTCTCAACCCAGTCGGCCATGATTTTTCATCTTTGTGATTGACTCAAAAGCATATTTCGGGGCTATGGACCCACCCCCTTTCCTGTGAGGGAACGGACCATCAAAAGGTTCAATGTAATCACCATTAATGGGGGGGCTTTCGTGAATATCGTCCGGCGAGGAATGGGAGGTTCTCCTGTATTGGTCAGGGAAGCCGCAGAAAAAAAGGAAAAGGTTGGGGGGGAGGAGCAGAAATGTGGAGGCGCTTTTCGCAGTTGGGATTGTACCAACCGAAGCACGTCTGTCTGTGACTGGTCCGGTCTTTGAAAAAGCTCGGAAAATCTCTGATGCTAGAGAGAGAGAGAGAGAGAGAGGGGAATCTTTACTCTGTGAAGATCAAGAGAGAGGGAGTGAAAGAGACAGAGAGCTTTTCTTAGTATTTTTCTTATTTTATTACCAGAACTGGAGTGGAGAGAAGAAAATTAATAAATGGCTAAACAAGAGAAGTAAAGAAAAAGGGATGATGTGATTTGGGCTGAGGTTACCCTCTTTGCCCATTAAACTCCCTTTAACGCGATGCTAGCGTTAGAGAGAGACAGAGAGAGAGAGAGTGAGTTTGCACCAGTTGTCTCCAAAGATCCGATTCTTTCTCTCTCTCTCTCTCTGTTGTTCTTGTCTCAAGATATATTTATTGTCATTCTCTCTGCTCTCTCATCCATTTCCACGAATAATATCTCGCACCGTTGCGTGTGCTTCGTTCATGGGATCATGCAATTCCATTTTGTTTTTCTTTCTTTAGAGAATGAGAATTTCGCCGAGAGAGGAGGAGGAGGAGGGGAAGAAGAAGGAGAAAGCATCCTCCTTTCTTGAGCTTCAACGGTTCCTGGTACTCTCTATCTCTCTCTGAAGAAGTCTTTTGTTTTTCCTTCTATTCTGTGTTTGCAGTCTGTGTCTGATCTTGTCCGGTTCCTATTTCATTACCCACAAGCTTAAAAAAGGTTCCCTTTTGGGTGATATCATGTTAAACCGTTTTATTTCGCGTACGCACGAGCTGAATGCAGAGCTTGAGTTCACCAGATTTCTGGGTATTGTTCTTCTTTTCCGGTCCAGTTTTGCATTAAATGTCTTCCTTTCTCTGGGTAGATGTGTTGGCTACAAATATTAATTGTTCTGATGGCGTAGTCTGATGTTTCATTAACCCTGTTCAAGTCCTCTCTGAGCATGTTGAGTAACAGAGAGAGAGAGAGAGAGAGAGAGAGAGAGAGAGAGAGAGAGATCTGACTTTTGTATGACTTTGTTGGATCATATGAAGAGAGAAGAGTGGCGCTTACTTTCGTAGTTTCTCAATTGTCCCTGACATAGAAACTCGGTACGCTTTTTCTCCCCCATTATGGTTGGGACCGGATAATATGATGTTGTGCTTGTTTTGCCTTAGCGATGGTTAATAATTTAGTAGGCAAGAACATGAGTGTTCAGCGGTTCCACAATGGGTCCTATGTCGAGCCTATTGATCGTCTGGGCGATGATTCCAAGCGATGGTTTGCTTTTACGTCCTCTCCCGAGTTCTTAAATTAACACCGAATGATGATATTGGAGTGGAGGGGCATGATTGTTCGAATTGACTTTTCTGCTTTTTGCTCCTCTGAATTACATTAAAGTTGCTTCGCAATTGGGCAGTACAAATCATTTAAATGAACAGTAAACGTGACTTGTATGCAGTAGATAGAGCGTGAGGACTTACATGTCGGCTGTTCTAAACCTCACAGTCACTGGAAATGTTTGGACAATGCTCTTTATCTGAGGCTTCGAGCAATGACAGAAAGCAAATTCTTCACTGAGCACGGTCTACAAACTGAGTTAGGCAATTGGAGGTTTACTGTGAATCCTGTGTGGCTGCAGTCACTTCAGTCTTTTAGATTAGTCTAACTGCCATTACTCGCCAATTAAACTCCAGCCACTCTTATGTTCTGCTATGAGAATTGGAACTTCATTCTTAACTGTTAATTGTAAATGCCTCAATGGTATGTGATTGTAAATTCAATAGCGGAAAATGAAAAATGTATGCTCACATAAATATCTCCTTTTGTCTGCTTGGATGCACAAATCATACAACCATTTTTTTTTCAGAGTGTTTCGCAAAAGAAATTTATGGAGGAGAGACTCTGAATTGAACCTAAGGAATAAGGGCACATTTGGAAGTTCAGTGCATCAATTTGCGGAAGAGATGAAGAAACAAGGTGACTTGAACGTGCACTTAGTGCAGAGGCACAGTGATTCACATAGAGAATATATGAAGCATACAATTATCAACCAGGAGCTCATCTTCAGGAATCAGGTAAAGTGGCATATACTTTTCGGTATCTACTTAAGGTAGCATGTCTTATGTTATACAATTACCATAATCTGACTGTGTCAACTATTCATCTTGGTCACCTGTTGGATGAGAAATTTTCAACTACTGGGGTGTTCTTGGGGATGATGGCATGACTTTTTCAGTTTCTGTAGATGTTTCAGTCATCTTCTTTTATCATTTGTATCCAAATAGGCAGCAACCAGATTGGCTTTAAGATTTCTGCCTTCACTTTACCTGACTGAAAAGGTTCTCTACATATCACTGCTTTTTCTTTCTTTCGTCTATTCATAGATCCTTGAGCTCCATCGATTATACAAGATGCAGAAGATGCTAATGCAAGAGCTCAGCTGGAAAGAGCCTGGCAAATGCGATATTTGGAGAGGCAGCACTCAGTCGAATCTAACCCAACTCACAAGTACAACAACATACCCACTGCCTAGGGACATTGTTTTTCATGAAACTCTGAAGGTAATGCTGTAGCTACACTTATAACATTTCATTTCAGTCTGCAAGCTTCCGCTTTTCCTTGCCCACCTGTTTTGCTTAGGCTTTTGGAATTTTGCGACTCGTTTGCTAAATATGATTTTGCCACTACCTCGGACACATCTGATTGTGATCTGAGCTCAATTTTTGTCCTTTCATATAAGAAATGCGACATTGTTCACAAACGAAATTTAAGGAGGCTTCATAAATATTGCCCAACCAGGCTGTAGAGGAATGCACCTCCTCCTGCAACAAGCTTCAGCGGACACACCTTGATCTTGAGGAGCGGATGATAAACTGCCAGCTTCCTGCTCTTCAGTATTCCAACAACAGTGATACACGCTGTTTTGAAAAGAAAATTTTAAGAGATTATTTTAAAAAATCAGAAGACAGTCCTTGTTCCCGTCATGATGATTTTGCTGATCCCAATAATTTGAAGCTTTCCTTGACCAATGGAGAGTGCAGTGAGAAGATGGGAGACATTTCAACTATATCGGATGCTAAGAGGAGCTGCCCCAGTTCCCATGGCATTACAAATCCTCAATGTTCAGTTAGAAGGGTGTTCAATGAGAATGATAGACTCACGTCATTGCCACATGAAAATGATTTCAACTTATCTTTTTCATCTGGTCAAAGCATCTTGGAAAGTGCAAAGTGTGATCCATCTGATGGGATCATGTACTCTAAAAGCCAACCCAGGTTCAACTTTCTGGATGAAGGTATGAGCTGTCTGATTATGACTTGTATTGTACCCTTGGCACTTTTTTCTTTTTCGTCCCCTCAACTAGTCCTTGGACAAGTTAAAGGGTGTTCCTCACCATCGCTATGCCCTTTGCAGCTCGGAAAGAGTTCGTTGCAAAAAATCCAGATAACAATCTCCAGACTAGGAAGCCTCCTGTTGTCGATCTTAATACAGTTATTGTTGACAGCTCGCCTTGTTGCTCAGATGATGCTACCACTGTCACCAATCACTCACCGTCCTTAGCCGGGAAGGTTCGTCCGGATGGTTGTTGTATTTTTGGTTATATCATGAAAGATGACATCAGCAGCTCAAATGAAAGGCACAACATGCTTCAAGGAGAAAGACTCTTGAATAATGCCATGCTGAACTCCGAGGGCAAAACCAATAGTGGACTCACAGAAAAGAATCACCGTGATGGTGCTATTAGGGTTGCTGAGATCAGTTCCATGGATCTTGAGGCTTCATCCAAGAGGCTGCCTGGCTGTTTTGAATGTCTTGGCACTAGGAATGGTAATATCAAGAATGAAGATTTCGAGCTGACATCTGAATCTTCAAATAGTCTTGTCCTGGATAATGCGCGAGCAAAAGATTCTGAGGATAGTGAAAAGGACGCTCTGCTTTCTTCATCTGGGAAATGCTGCCAAGACGCAAGTCAAGACGAACACCAGCAGATGCAATGTGGGATCAGAAGTACGGATAGTGATTTGACTAGCATAAAGACAGCACAATCTGGACAAGGATATGCAAAATCTAGCCCTCTGATGTCGGAAGAAGAATCAATAGCACATCAAGCTGTGGAAACCTCATTGAACAAGCATGAAACAGCAAAAAGAACAAGCATTGGACCTGAGAACAGTTGCTCAGGAAGGAAAGATTCACCTGAAGGTGAACTGATCCAAGAAGCAGCTGAATCACTTGTCCGAATTTCACTTACCGATCGAGCTTGGTATGAAGACTGTTCTAGGCAGGTGGGATCTCATGAAGTAGAAAAGGATAGTGATAATCCTACGAAACCTCTGTCTTCTTCTGATTCCTATGAGTTGAACGTGCTTATGCTAGAGGAAAGCAGTACAGAGGATTATTCAGTTACCTCAAAGGCGTTCGACATAGTAGAAGCGTCGGATAAGGATTTCAGCCATAGGCTCAGAAGGGGTAGGAGATTGAAAGACTTTCAGAGGGAGATATTGCCCGGGTTAGCGTCTCTTTCCAGGCACGAGATTCTTGAAGATGTTAACATTCTAGAGGGAGTCATTAGGTCGAGGGAGTACCGAAAGTTGAGAGCCAAGATGGCTGGTGGGGAGATGGTGTGTACTCCCTTGAGAAGCAGAAGGTCAAGATCCTATCATGCAGGACGAAGAAGATATTGCTGACTAATATTGCTTCTTAGATGTTACTTGCCTTCCCATAACCGCAAGTGATGTGCCTTTGCAGTGCCAATTGTTGTTTTCTCTTCCCATGGCTATGTTTTAGAAGCTTTGTGATGCGAAGAATGTTAATCTAGTCTCGTTTGGGATTTATGAGTACTGTAAACATCGATTTTTTAGTGTTACTATTAACCTGTATCAGTTCTTCATTGCAGGAGGACGGTCGTGTTGTAGGGTATAAAATCATCAGGTTTACGCACTTGCTGTGAAAAATCTCAGTGTTTCAAGATGATCTTTATAAAAGTAATCGCTGCAAATGATTGTCACAATTCAGATTAGGAAAATCATTCTGGGCCAAGTTTAGCTGTAGATGTGCGTCTGCTGGTGATTTAGCTTTGTACTCTGATTCCTTGTGCTGTTTCAGTTAGGCAACTAGGGAGGATAAACTTGTGCATTTACTTTATCCAAAAGATAAACAGGAACTTGTTGAACGCTCTTCTTATGCAGCTCGGCTGTCGCGGTTTAAGCGTTTCGGTTGCTGCCTAAAAGTCAAGTGATGCTCTGATCAGCCAAGACAGATGGAAGATGGAAGGCCATCTGGGCAAGTTCAACTCTCTAGATCTAGTGATGCAAAAACGAATCATCCTGTGACATTATCAAGAGAAGCACTTGAGTGATTATCATTTGGAGCTTTAAAGCAGCCGTATCTCGATTGACAATCTGGTTATTCAGTCATTATTTGCGTATGACAACCTAATGTTCAAGTTGGCGATTCTTCTTGACCAGACAAAAAGATATGTGACGTTGCCCAGCTTTACCCGGTAAGTTTCACATTGAGGTGAAAGATCAAGAACGGGACATTGAATCCATCAAGAACCTTAAGACTCTTGTGAGCAAGAGGAGGCGGACCCCCTTTTTCTTTTAGAGTGAACATCAATAAAATCTCTCTCTCTCTTGATGTGGATCTGCCCCACCTCGCTAGTTTTGTCCTTCTGATTGAACATGTTGGTCATTGGATTCTACTCATATTGCTGCAAGAGTCAAGGACTAAATCTTTAAAGGAAAATGTCCTGAGATACACTTACGCTCATATTCTACAATAAATCATTCTGGTTCTCATGAACTGTCCAGTGAGTGGACTGAAAATGATGACTTCAGATCGATACATAAAATCGTTGATTTATATGGAAGGTTTCCTCAAACACGAGCACTGACCATATATTTCTTCTCTCTCCTTACGACACTGCAAAGTTATTCCCTCTTGCTTCAGTGGTAGGCCCAGCAACTCATCTACTTTCATCAGTATCATACCGCAATTTGTTCTATTGGGTCTTATCTTTAGGCGCGGTTCAATCGACATGCACGCGCTTCGACTAGTCTATCTCTTCAAGAGAACGAAAGCCTCAAAGGGTCGAAATCTCCCTCCGTCAACGGAAAATTCCATCCCTAGCCTAGGGTTCAAGCCTGAGACAGCTACCGAAGACACCGATCTTTTTATCGCTGGACCTAACCCCTCGGCTAGAAACTTTCTGGTAGAGCAATCAAATTTGGAGTATCTACACATGAAATCAGAATAAATAAACTGGAGAGAATGTTGTCGAGAGGAAAAATTTCTCTTCTTAAAGAGTCACACTTACTAACAAAAACCCAAGAAGAAAGCGCAAGAGAAAAGAAAAGTAGCAAGGGGAGATGCTAGGTAGATGCAATTATCCTAGTCATTGTGCATGCCAATGCTGTATGCATAAGGTTTGGCCAATTAGGTACAGGAGCTTACATTATCTCTTTAGCTAAGATCAGTAAGCTCCACTTGAATCGCTGAAAAGGTGCATCGCGCTTTTGTGGCAACACATTCATCGTCCCGAACGAATCTAATCAAGCACCACTTTTTGTCTCTGTTACCAAACACCTCCCACAAACAGCACCCAGTATAATAATCTCTCGCAAGATCTCTCTTTCTCTCTCTCTCTCTCTGACCTTGCAGATGAAAGATGACAATTGATATGTTGGTTGGATCGGAAAATAAATGCACATAATTACAACACCCTCCTCCCTGATTCGACTCGATGAAAAGCGTGGTCCAATCAGTTGGATCACCTAATCCTTGACACGATGATTCGGATTGATGGTGCCTACACCAAAAGCTACCGAAAGACCCTCTTGGTGGTCCTGACCCTATGACCCCTCCCCCACCCCCATGAACCCAACTTCACCGCCAACGCTGATCCTATTCATCCGTGCACCATCTTGTTGTCTTTGGCCCTTCCTATGGCCAAACAGGGTCGGTGGCGTGGAGCTCCCATCATCTAACCCTCCAATCAATCTTTCCTAATTGGAGAACTCCATGGCGTGTTTTTGCCCTTTAGTCAAATGGTTCTCATTAACCCCTTGTTTGGCTTTCGCGAGGAAAAAGGAAAGCTGCGGATCGAGAGAATGTGACGGACGACACCACAACCGCTCCGCTACAGCCTCCCGCCTCCCCATCTTCATTTCATACGTACTCTCTCTACCTAATAAGCTCTACTTTTCTATACCACCGATCACTTTCTACATTCGATCTACATCACTGCATAAAATCCCTTTGGCGATTTTCCATTTTCCTCGCTTTCGTATACATTAAGGAGACTTTTCATGCCCTCCAAGCAACCTTCGCTTGCGTTGGCGTATAGGGCTCACGATAGAAGGAGGCCTTCCATTTGACAACTCATGATTCCACGTTAATTACGGTTCGCCTTCAAATCCTTATGAGAGAACACGAGAATCCGCTCAGCAATGACTGGTCCTGCTGACATTGTTCGTCATCTAGAGGATGGGCACGTTCGGCTCGAATGGAAAGCTAATAGGAAAACACCCTCTTTCGAGAAATTATCAGATTTTTTTTTCCGCTGACTCTCTCGAATCCCTCCAAGCCATCGATCTTTTTCCTTTTCTCTTTCTAATATGATGCTTACAAAGACCAAAGCATGAAAGCAATAGGTGATGCAAGCGGGCACTAGCAGGACCACAAAATCTAAGCTAGGAGAATTCTGGCTGCGATTATCAAAGGGAAATTCACCTAGTTGGGGAGATGGCAATAATCTTCATGAGTGTTCTGTGAGGTCCCTTTAGTAGGTGTTAATGAGTTTTCACTTTAGTGCATGTAAACACACAAACGCACACACACACATACATGTATGTATGTATATATAAAGTAAATTAGAGGTATTACCCAAACTCTTGCGGCGACAATACGCCATGCATCTGTCGTGGCCCAGTTTCTTCGGTCCTTATATGCTTTTTTGGCAACTTTCGACCTTCATTTTTGACGTACCAAGGGAAGACACATCTATTTTTATTTACATTGCGCTCTTACGATATATATGTAACCCATTATGACTATGGTTAATCTAACAAACAATTTAAAGAACTACATAAATGTAATGCGTCCTCGATTACACTGAAAGAAGCTTGTATCGAATAGGATTTGTCCATGATTTGACTAAAATAAATGATAATAAGTGCATGAACGTGCCAGGTGCAGATGCACTAAAGTCTCGTGAACTCATCTATATAACTCACAAGCTCACTATGACAGATCCCATTGAGGTTTCGATTATCCTTTACAATCTACAACCTCAAATATTTTATGCATGACTTATATAGAGATCCATAGTGAAAAATAAATTGTCTAGAAAAATTGAAAAAGTCTAATGTGCCTTGATCAAATCAAGAATGGATAAACCTTGTTCACGAAAATTCTCTTTACATAGTAATTGTGCATCGGAATTACTCTAAATATAAACCCTCCCGCTCATCGACTTATTCTAATCATAATTCATGAAGACATCATAATAAGATATCGAGTGTCACCAGTCCAAATTACTATTTTCTTGTAGTGCGTGAAAGTTGTAATGTATAAATCTTCATTCTCTTGACTTTTTTTTTTTGTAGTGATTGAAAAGAAACATTGTACGAGGTATCTAAACAGTAGGAATGCCAAATAGAGTTTCATGTTACCACGAATTATCCCTACCAAACTCAAAGAATCTCTAATTCGATTCTCATTTTTCACTTCCCATTGCTGCATATTGTGGATCGAGAACATTAAATGCTAGTGAGTGTTGTCAATGATCTAGGCGCAATTGAATAATAAAAATGTTACAACTTGAGAATAAATTACATTTTTATGTTTTGCTAGCTAGAAGAGTAAACTAGTTTAGTATATAAAGTAATAAGGAACATCCATTGGTGACAGACTGGGAAACCTAAAAACATTTGTGCAGTGACGACTTATAATATAGAATCACGATATAAAGATGTCGGACATTGAATTTTTTTTTGTCACACTAGGAGTACATACATGTTCATTTATTGGGTGATGAGAGCAATTATGAAAGACATCCCACTTGTTAAAGTATATTATCATACATAGATCATTGCCACCACTTTATACTTCATTATGATACACGGGCCTTTGCCCATTTGCAAAAAATTATCCGAGCGGGCATCGGTCGTGTCACGTAAGACGGCCGACATCCTCGTCAGGAATTTCGACCAAAATAAGTCGACATGACTATATTGACAAATGGTCGAAAGGTTTAAGACTAATTTAACACAATCGAAATGCTTAGCATTGAATTGATCGTCGTACATAGATTTAGGACTTTTGAGACAATTATCCCGATTGATTTTTTAAATTAAACTCACCCATTGTACCTCTCGACGACGTTGCATGCTCGACATCTTCATCTCTTTCATTCTTCATTCTCGTTTCATAATTTATGCTCCATCATGATCAGTAAAATTCTGTCGATTATAGCTTTTTATGTCGAATTATATCAAAATGACCTCATCAAGAAATCATTTTTAAGCTGGTCGATCTGATCAGGGCACATAAAAGTTCAGTCGCTGATTATTATTATGACCCGGTGTTGCCCGATCAACAGGGATTCACGTTAGAATCAAACAATAAAAGCAATAGCTAAGAATGGTCTGCAAAAGTCATAATATCAAAAGCCTAACAAGATACTTTTTCATTTATTCACAAAATTGAACTTATGAGCGTGCTTATAGTCATATGCTTGTGTTGCAAGTTCTACTCATGTTTATCTATTGTTTCTAATACGTCATGCTTTTAGAATGTTTGACAGCAACTTCATAAAGATTTTTCAAGAAGGAGTTGAGCTTCATTTGACAATCCCTTTGCCAAAAGGACTTTGGGCCTATTGAGGACTTTGGACAAGCCACAAAAGTCAAGCCGTTTGACAAATTTTGGAGAGCTTTATGAAAATGCATTGCATTGGCAAAGTCTTCTACGGTCCCTCAGCCAAAGACGGGTCCGAATTAGCTTTGAGCTTTCGCATTTCCGAAATGCTAATATATTTTTTCTTTCAATTTTTGGTCTTACTAAACCTTCATAATTAAAAGAATCTCCCTCACCTCGTGTGATGTCATCGCCAAATCTATTCGCTACCGACGGGCATTGCTCAAGGTCGCACGACCTTAGGTGAGAGCGCTTAGAGTTGCCGGGGGGGTCATGTGACGCCTACCTTGCTTGAGGTAGTGTGATCTTGGTGACTGTCGCTAGTACTAGATTCGCTCATTGGCCACCCACGTATTTCAATAGTTTGAGGATTTTATCTATTTAAAAAAATAATTAGAAAGCGTGATTTTTTCCAAATATCATGTAAAGTGTAAACCAGAGTTACTTCATAATGTACTTTTGAATTACACTTTACCAAACACTATTTACATTTCAAAAACTCCTTTAATCAAAATCCCAACCAAAGGCAGTCGACTCAAACAAAAGTGAAATCAGACCAAACCATATCTAATTAGACTCCAAACCATTCTTGCGGTTTGGTTCCATTGGAGACCGACCAAAGCCGCTTATTCTTTTCTCGTAATTTCATGAGCTTTAAACTCACTTGACTGGCTTAGAATGAGCATTAATAGCATGAAAAATAAAGAAGCAAAGTCCAGCCTTACAACAAATCATAAATATATGGAAGAATGAATTAAGCTACTTCATGTACGAATTTTTAGTATGATTTTTCAAATACTTCTAGGTTCCACAATATGATTTCGAGCCACGCGAATATCATCAATATGATAGTCTTACCTTGTAGTACGCCCGATCAATGATCATGCTTAGATGAGTCGAGTCGAGCATCGAGCCTTCAAAGTTCCTATCTAAATTTGCCTATCAATTTGTAACATGACGAGTCTAAGTGGGTCCATGTTGGTGGGGCCAAAATTGAGATAGGAATTATTTACTTAGGTCCATAGGATTTCAACCCCCCGACTCGAGCTCCCGTCAAAGCCATGATCGGGTCTATATGTCACCCTGCAAAAGAATGAATGGCTCCGTGTTGCGAGTTCATTGTTCCTAGCGCTGCTCGCTCGTGCCTATAAATCAGCAGCAACTTCGTTCCACTTCGTTTTTCAATTTTCACCTCTCTCTCTCTCTGAGTTTCACGGCTCTTTCGAGACTTGGATTTTCCTTCCTTTGCCATTCGCAGAGCATTTGAAGGGAGCCACAAATGTCTGCGGACAAGGACGAGGACCCTCGCATGTATGGCATCAAGTCCAAAATCCGCGTCGTCCCTGACTTTCCCAAACCGGGTTCTTCTCCATCACCCTTCTTCTCTCTGCGAATTCCCCGTTCTTTTGCTGGGTCCGAGCTTCTGATGTCCGTGTACTTTGCTTTACAGAGCTCGAGCGAAGTTGGTCTTTTTTATCTTTCTTGTTTTCTTTTTGTTGGTTCTTCTTTGTCTGGAAGAACCACAATGCATATGCATAGTCGCATGCCTGTCTATCAAAGTCCCATCTTTCCGCGTCTCTTATTCTATCGTTTTGCCTCTGTTTTCGAGTGATCCACAAATGGCGTTTGTTTGTTTCTTCTTCCTTTTTTGCTGTCTCCAGTAATCACGGACACGTTTGTTTATCTCAGGAATAATGTTCCAGGACATCACTACTCTGTTGCTGGATCCCAAGGCCTTCAAGGACTCCATCGACTTGTTCGTTGAGCGTTACAAGGACAGAAACATTTCTGTTGTTGCAGGTATAAAAGAAATGGGACAAAAACCTTGCTTTCTTCTAATAAGAATGCGTTATTTTCGTGAGTTTGATCGCAAGTCCATAAGGGAGGACTCAGGCATTAGTGAAGGTTCGAGTCAACGAATCCCTTCGAGCCCGAAAGCTCATGGTAAAAAGTAGTTCCGCTTTGAAAGTACGAACTGCACTCTGCTTCTAAAAGCTTTCTTAAGTTTTGCTTCATGGACAGTCACCCTCAGCGAGCAACCATCCAAGTAGTAGAATAGGAATCGAAAATCGACAACTGTCTTTGTTTAATCGATTCGCCCGACTTGTTCTATTTTATTTTATTTTTCGAGATTTTTTGTTTTCCCCTCGACATGCATTGGATTGGATAAGCGACTATTCTTCCTCTTGGCCTTTTGTTTTCTTCCCCCCACCTTATTTTTTTCCTCATTCAATTTGGCTTTTTATGGTGATTTGTTGCTTGACCATGTGCCATTGCTAGTGCGGTGTGCCATCAATTGCCCCTTAGAAGTTTTTATTGAGCCGCTTATCTTTTCCCTCTCTCTCTCTCTCTCTCTCTCTCTAACATTGTTGCTGTTGTTGGTACGTGGTTGGATCCGATTTTGGGTCGACGTCTGATGACGACGTACGCCCACCTACCTAGAAAGTGGACCATGCTGATGTGAGCTCGGGTCTTATGCCTGTCCTCCGTGAAAATTTCTTACCTCGACTCTGTTGCATCACACTTAGAAGCTGTGGACTTTTGGGTTCTGCGTGATTCGTATGGTGTCGACGCACAACTCGCATGATTCTGCGATTGTGATTGTGTGAGAGTGTCTCTGCAAAGAAAGAAGAAGAAGGAAAAAAAAAAACATTCTTTTTGTGGCGTCAGGATTATAAGATAATTTTGGTGTTTGTCCTATTGCTCGTAGTTGCTAACAGCCAGACCAGTAGCTCAATTCTTTGTCCGTGTGCTTATTTTTAATCTGTAATGAGCCTTTGTATGGTTATGGACAGACTGGTGAGTAGGTGACAGATAATCTTGGATTCTTTTGGCTGCTCATGCTCCTTCTTGTCCATTCATTTTAGCCTGCCTTCTACGTCATCAGACTCGGCGTGTTTTTGGCAACCTATGCGTTAAAGGATCCTGTTTCTAAGGACACCGGCTAAGAAACTATATGTAGGGAATTAATCTCTGTAGAAGACATGCTCGCAGCATTTACCTTTTGGGCTTTTCTAAAGCTCACTGAGCGTCACTTAATTAGAATTCTAGGGGCGCCCTTTCACTGCATCCCTCTCGTAAATGCGTATCGACTGAATGGAACGCATTCAACTCACCTGGCTCTTTCTTTCTTTCGATTTTACCCTTCACCAGCATTTGTTCCATTGCAGAACCATTGAAGACTGTCGTTCTTGTTGTACCTATCTTCCGAGGCATTTGCTGTCATTTGTCTGCATGATGAATTTAATAGCATAAATGCACATTTTTGGAATCTTTCTCTCCTCAACACCAACGGATGCTCTCAAATGGATAAGTTGCTGCTCACCACTTTACAGGATAAGGATCACGTTACCAAACTGTGTACTGTAGATCTGATATTTGCCAAGTGATGCGTGGGATGATGCTAGATGCTGGAAGTGAGGATATGAAAATTTTGAGAACTGCGTTTATGTAGTTCATTCTGTGATGAGACTGCACGGTTTATCACTGATCAATCTGATTAGTTTTGCTTCGGTCGGTGGTTTCGTCGTTAGTCTGCAGCTAAGGATAAAGAAGGTTCAATTGTGTTATAACAGAGAACTTCAGACCATTTTGACAAGTTTCAAATTAATGAAGCTAAGTAAATGCAGTTTCCTCTTTGTCCCACGACATGAGACTGATCTTTCTCTCCTTTTCTTTTTTCTAGGAATAGAAGCTCGAGGTTTCATATTCGGTCCTCCTATTGCCTTAGCGATAGGAGCGAAATTCGTTCCCTTGAGAAAGCCTGGGAAGTTGCCAGGTACATTTCTATTGACAAAATGATCTGGTAAACTAAATATGTACTTGCATATGTTAAAATTTCATGACCAATCTTGGTTGGCATCTGCATCTCTTTTTAGCCATTGGAATTACTTCATCCTTTTTTCACCGAATAATTTCATGATACTGTACAATTCAAAAGTGTTGTTAGATTAGGGTGCCCCTGCACCCGACAACACTAGTTTGTGCCACGGATGAGCATTCTGTTTTATTTGCACTGTAATGATGAGAAATAGCGCTGTCTTTCGGTGTTCAAGAAATGTAGCCTACTGCTAGTTACCCGATTTTCAAATGTAATCGTTTTCACTGTTTCATCTTGAGCAACAAACAACTACGCCTGTTTACGCAGCATTCTGTTCACATCACTGTGAATATCTTGTCTGTCTTTTCTTAATTGACTGTCATGTTCTACAATCAGCATCCCGAGCTCCTCTGGGCTTCTGGGCTCACGTTGAGGCTACATTTTTCTCGGTAACTGTCAAGTACTCTGTCAAGGTTGCTGCTCCTTGCCCACTGGCATTGACAAGATCTAAGTACACGATGAATTTTTCGTCTTGCGTGCCATTAAACATTCTTAAGCTGTAAAAACACCGCAAATCCGATATCATCTTGAAGTTGAAATTGCTTAAGGACGAGAATGAGCAAGTTCTGCATATACAACTGTGTTGCCAGTAGTCATGATAAAGATTCGTCTAATGTCAGGTAAGGTCATCTCAGAAGATTACATTCTGGAGTATGGAAAAGATTGCTTGCAAATGCACGTCGGGGCAGTGCAACCTGAGGAACGAGCTTTGGTGGTCGATGATCTCATTGCCACTGGCGGTACCCTTTGTGCAGCCATGAATTTACTTGGTACATATTTTCCATTGATGCGCTACATTACTTGGGGGGAAAGGGCTGTGAATTTACGCAAGAGAAGTAATAATGTGATCCAACTAAAATTTTTTACTGAGATGATTCGAATTTGTCTTTTGGATGGTTTAATTTACTCCTTGGTGCAATGATGTCGGTTTGATGTGCAATGTTTCTTTCCTCTTCAACTTTTTACTTGAAATGGTGGTGAGGGCGGCCCATCTAATAACACTTGTGTATAATGTTCCCCAGAAAGCGTTGGAGCCAAAGTCGTCGAATGCGCTTGCGTGATCGAATTGCCAGACTTAAAGGTGTGCATATCACATTAGACATGCTAACCCTTTTAATTCATTTATCAATCTGTTGGTTGATCAATCAGTGTGCACTGCTTCCAGTATCCACAGAGTCTCTTCATAGCTAGGTCGCATTTTCTGAGCCTTTTGAGTTCTGATTTTCTCAGGGTAGGGAGAGGTTGAAAGGAAAGCCTTTATACGTGCTTGTGGAGTCCCATTGATTCTAGCATCGCCTGCGCTGTGCCCTTCTTGGTGAAACCTTCTCAGACTTACATTAGAGCGATATAGATTATCAGTCACTTCTCATCGGGACTCCGATCTTGTCTTTGCTCTCTTCCCCTCATTGCCGAATTTTGATCGGCCTTGAAGATTCGGTTGGACCAGCATCGGTAATTATACCTGGCAAGATCCAGGAATGTTGTATCGAAGAGCTTGTTTGGTTCGTTTACTTTTAGCTACTGTTTGCCAGGGAAAAAAAATGAACCTACCTAAAATCCGTCACACCGGGTTCTATTGATTCGGATTGTCTTACTTGTGAACCACAGTATTGTTGAATCTCATGTCCAATTGACTCGTTAAATTATGTAGTAACAATTTATATCTCTGAAATTCTGCAATTAATTGTTCCTTGGCATTTGATAGTTTCTTTTCTGGGCTAGTAGCAGCAGCAGCAACATGCTAATATGAGATTATCATCTCGATTGGTAAGACGAATTGAGCAGGCGATACCAGATCAATTCAGAAAAACCGGTCGTCCAAACTGGCCAATGCGATGTCATAGTCCTGGTTTGTTGATCCTAGGCTTACCCAGGTCGGTTGGTGAGCTAAAAGATCGAAGTTCTTTCATGAAAATGATTGAGCCTGTCTCGAGAAGGAGACGAGAGCCCAGACCCGACAATCTCAAAGAGTTATCCGATCCGGCCGACCGGCCCCGAGCCATCATCCACACCTGTTAATTCCATGAGCAAGTTTGTCAGTCCGACCAGCTCATAATCTGGTCTCGAAAACGCACCTTTAGGCCTAAGATGCATATTTTACCATTGAATACATTTTCTTCTGAGAATTGTTGGAACTCCTTTTTAGCATACGACGTTGGACAATATTTCATTAGAAAGACGTATCTGTCTGCAAGAGCCTCATCAATCTTTCAATTCCCTTCGAAAGAGATTGGCCTGCCTGGCCATCACTTGCTGCACATGCAGTGAATACACAACATTATCCTCCTCCACGAACTGATAATCCATGGAAAAAGTATGATGCTGCCACCCGAAGTAAGGAGATGTTTCATACAATGTTATCTTCACCGCAAGTGCAGAATGGCCGAAACAATATTTAAAAGCGGCAACGTCTGCGTAAAACATCATAAAATTCCAAAGGAGGCGAAATGTAGCGGGGGAAAGCGCCAATGGGTTGAAGACAATCCTTGCATGGTGCGTTCATA
Organism: Melaleuca alternifolia; assembly: GCA_019926035.1. NCBI lineage: Eukaryota > Viridiplantae > Streptophyta > Magnoliopsida > Myrtales > Myrtaceae > Melaleuca > Melaleuca alternifolia. The sequence goes on from JAGKPW010002165.1 coordinate 299,752, forward strand.
TGATGGGATCGGTGCAAAATTAAGAGCTGACTTATTAAGTGGTGGTCAATTGACGGGTTAAGGTTTTGCATCGATCAATCTAAGAACTTATAATCTTATGAAAGCCTTGATGATGTCTCGATCTCATCATCAGAATTCGCGCATCCGAAACGACGAGTGACTAATGAAAAGCCGGGGTGGAGTCCTTGAGTGAAAACTCCACCCATCACGGAAGAAAAAGCACAGGTGAACTTCGGAGCAGGTGGAGTCAAAAAGAGAGATAGGTTGGCTTTTTTACCTCGAGAGTACTTTTCTAGGCCCGCTCATTCATGCTTGGACTTGGGGGTCTGGTAGGCTAAAATAATAACCGTAACCATACGTATTTTGACGGCTTCTACGACATCAGATTATCCTTTGAGGATAATGAAACAAATTTTCCACAAACTTTGACTCAATATACGATATAGTCTTCAAAATTTTTAATTTATTTTATTTGATCCTTCGAATGATATTATTAAGTTCATGGACGATATTAAATATTTTTTAATTCATTTGTTGAATATATATGATGTTGTAAGGACCATATTGAACAAATTATGAATTTAGAGAATACATTACGTAATGAGTCAAAGCTCCAGGGCTAGTTGTGTTTGTTTTTCCCTTGATCAAGCATTGTTCCAAACTCAAAAAGCTAGTGAACCTCGCCTGATCTCGGACCTCAAGTCGAGTATGATTTGAACAGAAAATCTTGCTTGTAGAATTCGCTCGGCTACTTCGAAAATCAAACGCTCTTACCAAATGTAGCATGACCATGTGCCGTAGGGATTATACGACCTAAGCGAGTACACAGGGTGATTCTGGTCATGATAGGTGAACAGCAACGGTGGGATCATTGAGACAAGACCTGGGAAGTTTGCTCTTTCACATTCAAGATCTGCAATTTTACTTCACAGATCTCACACTCTTATCAACCTAATTCGTCCTTCAACTTTCAATCCCACAACATCGATTCCGATCCTTAAGTAAAAGAAATTGGAACATAAAATCGAGAGCTTCCCTCGAACGATGATAGGAGAAACATGGAACGCAGATAGAAAATCAATTTTACTTTGGCGAAAAATTTGTCAGACATGATCATTTTTACAACCTATAGATGATGAGGAAACAGGGCAACACAGCCCGAGGATCGAACACTAGCAACTCGCCGCCGTCACCGCTCACCGAGTCGTACGTTCCGCCGCCGCCGCCGTCCAGGAACGGGTCCAGGCCGAGTTCCTTCGAGGCCCGGCCCGCTATGACCCGACACACCAGCATGGCCCTCCTCCCCCTCCCTCCGCCCGCGCTCTCGTGGGCGCGCCCGCTGCCGTCGAAAGTACAGATCGCCGCCCCCTTGCCGCCGCCCCCGCCCCCGACCCCCCACGCCCCCCCGCCGCAGTCCCACGCGGCCCCCTCGCGCCCCATGGGGCCCATGCAGCGGAACCGCATCACCTCGTTCCCGTCCGCGGCGCACCTCGCGTCCTCGTCCCGGGGGCCGCCCGACCCAGCCCGCGACTTCACCAGCTCCCGGTACTCCTCGAACCGGGCCGCGGTTCTCTGCCCGTTCTGCACCTTGAGGATCACGTCGATCCGGCCGGCGAAAGGCTTCGGCCCCCAGCTCGTGTGGAAGATGATCTCCACCACGTTGCGCGACGGGTGGCCCTCTGGCAGCTCGGTGAGCGCCGGGTACACGGGCTCTGGAGCTCGGGCGGGCCTCGCGGGGGCGCTCACCCGGGCCCGGGGCGTCGCATTCAGCCCCGTCTCCGCCTTCGTTTTACGTGGAAGCTCCGGCGCCGGCGGGGTCTGCTTGGACAGCGCGGGCTCGCGTTTGAGCCCGGGCCTGGGCTTCTTGGGTCGCTGTTGCTTGGCGATGTCGATGACGTCTCTGATGGTCTGGGCGCTCTTTCTGCAACCCGAAGAGTACAACGAAGAAGAAGAAGAAGAAGAAGAAGACGACGAAGAGGAGGAAGAAGGGAGCAAGCGTTTCTGGTACTGGCCGTGATGAACGTCGTCGAACGCTTTGGACTTGCAGTGCAGGGACTTGACCCACCCGCCCGCCATGGACGGCGGACCTTGAAACTGGATCTCTCCTCCTCCTCCTCCTCCTCCTTCTCTACCACTAAAAATCGAAGCTCTCTCTCTCTCTCTCTCTCTCTCTCTCTCTCTCTCTCTGAGATGGCGCGGTCGCTCAACTTGGCACGTCGGAGCTCTCAAATTTGGTGACTCTCCGAGAGGGACAGTGCGTGTGGGGAATGGGAAGGGAAAGGGTCGGGTCGTGGGCGCGACGATAAAAGATGATTGTCTCTCCTCGGCGTCGGCGAAATGACCGGAAAGCCCTTGCGCTGTCGCGTCGGTTATTGTCGTCTTCGTTCTCGGGCCATAATATATTTAATTCTATGATTGTCGTCGAGTGTCTCTGCTTTTCTAATTTTTCACTGCTATTCCCTTTTGTGTTCTTCACGTGACCGAGAGAAGAGAACAAATTCCATTTAGTTTAAGGAAAACAGGAATTCATGAATGATCCTTGGCGTTTTGCCTCTCGAGGAGGAGATCTCGATTCGATTTCGATGATAAACAATGTGGCTACATTTCTATCCACCATTCAAATCAGATTTCGGGAAAGATCGATTGCGACCGTGAATTATTTGTTTAATTCAATTATGCTATATAACTTTCTTTTTGAATAGTAAAGATATGCCGTTAAAACCCATAGTATATTCAGAAAATCAGCATTACTCAAGTCTTAAGTGCATATTTTTTTTTTGGTTGAAGTATAACAATAACAAAAAGGTATAACTAGTAGCGGCAATTGATAAGCGTTGCTAAGTGAAAAATAGGCATAATTGATTTGGTAACAATGTTTCCTTTTTATATTTCAAGTTATGAACTACTTTCTCCTATTAGATAAGGTAAAGAAAAAAAGCTCCTCCTTTTGAGGAATGTCAATCTTTTTCTTTTCTTCCTAAAAAATATCCTCGGTCAAATGTTTTTTGAATACTTTTTCAATTGACAAATTCTTGAAATTATACTTCCTCTTTTTTATCATCGGCATTCAATTATAAATACTGAATTTTATTCCATATCACAAAAAGCATTATTAAAAAGCTCGAATCTTCAAATATTTTTTTTTATTTCTACATTTATCTACAATTTTCTGTATGTCGTCTCAACGGTTTCCTTCCATTTATTAACCCTTTTAAATTTTACAATAATACAACTTTAAAAACCCTTTTGAAACGTCATTTTTTTGTACTTAGGCATTTGGTGCTTTCATGAGAATATATACACGATATCATTTGTTTTCTTCATAGTATCGCATCAAAGTGATAACGGAATCTCGTGTCTCTACGGGTCAAAGAGATGAAATGCACACATCACATTCAACACAATAAAAATCAGCTTATAATACATTACCAGAAAAACATTGAAGATGGTATATTTTGACGTACTTTTCCTTTGGTAAAAGAAATTTGGTCAACATGGTATCTCTCAAAGGCGAAAAAAAGTAAAAAAAAAATAACGCTTTTATTGCCTTTTGCTTTGAATCCGGTGGTCCAATCCAACCAATATGAATTGACTTTGTTAAAGGTACCCTGAAAATTATTGCCTGGATGAATATTGGAAATAAGACTTAAGGTTTTGATTATTAAACCATTTAGGATTTAAGATGTAAAATAGAAAAAAAGAAAACGTAATGACCGGGTCTTCAGCTTCCCATCACTAAAGTGCATATGTCGCAAATGATGTACGGCTGATGATTAAGTAAATTACGTGATCTATGCTGTTTTTTCTTTCTATGACGTGACTTTATTGTCAAATCACACTTACATCTCTAGTTATATACTACAAACTTTGGCACAATATGTAATGTGATTCATGAACTTTCAATTTATTTTAGGTTCATAAATTTTAATCCACTATATAATATGATTAATGAATTTTCAATTGAAAATAATATTAAAAAATTTCATATAATTCAAGAACTAAATTGAATATATACTAAAAATTTAGAGACCATATTAAATAAATTGAAAGTTCATGAATCATATTGAATAAACAAAAAATTTAGGGATCACATTATACAGTAGATCAAATTTAATAAACCATTGGCGTAATTTTCTAGATATATAATTAAAATTTCGAGGGTTTGGGAGGCGAAGTCTGAATCTCGTTATTCAAAGTTCGAATCGATTCATGTTTTTGAGTAGCAAATAAATGCTTCTAAACAAAAGATAAAGAATAAATAGACGATCATTTTCATTTGATTCGCTTTTAATACTACATCTGTCTAACGACGGTTGCCGTCGCACGGAAATTAACATCAATTTCTTCACTAACCACGCAATGACCCGCAACATCCAGTTGGTGAGCACCGAATGCAAGGCCACCTTTCTTTTTTTTTCTTCTTTCTTCCTTCTTTTTCCCAATGGACGTTTTGGTACGTGATTTGACGTGCTCTGATCATTGCGATGACCAAAATGCCACAATCAACAGAAGCCTGCCTTACAACTTTTTCGTGGGGGAAGGTCGGTTTCTTGGTTCTATATTAAGCTAACGCCCGACATTGGACGATGTGATCTCTCTCCATTTTGGAACGAACTGACAAAATCTACGCAACCACTAAAGCGGGCCGATGACGTTGCCCATCTTGGAATTCTCCGTGTCATTTGGAAGATCGTCGGTTTTAGGAAAGACAAGTTCGTCTGTCTTTTCCGGTTGTTCGTATCGATCTATGCGATTCTCATACTGGCTTTATTTACACGTTGAGGGAGCATTGATGAACTTACCGCGCACCCTTTGGGGTAAGTTCTTGGACCGCATGTTCTCTCGCCTCACTAAAGATCTTTCGTTCAAAATCATTGCTCTTCACTCGTTCATATTGTTGAGCAAAAGGGTATGTTAGCGCCTGCGAAATGATATTATCGACATTTTAATTAGTAGCATGGAATGGAAAGGGCATTTTCCTTTCATTGAAAATTCCAGTGTGTTCGACTGTGGATAGGGTTAGTAAAACCCACCAACGACATTAGATTTCCCATCAATACAGCCTTGATAATGCATGAGCTGTGCCAACAGTTCTCCTCCCCACAAGTTGAAAAAGAGAGAGGGTATATCGGTAAAAAAGGGAGGGGAATTTCCGATAAATATATTAAAATCCCAAGTTGGGGGGAAATTAAAAAGAAAAAGCAAAAATGGTTTCATAGGGGAGGAATCTCACATGGGAGTTTGAAGTGGAGCAGGTGGGGAATAAAAGAATGGAAAGAGAATGAAGAAGAAGTGGCAGACGATAACACCCAAGAACCAAAAAAAGCGCTGAAACTCAAACTGCTAATACGACGGCACTTCAAGAGATCTTCCCTCTACAGATATCGTATGCTTCTTCCTCCTCCTCCTCCTCCTCCTCCTCCTCTTATTGATTTGATCCATTCGATACTATTCTACAGAAATTTCGAAAGATCTGGTGGAAATAGACAAGACCCATCTCGGGTCTAGCCATAGGGGGACGATTTCAATCAATTTCGGGTCTCTTTGCCCGAGAAGGGGCTTGGGTTTATGGGTGTTCGGCTGCGGGAGGAGGAGACAACATTGAGATTTGTGGGGAAAACTAATCCATAAAATTGTCTGTTCGAAAAATGATAAAAAAAAGAAAAGAGAGAGGGAGTGGTCCGACTCTCATTGAAGATGATCCGACGGAGAGACACTCCCCGAACCCGACATGATTGTAAGGAATTTGAATTTGGGGAGGGACCATCCGTTTTCCTCCCAATTATTATCGAAATGATGAGAAGCACGAATTCGCATCGGGTTGATGGAAAGATCCTGTTTCTCGCAACCTAATGGAGCAAAAGGCGCATGTTTTTGTACACTCGAGTGCACGCCCATATGTGTCTTGTGTCCATGTCTATTCTGTCTTACGCTTTGAAGATTTCGCAACTGCAATTCGGAAGCTGCTTGTCGAGTCTCGAAAAAGCTCGTCATATGACGCTTATAATGTATCATTACACTACCGCAAATGTAATAAGGTGAGCCATTCTCGACGTGCGTTTGAAAGTCGCGCATAGGTACAAAATTCCGATCGAATGAATGACATTGTATTTAGCATTTCGTGCGAGCAATCCATAAAATGGTGGAAATGGGATCGAAAGGAGTCTTCTTTGGACAATTTTATCAATTGGGTCTACGACATTCTTTTGATCTTTTTTTTTTTTGTGGCAAGGTTAGAGATTTGGTTGAATGGGTGCATGAATTAAAGTGAAGGTAAGGAAGGGGGGGTTGCTAAGTGGGGACTCGTGGATGGGAGATTTTGCCAGCCTTTGCCTTCCACGCCTGGCTTTGGCCTTTGAGATTTTAGTGGAGCTCCGGGAAGCGCGTTCGGATCCTTGGCGTGCTTCTGCCTTCTCTCCAAACCACGACAAAAGAAACTTCATCAAAACCCCCTTTTTGCTCCAAACCACGACAAAACTTCATTAAACCTCATCTTGGCCTCTCTCTCTCCCTCTCCCTCTCCCAAGAACATGCCTCAAGATTTTGAAATGTTTGGGTCAAGCAATTTGTTCGTCTTGCACATGTTTGATTTGCAATGTCACGACCAAAATATTCGATGTCGCCTTTCAGGTCCACGGCCCGCCAAAGGATTACCTGGCGTTAGGGTTTGTTTGAGAACGGCGTGATCGCGATATCGAGTTTCAATAAAAGTAGCTTTCATGTCAAGAGACTATTTGAGGAGATGATGAGGAGTTTAAAGTTCAAACACGTAACTGCACAACCCGTTAGACGAATAATTGATTCGATCAAATTCAAGATCTTGACTAACCTCGTGGATTCAATCAACGCAAGATCTTGATGATGCATCTAGGAGGGGACGGCTCTTGCAAATTATCAGGAAAATATTGATGGGGAACGTTAGATGGCGACAAAGGTTTTTGACCGACTTCGAGCAAGATGCAATGATGATGGGTGCCTGAATTAGGTCAAAGGGAGACTTCAACTCGGATTCAATGCCTTAGCCCTCCCCCCCAATTTGTGCCCCATAAATGCTCCACGACTTCTTCTTTAATCCGCGACGATCTGCGATGCCATTAATTGTGGTGGCTCTCGGGAAGGGCTTTCGCCATCTTCGTGGTCAACCGAAATTTATTGGAGCCACCATATCCCATATTTACTTTTCGCGTAACATAAGTTGGAAAATAATCCCTGGCAGAAGTTGGCGAGGGTAACAATTACTTAGAAAGCTCGAGTTGATAGATAAAAAGAGACGACGTGCGTGTATGGCACATAGAAGCTCCATGGATATTTTGATACGTTCTCTCGTGCACAAGTCTGGATTGGGAACAGTTCGCGAAATAAGGTAGGACGGAACTTGACTTCGATATCATATTAAGAAATTCCAATCCAAAGACTTGAAATTAATAAACGCATCGACGGAGATCGAATGTGTACAAAAAGAGTATAAGGTGGGATATCGGGGCTGAGTTAATTTGTTTTTGCGGTTAAAATAGTCAGAACGATTGAGATGCACCGATTTTGTACCTAACAGACGAAGGCATGCTTTGAAATGTTATTCTTATTAGAGAGGGGTGAAGAGATTTTCAGTCTCTTTTATCATTAAGGACCCTTGGAAGAATCGAAGTTTTCAAAGTCTAATGATGGAAAAATCTGCACCTTTAGGTCGAGCCGGCTGGTGCCAGGGAAAAGCAAAGGAGGATAGGGGGGAAGGGACAGTAAACATCAAATGATTCTCATAGTGTCCAAGGCTTTTGATCGATTGAGGAGTGATTTCCGGATCATTCGAAGGAAAAAAAGGCTTCGCGCACAATGATCATCTGAATAGGCCCAGTCAGTGCACAAGTTCGTGAATGGGTCGAATTTATCCCTAAATCCCTAAAATAATTGGCGGTTGTCGTACAAAATTTGACACTAATCGATTCCCGTCGTCATTAATTTATGATTCGATTCTGCTCAGGAGTTTTGTTGGTTGGGGACCCTACTGATTAATTTTCACGTGATGGGCAGTTATATATTTATTTAGGAGGTCAAATCTAAGTAGTTTATCTACGGACCAATAATACCAAATAAATACTTTTATCGATGAACATATTAATACAGACTAATAATGTCTGGCGATGGTGGTAGCAGCAGTAGTTGTGCTCTAGCTCCGGGCCGGGCCGATAGCCTCCCTTATTCAAATTTCAGCAGAGTGATTATCCTTCAATTATTACTTTCGGCATCATCATCATGTTCGGGCACGATCTCTTTGCTCCGACCCTTTCGGGTCACGTCGATCATTCGAATCATGTGGTGTTCCAAATGATTCAAATAACTATAATGCTCCGTCAATTATTATCAAGAAAGGAACATTTGTTGCGTGATTAGATAGAATTTCGAAAACATGTGTACACGAGTTTAGGATTTAACATGGTGGAACTTAAGTGTGAGGAAGTAAAGTTGTTCTTCACAAGTCTCCTAATCCCGACGCGAATGGCATGCATTCGCCAAGCCGGCCAAGTATTTTCTATAGCAATGTTGCCTCTTTGTTGGTTTGAACTCATCGATATATACGAGAGAGCAACCAAACATCCGATTCCCATTATCTACTCAATTTAAATAGGGAACCAAAGATCATATGCTCATCAATTCACCAATTGCAAAATGTCTTGCTTTAGATCTTTGACAAAATAGTTAGAGGTGTGCGATGTGACTTTTCGCAAGCTTGAAAACAAAAGGATGAACATAAAAGACAATCATACGATTTTTTTTTATATGACAAGAAAGCTTACTTTAGAATAAATTTCGGATAAACCAAATGTTTCATTAGTCTTATGTGCTAGATAGAAATGTTCTATCTAGAGATTAGGGAAACAGAATCACCTCCGTTAATTTGGTGGAAGCGATTAGCACTTGGGTTTGGGTGGAAGATTTCACAATGATGTCGTGTAATCATGGCTTAGGGAAATCTTGTCAGCGTTTTGTAACTACAAGATGGCCCAAAAGAGAAAAAAGAAGAAGAAGAGGAAGGCCCATTTGATTAAAGTCAAGACTGGGCCTCCCTCAAATATGATTGAGTCGTCATGACTTTTCTTCCCCTATCTCTAATCTTTGCTCTTTGTTCCCCTCCTTTAGCTTTCTACTCTGTTCTTGCACGGAACGTGCCGTGTTCGTCGCGGTGGATTGTCCCGATAAACATGTTTTGGTACATATGCTGTAAAGATGGAGTGGGATGATAGATCATGTTAGATGAAGTGAGTATTTCGATTTGATTCCAGATCGCGACGAGAAAATGATGCAAGAAATCAAAGGACTTAACGATGAACCAGCTTAATGACAAGCTAGAGTTTTCCGTCCTTGTATATCTATAGAGAGGCAATATTTCCATGGGATCTTTTCTTATACAAATTGATACCGGTATGGACCTTGGTGATAGAGATGGAAAACGGGCCGGATTAGGTCGGCCCATTCCAGGAAAGAGGCCCAACACAGGCCCCCCTCCTGCCTACTGGGGTAAAAACCGGTGGCCCAACTCAATGTTAGAATGTATAGTAAACTTCACGGGTGTACTTCATTTTAGCATATATAAAACCGTGGCCGACTACTAATTTTCTGCTCTCAAATCTATTGGATTGCTCGGCCAATTTAAGTCCGTTGGTTATTAACATGTTAAAACAAAGAGATTGCCTTTTCTAATATCCTCCTCCTTTCCTCGTTCCTCCATTTTCTCTTCCATTTATATGAACATACGTTTTGATACTCTTTGAGTACGTTATTCTCGTCTATTCAAAATCACGTCATCTAAAGCGATGATGCACTAAAATTTTAGGAGGAAATAAAGATAACATAATAAAGATAGTACCAACGAAGAAGGACGCGGAGATCATAATATTTGGTACGTTGTGATTATCTCAATTGTGCAAAAACATCTCGCTCGAGAATTATCTAAAAGCTCTCTCTCGTGGTTTCATGTTAGCATTGGTTTGTAAGGTCGAGATGGTGGCCTTTCACCCTTTTTTTCGTCGTTACATCCTTATTGAACGTAACGTGATAATGATCCTCAATCGGACGAGACTTGCACAAGATACTGAGCTTTTGGAACTATTCCACAGAAATAGTAAATGGATATGAAGCCAGCAAAACTAGGTGCTGGCTGGATATTTGGAAACTGGTTCACGAGTTGCTTACCAAGTGGAAAGCAAAAAGAATAGACTCTAGCTTTGTGGGTTTCTGCCCATGGAAACAGGACAAGCTGCAGATTGATATGCAGCTTGCCTCGAGAGGCTGGACATCATTCAATCTATTTTATCTATGGACACGTTCAATGGATCCAAATATGATTCCTGTGTACGCAGAAGATGAGATGTTCTCCTTGATGCACGTGCCTTCATGAACGCATCTGAAAACCCTCTCTCCAGATCATGAAGAGGCTCATTTTAGGTATACAAAATGAACCCTGGATTATCTAAATGCCCCAGTAGACTAATAATGATATCACAAGCTACGTGTATTTACGTACTTGAAAGAACATCAGAAGGATAGCACCACTCTTTGCAATATAGTAGAAAGGTTCCAATCGAGAAGGATCGTGGAGTACGCCGTAGTACAATTCTCTTAGGGTTTTCATATCATCCAAGCTTGCCCCCCTATCCCTAGCCTAAAAAATCACAGACGAGGACCAATTTTCATGCCCTCGCGGCTCACAGTTACATAATCAGAAATGAAATCTAAACCTAAACACATTATTCGAACCCTAGAAAGCTAAAACCACTTAGCCAAAAATCACAAGGGAGTTAAGTGAAATGACCCAAGAACGACTTCAGTTAATGCAACAGACTCAGCAACAACAACAACAACGAAAATGATGTAGAAAGTGGTGATCATTGATCGGTTCTTCTTAGGCACATTGGAAGCCAGATGGGACGTTCTTGCCACAAGTGTTGATGAGCAAGCTGAGGGAAATGGGGATGTTGAGGTTGATCCCGAGAATGTTGGCTTTAATGGCAGTGCAAAGGCAAATGGCTGCTTCAAGGTCAAGAAGGCCCTCCAGGACTGAGCAACAGGGCATGTGCGGTGGTGTTCCAATGACGGCATTGACTGGCCCATCGAGCACTTTGGCGCATACGCCCAGCTTCAGCGCATCTCTAGGGCAACTAGAGCCTCCCTGAGAGTATGGGTTAGGGTTTGACCTCGGTTTTGGCTGAAAGCAAGTGCCGCAGCCGCTTGCTAGGGCAAAGAAGAGGATGTTGAGGCAAAGGAACAAAGCAGCTGATGAAGAAGATATCTTGATATCCATCTTTCAGCAGGAAAGTGACAAGTTGTTGACTTGGGGTAATTAGTGTGTGTGTGAGTGTGTTGCTGTTGAGTTGGGGGTAAATGAGGGGGATGGTGAGTATTTGTAGGGAAATTTTGCTTCGAATTAATGAAATGAAACTACACACCGATAATTCCAAGAGATTGATCGGGTCGGTAAAACAATGGGTTTTTGTCACAAGGAATAACTCTCTTTAATCGTGGATCAACGTGCCATTGGTCCTATTGGAGAAGTGGATATAAATAATGACTCGACAAACTTTCTTTCTCTGGCACTAGAGAAATTGAAAATTACACAAAATGTCCGTTTCTTTGGAAGAAAATTAGTCTATGGAAATAACTTTCTGACTTTTCGGTATTTGGACGATGAAAAACCAATCGATCTACGCAAAACTAATTGAAATAACAACTCCAACATCAACTCCAGCTTTAGCCTACTAAATCTAGGCAATCCATCACTCTCTGCTCGATGGAACTCTAGTAGAGCATACACGAACCACTAGATTTGTGGAAATACATGTATTTCTAGTAGGGTGAGTGCATGCACTGAAATGATCATTAATCTTAATGTTCGCACAAAATGAACCATGTTTGATGGAACCCTGTCACGTCAGAAGATCCCTCGGACATAGGGGGAGGGTCGTCCGATTCCCTCATCAAAACTAAAGAAAAAAACTTGTCGGAAAAATTGCCAAAAATCGGGGATGTCACCCCTCAATTACGGCATATGATCCATTTCCTTGTTTGATGTGACCATTTAAGGGATATATATATATATATATATATATATATATATATATATAAAACTTAAAATGGAAACATTTAGTAACTACTCATGTCTAATATCTGTTCAAGTCGACACCCGACTCTTTGACCTGACCGGTAGGTTTTTCATTTCATACATAGGACCTGGAGAAGTGAGCAAAGATGCTGTAGTTCTCAGGGGATCATAGTGTAACAATACGATCGTATTTGATCCTGATTACAAGAAAACAAAGGACGTTTGGAATTTGGATGTTACCCCGTGCGCGGCTCTATACCCACATGAATGTCGTATCACCTCCGTCACTTCTCTTAAGCATTTACCTCACCGAGAAGTTGCTATATACATTCGATCTCTGTAGACCAACGTTATCATAATCATTGAACATGCTCACCCTTTATGCAGTATTTTTCGTGTCTCGCTCTCTTATGTTTATCTATTTAGAAAACAGAAAGAAACTGGAGCAAGAGTTAAAGAGTGCGATGGCATGTGAAGCACGGGCTAACCAGATCTTTGGCTGGCTAGTGGATAGGCGGCAGTTTCGGCATCGATTAAGAGAACAGTTCACAAAGTTTTTGTCGACATTCGAATTTTTTTGTGTTTGATTAGTGCTCTGTGGATCACGAGATTGACCAATCGCCAAGCTAGGTGCTCCCCGTGAGCTCTCTAACACAGCATCTACGCACAGCAGTGCATTGAAGAGAGCGATCAATTATTACTTAATTTTTAATTCAGTTTATCTGCTCTATTTAACCATGTTTTTAACTATCCAAGTGTTATTCTTGCTGCATTTTTCTCTTCTCAAAGTAGTCTGACTTTCAATGTGGATACATGCCAATCAACATATTGAGGGTATTAGGCTTTTTCCTCTTCCAGTATTCGTAAGGATGTGTTTTTTGGATGATTTAAAACTGTAGCTTTTGAATTTTGACATTTGCCTATCATTAAAAACCTCAAGTATTTCAATTCATATAAAAATATTTATACTTGAAGTTGTGCCATAATCTTTTCCATTTTTTTGAGATGAGAAATATATGCTCACTTTTACTTATTTGGCATGAAATCAGATTGACCTTTAGATATAGAGTATATTTCCCACCGTCTTTTTTTTTTTTGCAATCAAAAAATTTTAGAAATAAATGTCTGCGTACTCAACTTTTACTTGATACCATTGAAAGTATAAAGTTTGATTGCTTACTCCTTTTTTTTCCAACCACTCTTGGGTTTCCGTTCTTCATATATTAATTTCTACAGGTTATTTCATCCAATCATCAAGTTTGACATGCTTGAAGAATTCGTCATCCTTCCCACTTTTGCACACTTAGAATCATTATTTATTGCTCAGAAGATGATGGATTACTTGATAGTGAAGATGCGATCATTTAATCACCGACTTCATAACATATCAATTAAAGAGCTGGAGCTTCTTACAATGATGTGACACACGAAAAATAGTATAATACTTTCTCACAAACTCTTTTTGCACCTAAATTTGTTGAAACATATTTAAAAATAAGATTTTCAAGTTTTTTTTTGGGAAGGGGGGTGGGAGATAAAGTAATTCGTCTATAAGACTTATAGTAAAATATTTATATATTTTTAGCTTAATATGTATATGATATAACATGGTATAATGATGTAGTGGTCTCGCCATGTCTAATGGTGCATCTAGATCGATTCATCTAGTAAGATTATAAACTATTATACATATGTTCTTCAGAAACGTGCTTGTCAAAACTTCCTAAATTGAAACTATCATGTGGCATACGCACGAATGATGCGAGAAGGGGAAAAAAGAACTTTTATGATGGAGATTTTATTAAGTGTTGGCACACAATGTCTTCTCTATTGTGTTTGAACTCTCATTTGACCTAAACACCTATTTGGAAAGCCTGCCAAATCATTTTGTAAACAGAAGCGAAAGTTGATATAATTCTTAGAGTTACTCTGCTCGAACGTGACACTTGGTTCACACGAAGAAGAGCCGAGATACTTGATGTGATTAATTCGACAGCTTCATAGTGCTTTCGTTGTCTACCAAACGGTTAAGAACCCTACGCATTTTTTTTTATAGTTGAAGCAGGCGACGACAATGTCACAGGAATGACTTATCCAAATTGCATGGAACAATACGTAGGAATAGCATATTCCTTTGGCAAGTTTGCGACATCTTGGATGCCGAATAGCGGTGGGTTGGCATTAGAATCTCAGATGTTCTCCTTAGATATATTTGTGAAGGTCGTACTTTCTGTTGAATGACAAGCAAGGAGTTAATCCTGCAATGTTGGCCCAGGGACTAAAGACCGGGCTCGATTTCTTCACACCACCAAGAGCAAACAGTTCGACCTGTCAGCTGCTCATTCGTATTTCGGCTGTTCTCATGCATAGTTTGCAAAATCAGTGTAGAATTTCATGGGGTATGGAGCTTACCTACGGAACATAAGCTTCCTCATCTATGGAAACTAAGAAACATGTGAGTACCCCGAGTGCAAACAGTTTTCGAAACAAGAAAGCAACACGCACTATTGAAAAACAATGAATAATCAGCCGTCTTCATCTGCTCGACCTTGGCGAGAGATTAAACTCGTACCCCCTAATCAGAGAAGAACATCTTACTTTCCATAATGGAGTAGAAACAGTGGCCCAAGTTCTAGTTCATTTGCCACTTCTCTGAGATTAAGAAGATAAGCTACATGCTTTGCGTGTTTGCACACGCGCATGTGAGTGTCCGTGTGAATGCATAAAAGAGAAAAGCTTGGCGAGCTCGTGACGCGACGAATCTTTTTGGTTGTATCATTTTCATAATTTTCATGCAAATGGCTGAAGTGTGGATCCCATCGCATGTTCTTAAGAATGCTCGTGACACTTACCTCTCCAAGCAACTTGCATCCACAACACGCCAAAACATTAGGTGAAGAAACCAAGTCCTCATGATAATAACTCTGCTAACTAGCTAGCTTCAATTTTTTTAATTCAACTGTTGCCAGAACTATGCATATTTCCTTCATCTTCTTTTTTGCCCGATCAGCACGAAAGATATTCTAGTATGCTAACGAACCCTTAAAAGAAAAAAAGCATATTGCTTAGAACCCAATAGTCTGAACCAGAAAGATTGATAACTCTTCAAGTTGTTGGCTGGTCGTGGAAGTGCAGTTAAGTAATCAACAGGGAGTTATGAAATGACAATTATCTCGTCGGCTTAAAGACTCGGCCCCAGGAGATAGATATCCACTGATCTCGAATAAACTGAGGGGACACGTAATACCTTCAGCACATCCAAACTATTAATGATTGAGGGAAAAGAATGAAAATAGTATGGTTATCTTTACCGACGACTTAGTGGAAGAACCATGAAATTTTGTGCCCGATAATTGTTAAGCCCTTTAATTTGCAGTCGATTGCACAGTGTGAATTAGATCTTTGATGCCCTTCTAGCATATTTTCCTTTCTAACACACACACACATTATACCATGAATAAATTATGTTATTCTCGTTCAAGCGAAAAAAATAATAATCTAAAATCGAATATTAAATTATCCAAAAATTTAATTTGATATTAGTTTGATTAGTTAAGGGAAACCGCGGTCTAAAGTAAAGGAAATTTGATCTCCCAAATTCCTGGTCCATCACCTAAACCTCATGGATCAAAGATGGTAAAGATTGTCGAATATATGAATTCGATTATATCAACGATGCAAGAAAATAATGATAATCGCACAACACGAGAATTTACGTGGTTCGACAGTGGAGATTCTCCATCTACCTACGTCTACGGGAGATGAGATCTATTTTACTAATAAGCAGAACCCCCGTGCGAGCCTTTCGAAATCGCCCCATAATTTTTTGAATAACAAAATATAAGACATCGACCTCAACAAAGATAGAGTTATGTATTCTCTTACGATAAAGGATCTATCTAATAGATTAATGATCTAAATGCTCCATAGTATTGCTAGTATTTCTTAAATTAAGAAATTTTCATTTGGTGGTAACAAAACTTCAGGTTCAGAGCTACCTAGGGAACAAAAACATGGATTTGCTTGGTGTAGCAAAATGGAACCATCCCTACTGATGAGTATTGACCAAGGACATCAATTGCTTTTACGTAATGTCGTATCCCACCCTGCAAATAATGATCTGTACTTTCCATTTTCTATTCTCTTAGCAGTTCCATGACTTGACCGAACCCAGACAGACTTAGGTGTATTTTAACCGCGTAACTACAACCTAGCTATACAGTAAATTTCCCCAAGGTCAAGCTCCCAATCTAGCTCTTACCCATTGGTGGGGACTTTCTAAAGGTGAAGAGTTTTGTTAATATCGCAAAGTCCATCAACATACTGTTATTTATCAGCACCAAAAGATAGATCCGGAAATTTTGATGCTAGAAAACAAGAATTAGATAGAAATTGCCACCTTCCCAGATCACAAACATCCAAAACGCACCCCGATTTCGCTCGCTAGCGCCAGCTAAACTCCCCAGGTCATGCATGTGGACTATATTGTACCATAAATCTTAACCCTAAATGAACAAACTTTTTTGTTCTATTGTCCTGTGCAATTGTTCTCTCTCAAGATCGACTCAAGCCCACCAAGCTTCCTCCGCGTAACCCCAATATAAATACCCCAGAACTCTCGCCATCCCACAAACCCACAAAAGACTCCTCTCTCCTGCTTTAGCCAGTAAAAGCTCTCTCATCAACCACTTAGGGTTTCTTTCGCTTTCTTGAGAGAGAGAGAGAGAGAGAGAGAGAGAGAGAGAGAGAGATGGCCTATTCGAAAAGCTCTGCTTCTCTAGCCCTCTTCTTCACCCTCAACCTCCTTTTCTTTGCCCTAGTCTCCTCCTGTGCGACTTGCCCTAGCCCAAAGCCCAGGCCCAGGCCCAGGCCAACCCCAACCCCGACCCCGACCCCGTCCACGGGTTCATGCCCTAGGGATGCCCTGAAATTGGGAGTGTGTGCTGATGTGCTAGGGAGCCTGCTCAACGTGACTGTGGGCACACCCCCAGTAACCCCTTGTTGCTCTCTCCTCGGTGGCCTCGTGGACCTTGAAGCTGCGGTTTGCCTTTGCACTGCCATTAAGGCCAACATTTTGGGCATCAATCTTAACATCCCAGTCTCTCTCAGCTTGCTCCTCAATGTTTGTAGCAGAACGGTTCCTCGTGGCTTCCAATGTGCCTAAATAACAAGAAAGACACACCTCCATTTATGCTCATGTTTTGGTTTCTCTTGTGGGGTTGTATCATGTCTTGCTTTTTAGGAAAAGTTTCTGTGTGCGCGTGTGTTTGATTGGGGGCCAGTGCAATTGGTGGCAACTTCTTGTTTCCATGTATCGTTCTTGTTGGGTTTGTGGGGCAGGTTTCATAGGGAATAATTTACAGTTCTCATTTATGATGTTTGATGGTGTCATTTAACAAGAAATGTGTATTATCAGTCTTCGTTGTGCGAAGAAACCTCAATTTCCAACTTCTGTTTTTTCTTTTCCTTTTTTGGCTTGTTCATGATCATTTAAAATAAAAAAAGGTAAAAAAAAGCTTATTGAAGCTAAGTCCAGTCCGTGATATGATACTTTCTTCAATGGATGATTACTTTTAAAAAGCCACGTCCACTCACTTATTGGAGCAAAAAGTTTCTATATAAAAGAATATATAGTCACCTTTTTTGTTTTAAGTCTAAGGCGTCCACCTTTCCTAAAAACCGAATAATCATGCTACATGAATCAGATGCTCTTCAATCAGGCCTTGATGAACAATCCAAACTCCAGTAAGATCAAAGTGCATCGTTAAACTGCGAGGCCAACTCTCTTTGGTTCCTGATGCTATTGCAATTGGCATCAGACTTGCCCAGTAAGGGTATTTCGGGGCCTCCTTTCCTTTTGGTTCGAAGCACTTTGTAGGAGACTAGGAGGGACCCGATGCGTCCTGAAATGCTCCAATTCATGATAGACATGCAGTCATCTCTATGATGGGACGTGCATGCTGTCTATGGTGAAATTATAAACAATCGAGACTAACAGTAATCAAATCGGGATTTAACGCGTCAAGATCTACGCGGTCTCAGTTTGATTCCTGTTGAATTTAATTTTTTAGAAAACATGCTACTTGAATTCTAAGATTATTAAACGCCAAACATAACCCTATCAATGAGATAAGACGCTTGTCAAAGCTGGGATGATTGACTCAAATATGAGATTATTTGTAGTCAGTTGTGCACCCCATCTATCCCGCAAACACATGTTTTCCTTAACCACTTAGTGAGCTCTATCCCATCAAAAGAAAGGGTTTTCTATGAGGTATAATCTTACTCCTCTTTTACAAGATTACAAAGAGATTCGAATCTGACACTTTGGATTTGCATAAACACAGATATATTGGCATTCAAATCAGTCACCCAGAGTTTTTTTTTTTTTTGTTATGCTCGTGCAATATATTATTTCTAGCTTGGTGACATTTCAAAATGTGACTCATTCAGCTATTGACTTGGTGGTATTTGAATGACTTTAGTGGTCGACGTTAAAGGAAGGTCCACCGTCAAGTAGAAAGGTGAGTTGGTGATAGCAAGTAGATCTTTTAGTCGAAAGTTAGCGGCCGGTCAATGGCCCATGCAATATTCAAAAACTATCATGGAAGAGGACGAGATTGAACACAGTGAAAGAGCCCGTGCATGAGAATCTTGTATTAGGCATACCTGCTTTTTTACATACATGGAGAAAACGCGAACCTATTTCAAAAAGTTCGTGTCCCATCAACCCTTTAAACGACACATGCCTCTAAAACTTAGAACTTTTAGATCAGGCTTGTAAATGCTTGACCTTCTCTCCACATATCATGTAAAGTTCTATGGGATTGTTGTGACAAATATAAGTGTTTAAAACGTTAAATGAACATATAATAGATTTGGAATGTAGGTATGGTTTCCTTCCTCGCTTTATTACCCTTAAGGCATCTCATTAGTGAACCGTATATTTAGCCACACAATAGACGAAAATATTCGATTAAAGAATTTGTCATATGCATAGTTTCTGAGCTTCGGATAATGGCTTTCCAATGAAAATGGAGAGTTGTTTAACCCTAGATATTCCATGCGTGTGATCGAGGCATATTAGCAATATAGATTGAGATCAATTGAGGCATTTTCCATTCACATGCAAAAGTCAAAACCTTTCGATCTAAAGGAGCATGCCATAATGTTAAAGACCTTAAAAGACCAATCTTTTAGTAATACCATTGGTAGCATTTAGGAATGTGAACAGAATCTGCATGTATTTTAGGTTGACGTTTATCTCCGTTTTCAACGCATAATTTACTCATTGAAGCTCAATATATTCATATCGATGCACGAGCTACGTGGTTCTATTATATGCCTAAACAGCTGTATAACCTAATATCCTGTCATTTTTTGCCTGATCTATTTTTATGCTGTTTATCAAGCGGTCCCCTGCTGACCCCACCATTCGCTCTCCCGTGAACCTCTTTTGGCTTCATTCTGTAGTTCATAAAGCTTTTCATTCTTTATTCTTCCCAGCAATTATCGAAACCCTAGCACCGCATTCCAGAAAATATGCCGAAGTTGTCCTGTGGCTTACCGTGGCACGCGGGATTTTGGATCTTGCTCGCTCTTGGAACATCAGAAAATGGGCATGTGAGGGGCCAGAAGCACGTACTCCTATCTCGATGCTGCGTAAGTTTCGGTGCGTGAAAGTGTCCATCTGCCTTGGTCGAGGCTTTGTCGTTAGCCCGGGATTTGATCCTGTGGGCAATCCGAGTTCTGGTTTCCTTATACCGTCGTCGGATTGTGAATGAGCATAGTAATGCCTTAAACCATTTTCTTCCGAAAGAGCGATCCTAAGTATCTTCACGAATCCATGGAAAAGTGAGTTATCAGATGATACGGCAGATTCTTATTGGTATGAAAGATGATCTTTCATTTCAGATGCATACTTACGCAGCATCAATTTGTGAACCGATTATGTTATCGCCAGATGATAATAAAGTTTGTTGTTGGGAGCCATTCTGGAATTGGATCACACTGCGGTGAAATTGAAGATGTTGCGTCACCTTTCTTAACGGGCTGTTCTTACTGAATTGATTAATCTATTGAATGCAGCTCTGGCCATGCTAAATAAAATCTCACATTGACATGTTGATATAAATGTATGCAAATCCCCCCCCCCCACCCCTCTCCTCCCCCTTCTTCTTTTTAGCTATTTAAATTACGTCGTATTTTTTTTGGATAATTAAAGTGAAAAAAGTAGAAGCATAGGTGGAAATCGACACAAGCCCAACAAGAAATAGGTCAAGATTTAGAGGTGGAGGCGACTTTGAGAGATCATCGTTATGACAAACATAGCTTTGATAAAATTTTGAGTCTAGTATTCTAGGGTACTAATTATGCATAAAACTACTCGGGCCTCCTCAAGCCTGCTAACGCGTAGTCTAGGCAATGTATTTCATTTACAAAATTGGCCCTCCCGATCATCATTTGAAAGAACAAGCAGATGCAATGACGTCTCGTGTATACTCGATATTGCATGTATATGCACTTGTGCGTGCGAGTGCAAGCAGCAATTGAGGATAATGCATGGTATACACTGCTTCACTAACCCATAAAGAATTGCATAAAAAGTCTCAACTTCTTCGCTAGAGCCACCGGAATGCATTGTGATCTTATTTTGGGATAGCATGTAAGTACCAAACTAGCATAACAGTTAATTATTTGAGGACCGAAAATTGACTTATCGTCTCTTACATTTATCCTTCCTCGCAGTGTGGCCAAGTAGATTCATACATCCACACATGCATGCACGCATCCAAAGAGACCGAGGCAAAGTAAACATTACTTTGTACATGCGTCCCCATATTCTGATGCCATGTGCGATTGTCATGAAGCCTGCTTGAAATATGTAGCATTTATAGGCACATCGAGCTTGGCATGAAATGACAGATACGGAGAAAGAAAATCAAATGACTATAGAAGTGTTTGGGTCCTGAGAAAGTTCCAACAAGAATGTTCAGCTCGAGACTAGAAGTCATTTATCACACCAGGGAAACATCACTATATATATATAAGTGAACGAGCACATGTTCCTTCAATCTTCAAAAGCAAATGGAGGAACTTGAAGATTTTACCCAGGACTAGCCAGCCGGCATTTAAATCCTAAACATCGACAAAACGCGACAACAAACACACCACTCCCAAGGCCTAAATACTCCATCGCTAATCGATTAATATCTGAAGTACTTACACTAAATATATTTAAAGAGGAGGACATACAAAACCAGGAGGAGGGGTTATGCCACAAGTGGCTAGGACTTGAAGAGCCAGAGGAATGAATATGTTGAGGTTGAGTAGCTTCAGCCTTATGGCGGTGCAGAGGCAGATCGCGGCCTCGAGCTCCAGCAGCCCCTGGAGTACCGGACAACACACGTTCTCGATGGGGTTCCCGATCCCTATGTGGACCAACCCGCCCAGCACGTCCAAGCAAAGCCCTAGCTTCAGAGCGTTTATAGGGCACGTCGTGGGCGTGGTTGGCGGGCTCGGGACACCACCGCCTCGGCCTCTGCCGCCGCCTCCACCACCAGGAGGGCCGCCGCCATAAGGAGGGTAGGGCGAAGAGGGTGGTGTTGATGGAGGATTTGTTATTGGAGGTATTATGCCAGGAGGGTTTATGATTGGGGGAATGATGCCGCCGGGAGGATTTGTGACTGGAGGAAGGATGCCGCCAGGGGGGTTAGTAATAGGAGGAAGGATGCCGCCGGGAGGGTTTGTTATAGGAGGAATGATTCCGGGAGGGTTGGTGACAGGAGGAGGATTCACTATTGGTGGAAGAACAATGGGCGGATGCGGAGTCGGCACTCTTGGAGTGTAACCGCCGCCGCCTCCACTGCCACCTCCACCGCCTCTACTCCCGCCACCTCCTCCTCTGCCGCCGTGGTGAGGCGGGCGGGGATGGGGGTGAGGGCCAGGCTGGCGGGGGACCGTCGGGGTTGTTGGGCCATGGTACGGAGGGCGCGGGGGCGCGCAATAGCCACAAGCATACGCCGGTGGTAGGGACAACAACATGAGGATCATGATGATGAAGAACGCGGCCATGGTCTTTGAACCCATGGTTTTTCTCCACTCGGTTCCGAGTTAATCCTCCTTGGGGGTGTCGGTGAGTTTTGATCCTGGCGCAGTACTTATATACAGGTGATGATCAGGAACAGCATGAGCAAACCCCGTGACAGTTCCCTTCTCTCATGACGCATGGACAATAACTTCGAGAGCTAATTTTCAGATATACACTCAAGAAAAGGAAACATGAAATTCATAACAACAGAGAGAGCTAGCGTTGCGTTGCGTTCCACGCCAAAGTTGGCGATCTTGGACTGTTTTTGCAGTGAATTGCAAACTCCAAAGCTCGACCCGTGACTCTAACGCTGGGATCCACGAATGAGTCCCACTTCAGAGCGAGTCCCACTTCGACTCGCCAGTAATTTTCACGCCACCTTCTTTGTGTTCGTTTTCGTTCACCCTTTTTTCTCCTCGTCGTCCTCATTCTCTTGCTAATTCGGGGTCGCTCTCTCTCTCTCTCTCTCTCTCTCTCTCTCTCTCTCTCTCTCTACGTGTACGTGAGAATTGAGTTTGCATGGTTTTGAGCAGCACCACAGAAGTTACAGCGAGGCATGGTTTCACCCTTTTTGTCCTCCCTGCGATTTCTGATGGTATGATCGTGCCACGGTCGTGGCTCGGCTCGCGTTGCGCTTCGCGATGCAAACCCGTGAGCATCTCGTTTTCCTTTTTTTCCTTTTCTTTTTTAATGTTTTTCCGATGCCTAATAAGGAGGAGTCGAATAAAATTTGGCAGTCCTTCATCTTCTTTGGTACATTGGCATCGTACAACACATGTTGTTTTGCAATTACAGTTCAGGCTGCGAGATTATAAGTACTAGTGGTTTCTCCCATTTATGTCATGTTGTTTCCTCCTATGAATGCACGACATTGCGCCTACGGATCTGGAGACCCGTAGTATCTTTGTAGCTTTCGATAACATTACTGCCAAAACTATTGTTTTGGACGATTGCTTAAATTAGATTTTATATGAACACAAACTATGATATGAAATGATACTCTGAATCATAGAAATACTCTGAATTATACAATCAACCAACATTATAAGCAGTACTTTTGTGTTCTAAATTAAGCTGTGGACGTGTAAAGTGTTGGGATTAGGTGAACAAACAAAACGAAGTAGACAAAAAAGAGAAATCGAGACAAAAAGTTTGTCTGGATTGGCTCTTGAGTTAGAGTAACACCTGATAGAAGATTTTACTACAATTAACAACTTCCTCATCTCTGTTACAGTTGCTAATTACAAGAAAATGAGATTATATATAAGTGACACAAGAAAACCCTGGGAACGAGAAACTTCTAAACTACTCGATAGCTATTCATGGACCAAACTCAAACTACGAACAGAAATTCAGATTCAAACTATAAAAGCCCTCTAATATGAATCATACCCCGGCATAAAGTGCCTTAGGGGATGCTGATGGTCTTCTACTCTCCTAAACACGAGGCTTTTCAATGTTTCAAAAGAATCATTTCCGCCGCCTAACGAATAACAGCACATCAAATTCGGCGCATTTCATTGTCTTCCATGCGATAAATGTTGTAAACCCAACATTATATATTACATAAATTCGCGAGAGATGTACCTAAAAGATTCTCCCTTCGCACTGTACAACGATCGATGGACCAAGGCATCTCTAGCGATCTCGGAACATGACTCGGGTTCAGAAAGAAAACTTACGCAACTAACCAGTACCGACCAGTTGACCAATTTTCTCCAACCAGAAGCAATTTTATGTCCAATCACACTAATCATTTCGAAAGGAGTTTGGTCCGGAGCTTAATTTGATTAATATCGACACGCGAAACGATGGCACTGACTTCGATGGACTCGCTAGCAACCATTACCCTTTTTCAGAAATCATCTCCCTCTTGGATTTGGTGTCATTCTCCTTTCTCAGATTGGAGCTGTCCGAGTATTTCCTCCAGGCCGAAATCGTACATATATTTAGGGATGAAAACTCATGCGTAAATTGATTGGCAAATTGGGTATTTCAATCCTATATGTAAATGAGACTCTAGCATTAGATTGGCCACCTAGAAGTTTATTTCCTTACCCTTTTTCTTAACCCCCCCCCAAAAAGAAAAGCAAGAGAAAACACTCCAAGCAAAACAGGCATATGTAGACCTGGGTCATGTAAGCTCCTGCCCAGTAGCACACAAGGCCATGTTCATATAACTAGACCTTTATGCATCATTGTATAGAGGACCCATTTTACATCCTCACATTTAGCCCATTATGAAAACCAGCCTCTGACTAGGGTGTCCAATATCTCTCATGGATTATCGTACTTCTTTCCATCGTCTTTCTGGATCCTGTCCTAATGAAAGGAAAGGAGTTCAGAGTTTGCCAGATAAAACCATAACACAAAATCACTTTTATTGTTATAGCTTGAACTTCCATCCATATGGGGAGCACAAAGATATTTGTTCCAAAGCAAACCCAAAACTACACATGCCTAGAGAGCAAATACAAATATGTATATGTAAGGAACATCCTCCTCCGTAGCAACAATCTAGAGCCACGGAAATTTGGGTTCTATCCCTAGCCATGCTGTAAATTAGCAATGCCAGTCACAACTTCACCTCCTTTTCCAACACAACATGTAACATAGATATGGCCCAACGCTAGAAACCTGCAAATTCTCAATTGGAAGTCCATTTTCATAGAACCACCAACAAGAGCCATGACTCAGCCAAAAGCACCTTTAATGCAATCAAGCGTCTGATCTCAATCAATATCACCCCTACAGCTATCTTACATCCCTTTGTGTTTACCATAGATCTTGAGTTAACTTTCTCTAAAAACACCGAAGAGAGTGCTTCTGATATTTCTCTTCATAAAAATCTGGATGCCCAAATCTTGGACCTAAATAAAGCACATTCAAATCCCAAGATGCCGGACATTCTTCTTGGTTATGCATTTGAATCTCTATCCCTAGAATATCACCTGACAGGAAAGAATGTTATGAAATGGCTGAGCATCATACGACCTTTGCCTCACTTGATAAATGGCTATGGTCTCAAAGGCAACGCTGATGAGAAGCGTCACAGCAGTCTTGAAAGAAGATTTGCAAAGTCAGGCAAGAGGTGAAAGAGCATTATGACTGGATTGATGCAGATGATAGTGATGAACTACATAGTATATGGTCTGAAAGTGAAGAGGAGAAGACATTGTGGACCGGGAGTGAGTGCGATGACGATGACAACATACCTACTGAAGAATACCCCAATGAAGCCAGTGATAAATATACAGATAAGTTATTCTAGTTCGAGGAAAAACCAAAATACAGGACAATCTCAGAGCTGCTGAAAGCTGAAAATGAACCAGAAGACTTGTCCCCAGGGAAGAAAGCCCGGAAATTAGCAGTTGAAAATGCCTTGAAGAAATTGAAAAAGGGACCAGACGGTCGCTATATCAATGTGTGGGAAGTCATGAGCGACCTGGACATTTTGATTGGAGCTTTCGAGAATATAGTTTCTGGACCCGCTTATGCAGTATAATAGGAGATGATATAATCCAAGTGGATGGATCGTAGAGGGCTGCCTATGCCCAAAAGCAACAATTCACTTGTTACCTTGTCCATTGGAACCTTGTGGCATACAACCGAAACGACTCATACCGTAAAATCGATTTCGACAGAATGAAAAAGACATGTTAGTTGTAATATGATTCCTGCATATCTCTCTACTGATGCAACAGCTGAACACCATATCACTTTCACGATGAAAGAGAACAAGAACAGTTTATCAATTATTATTGAAAGTTACCAACCACAGAAAAGGCAGAGTATAGCACACATGAAACAACAAAAGCTTCAAGATCAACAAACTGCAGTCTGCCTATGGTTCACCACCAAGCTCCACCCGTAAGTTGTCATATGGATATACTTTGGGCGTCTGGAAATAGAGGAAAGAAATTAGTGGGCTTATGAAGATGACAATCATAAACTCATCAGCAGAAGTAAGAAAGACAAGTCTCCGATCCTAAAATCAAAAGTTACCAACAATGTAGATGCAGAAGATTTATTTAGGGACCCAATGCAATTACTAAACTCCACATTGTCATCAATAGCCAACAGGAAATCCAAATTAACATTATTCGGGTTCGATCTTCTAATTACTGCCAAACAGAGCTAAAAAAATGGGCAGAATGAATCATCTCAATGGGGTCATCATGATCAAATAAAACTTGCAGGCTCTTAAACCGCATCGGCATCACATCAGCAATGCCATTCTCTCTGACTCCAAAGAAATTTAACCATAGCATGATCCCAAGCTCTGTGATTTTCCAATTGAACAGGACAGGACAGTCACAAAAAATGTTAAAGGTATTTCTATGACTATCTGCCTACAAACACAAGCCCCATATGCATCACATTTACATGAAAGCTTCCAAGTGAAACTTTCTCATCAGGTCGCTAAAGACGCACCGAATTTTGAATCTCCATAATCCAAAAAGAAATGGTAACAAAAGCCAGAAGCTCAGCCAATAGGGTGAGCACAGAAACAAACTTTCGCCAATTAAGATCAACATGTACACTACTCCAAAACCAAACTTAAACCCAAGTCATTGGACTTACAAATGGTGTCTTCGACGCCTTATCATTCCACACGGCCAAAAGCCCCAAAGACGCGAAGAACCCCAAGCCTCCACAAAGCCAAGCCAATGCTTCGTACTGTAAACCACAATTTACCGTTGAAGCTACGCCACACAGTCCTTCGTCAATGGATCAATCGAAAAGAACAGAAAAATCCCCAACCTTTCCGACAGTATCAGCGATGCGATCAATGCAGGGCTCGGGGAATGCGGTCCCGTTGTCCCAAACGAGCTCGTCGTTCACGGGCACCTAAAACAGCAAGTCGACAACCGGACACGACATCAGAAAACTGCGGGAACGATCGGCATCGACTGCATCTCACTCACACTCGGCGTCTGCAAGATGCAGATACGGGAACGGAGGTGTGGATTATTAGGGTTTCTACGAGGGAGACGAGATCGCTTACGGGCTTGTCGGGGACGATGTGCTTGCCGACAGGGAGGCCCATGCCGGAGCGGAGGCGGAGGGAGGAAGAGACGGAGCGCGCGACGACGCCGTTGCCGCCCATGATCCTCGAAGCTACGTGGCTCAATCTCGCAGCCATTTTCTCGCACTTTCTCGCACTTTCTCGGGTGCCAAACAGATTTGTTCCGTGCCTGCTCTTGTCTACACACAGTTTTCTGAACTAGACTGACTCTGTGTATGTATGTATTGGGCCAATTTTCGGAGCATAGAGTTGGACTCGGCCCAATAGGCAAAATAACTAAAATTTCTAATTTGTCCTCCCTTTGAGCCCACGCAAAAGGATAAAATCACAAGAGAGAGTTTGGTAAAAATGAGCTTTTCCACTAGATCCTCAGCCTCAATGTCTTTATTTTAGGGGCGAGTATAATGGACCGCTCAATTCAGGAATTGCTCAGACCAGACCGAACCGGCCGGGTGGGTTCGGTTCTTTAGAGTTTTGGTTCGATTCACAATTCCTAAAAATGAAACCGATTTCTAGTAAGACGAGACTGGGGCGGATCACCTAAATCAGACCACTCGGACTGACCATTTCTCTAATTGTTTAGTTGTTTAGAGCTGATAGAGAGAAAAGATAAGTGACACCCCATTCAATTTTAGTCCAATCTAGGTCCAGCGAATATCTCTTTTCAACGTCTCACACTCAAAGGCCTCAAGCTCTTCACTCTCGTTCTCGTTCATGCGAAGCAAATAACTTAAAGAATCAAAGTTGAGCTCTCTTGTGAGTTTTTCTTTTTCGACCTAGTCATAAAACTGAGAGACAACATAGTGCTTTTGAGTCTTTACGCGTGATTTTTATTTCCCTAACTTACATCGCATTGTTTGTGTATATTGAGACAAAATTCTTTTTTTTTTCTTTGAATTTTTTCTGATCCCATTGGACTGCCTAGGAATCAGATTGGTCGGTTTGGTTCGATCGTAGGATTAGTTGATTTGGTTTTCGATTTCAGAGAAACCGAACCGCTCTGGACCATCTACACCCCTACTTTATTTGACCAAAGGAATCTAATTTTCTTGTTATGTTTAATTTGCATATTTATCTAGTACGGAAATCATCCGAACTTTATGAGATTTCATTATTTCGCTAGAAAATGAACAAATTTGAAAAATACTTTTTCAAAAATGATCGCCCAGTCAAATGAAAATATTTTCATCATCAATAACGATTTATATTTAAACAATTTTGCAAACGATGAAAATAAATTTTTTAGTTTTTCATTTTTATAAGTGCAATAAGCAATATTTTTTTAATAAAATATTTTTCAAATCGTTCTTTTTCGCCAAAACAAACGGAAACTAAAAGATGCAATATTAATTTTCTTTGCGATTCAAATTATGGACAGAGATGACAAAATGCATAAATTGCAAGAAATGATGTAACATTATCTAGCCAAAAGAAATTTTGTCTAATGAGGCTCTAATTTGGCTATGCAGAAGAGATCGAGGCCCCATTTACATTCTGTTCGTTGGAAGTACTAGTGAGGAGGGGCTTAATTGCGACACAGGAGAATCATTAAGGTTCCTTTTGCAATCATCCAAAATTTAGGGACTGAATTCAGAAAAGAACATAGTCTAGGGGTACAAGTACAAAGTTCCCGATTTAGAGAAACAAAGAGTCAAAATCAAACCATCTTGGTTAGCAAATTACAAAAGGGAAGGGGCTTGTCTTTCATTCTCTTCCTCAAATGCCCAAATCCAACTGACTCTGCACCTCCAAGATGGTCCTCGCCGAGTCCCTCAGCCGCCGCGCCTCCTCCTCGTTCATGTGCACGTTGGTCACGCCAATGACGCCGCCGCGGCCGAGCTGGGCCGGCAAGCTCAGGAACACGTCGCCCCCCTCGATGCCGAAGAACCCCTTGGCCAGCACCGAGACCGGGTGGATCCTCCGCTGGTCCCTGAGCAGGGTCCGCGCCAGGCTCGCGACCGAGTACCCGATTGCCCACGAGGTGTAGCCCTTGAGGCTAATGACCTCGTAGGCGCAGTCTATGACCTCCTTGTGGATTTTCTCGAGGGTCTCCTTTTCGTACGCGATCTGCTGCTGCTCTAGGAAGCTGAGGACCGGGACGCCGCCGACGCTTATGCTCGACCACAGCGCGACCGAGCTGTCGCCGTGCTCGCCGACGATGTAGGCCTAGAATCAAAGATCGAGTACGTGATTGAAAACGAAGAACCATGAAAAGACGGTAGAAACATGAGAATGGATGTACAAAATTGGCATCGCAAGGGAGCGTTTGCTCAGGATTTAATGCGTATAACAATTGTCGAAATACCAAAGAAAAGCATTATTGGGAAACAGATATGTCAGCTTAAGATTCAGGCTAAGTGTTGAAAACTTTAAAATAATGGCCACTAGGCCGTACGAAGTTCAGTAAAGCAGAAAAAAGCAAAAAGGCGACTCCAGAATAAAGAACGGTCACCTGCACGTCCTGCGCGTTGACGTCGAGGTGATCGGCGATCAGGAACCTGAACCTGGAGGAGTCCAGGTTCGTGCCCGACCCGACGACCCGGTTCGACGGGAACCCGGAAAGCTTCCACGCCACGTACGTCAGCACGTCCACCGGGTTCGACACGATCAGCAGGATCGACTCCGGCGCGTGCTTCGCGAGCGCCGGCACGATGATCCGGAAAAGGGCTACGTTCCTCTGGAGCAGGTTCAGCCTGGACTCCCCGGCGATCTGCCTCGCCCCAGCGGTGATGATGCAGAGGTCGGACCCCGCGGCAACGGAGTAGTCAACGGAGGCCGAGATCTTGGTGCGGGGGAGGAAGGCGGCGGCGTGCTGGAGGTCGAGCATCTCGCCGCGGAGCTTGTCGGGCTTGGCGTCGATGAGGGCGAGCTCGTCGGCGAGGTCCTGGGTGAGGATGGTCTGGGCGATGGCCATGCCGACGTTGCCGACCCCGACGACGGCGATCTTGGTATGGCGCTTGGTGGTCGACGGCGGGGCTGTCTTCTGGATCGGCTTGAAGAAGGCGCCGCTCAGGTCCAGGCCGCCGGGGCCGAGGGAGGAACCCGACGGAGTCTTGTGCATCTTCTTGCGCAGGAAAAGACAGGGATGGATGGTGCGACCTTGTGTTGAATTTGAAGGGAGAGAGAGAGAGAGATCGAGGACGAGCGAAGGACGGAGGGAGAAGAAAGAGTTGATGAGAGGAGAGCCTCGTCGGCGGAGTTGTTGTTGGGCAGTTCGATCTTTACAGTTCGGCTAATGAATGGTCGACCGGCCAAAATCCTTCTTTTTACAGCGAGGAAGACTTAAAAAAGGAGCCTAATTTACCCATAAAACGAGGGGAAAATATTTAATTCAACTCTCATTTTCAAATTGCATCATTACGATTTGCCCCCTCAGTCACGCATCTGGAAATTTTGCTCTCACCCATTCAAGCCGGTGGATAGTAAATCTGAACGAGTTGGATCGATTTTGAATCATTGGAGAGCTACATTTGCAGTTGTTTAGGGTGCCAAAGGTTTGCTCAGCCTTACAAGTGAACATACTTGATTGCCACAGAGGCCACACGTATATAATCGGTTCATTGCAATCCCAAACGAGTGATCTCGATGTTACGTCCAAATCGTCTTCATCATCGTGTATAAAAATGTCGTCCCTAATTTCACAATGTGTATAAATTAATTATGAGAATATTGACCACACGTACCAATAGACTCTTTTGGCTTTTGATATTCTATTCATATCTCCTATTCACATGTTTGTCATATGAATTACACATTTATATTATGTTCATCGTCGAATACATCACGTGTTGTCGAATCTGGCTCGAGCATTACGAACAAAAAGGATCCGTCTTTTACTCTCTGTCGATTGCTGGTCATCCTCCTCCATCTATTTGACATGAAAAGCTGCTGCTGCTCACGGATTGAAAATAGGAACCAAATGCGGTGTTCGCAAGACATCTCACGGAGTAAGCAGAAAACCGAGTCGTTGTGGAACCAATTGGTAATGAAAAGACCAGTTGGATGAAGGACATAAGAAGGAAATCCATTCATGGATTCCATCAGTACATGGAAACCCTTCGTCGAGTCCTCGAGGACTCTCGGAAGGCTCTTATTCTCGACAGACGGCTTCTTCACCTTTCAGCAGCGAAATTAGAAACAAATCGAACAACGCAACCGGACCCGAGCACATTTAGATGTCTTATTACAGGAAAATAACCATAGGAATAGTCGAAGTCTATGTTTTTATTCATTGCCCAGGATGTGCTAGTTTTGCTTTCTGACTAACCAGAAGCTGCTAGTTTGGAGACTCACCAACTGGCAAGCTGAAGCCCTTCGCTGTCGAATGCCCTCCCTAGTAGCTGGATTATGGACGTAGGACTTCACAGACACTCGAGCTAGCCTGCCATTGACATGAGAAGAGCAGCCTGGCTCCTACGAGTTTCGTCGTGCCCGTCGCTATTTACAGTTCCCATTGAAAAACCAGAGATGGATCAGGCCCCGTCCCCTGAAAAATATGAAAAGAAAAGGAGGATAAATTCATCAGGCTGTCATTAATTGTCGATGATCATGCGGGATTCGATCGAGACCCGATTGGTTTCTTGTCCCGAGACTTTGTTCTCATACAAGCCGGTTTAGCAAATCTGACTGCACTGTGGAAGAGTGAAGCAATGCTAGGGATATTAAGATACAAGTGTCACGGACCTACAGATTCCACGGCCCCAAAGGCCTGTGCGGCGCTCGGGAGGGTCGAGGCATCCAGGCCGGTCTTCTTTGTATAGTTGTTCTAAGGAACAGTACAACGAATAATAACCTCGTATCAGATTATGGCACGCCCAGCCTAGGTCGATGAACTCTCTCGTAATAAGACTCGCAGCACCCTTCTAGCACAACAGCTACAACTGGTTTCGACCTGCCATGGCCTCATCAGGAGAGCAGCATCAGCTCCCGACCAGTTTGTACACGGGAGGTCAATCCATTTTCAGAACTCTTAGAGATATAATATATATTTATATATATATATATATTCATGAACTCCTAATATAAAACATCTTGACGCCACTCCCACGGACCAGTTGTATCTTCCCTACTGCATCCTGGAGAACTTCGATTCGTGACATAAGCATATGACGACTTAAAGAGGGACATTACTTGGTGCAGGGCTCTGTATTCCATCCTCATGGATGCCGGTTTTTGAGAAACTTGTCTCTGATGGAGAGCAGGTTCCGTGCAACTCCATTTATGTCCTTCCGATCTTTCCGTGATTCTGCTGAGCAAATTAATCCGATCTCAAAAACCGATACCAGACATTCGGCTAGGTCGATTCCACATTCTCTCCAATCTCCTTCCTTGTCCCTGCTTTTGCCTACCTCCCCACAGAAAATCGAGTGACGCAAAATCCCTGGTGCTGGCTTTCATAACAATGACTCGACAAATTTCTGAAGGCTAAAATCATCTTTAAATAGATTGTCCGTCGGTCGTCTTCCGGTGAACATTTCTAACAAGAGAATCCCAAAACCGTACACATCCCCACTTGTCGATGGACAAACCCCCATTCCATATTCTGCGAGTCCAGAAAAAGTTGCTGTTAGCTCGATTACCCAGCAAGGTTATTAAAATCTTTTGATTTTGGGGATGTAAACGTAATTGAGATCTTTAGAGCAGTACCCGGAGCGATGTAACCGATGGTTCCCTTGAAAGCAGAGGAGCTGAGATGCCTCGAAAAGACGTCTTTGTGAGACTCGAAGATGAGCCTCGACAATCCAAAATCACTGATATGAGCTGTGAAATCATCATCAAGAAGAATGTTGCTCGCCTTGAGATCACAGTGGATGATTGGAGTTCGGCACTGGTGGTGAAGATAATCCAAAGCAGAGGCCACATCAATCGCGATGTTCAATCTTTGCAGGAAGGTCAGAGGTTTGAATTGCATGTGCTCCTTGTTTGGGTGCAACCACTTGTCCAAGTTGCCGTTTACCATGAACTCGTATATCAGGGCTTTGAACTCATTACCATGGGAGTCGATACTTGAACAAGCGGTCAAGATCTTAACAAGGTTGCGATGCCGAATGCTGCCGAGGGTTTTGCATTCAGCCAAGAAGCCCTTGAAAGCTCCTTTCTGCTGGAGATTCAAAACCTTGATGGCCACGATTTTTCCGGCAGGACCAAGGGCTCCTCTGTACACATTCCCAAAACTACCTGAACAAGAGTTAAAATCTGTTGTGGTCATGCGATGCGGTACAACAGTATGAAGTGTGGTTAGTGTTCTCATTTGTTGTAGTTACATGTTCATCCACATAAAAAGATTACCTGAACCAATTAATTTGCTTGAAGAGAATCCATCGGTAGCTTCGAATAGAGCATCATATGAAATTCTTTCGTAAAAATGGCCCAAGGAGCGATTTGGCAGATGTTCTTTTTTCGAGTTTCTTGACCGGAAAAGAGATGCTAAGGACAGTGATGCCACTGCACAAGAAGCACAAACGATTATTACCATCACACACTTCATAGATCTATGATGTGGTTTTGCCGGACACGAAAGCAAACGCAATTCAGGTATGCCCCCGCAGAGCTCTTGGTTGCTGTCGACTTGAAAGGCCCTAGCGTTTCCAAATATCCTACGTACAGGTACTTCGCCTTCAAGTTTGTTGAAAGACAGATTCAAGAATTGCATCGACAAGTTTACTAAAAACTCTGGGATTTTCCCTGACAGGTTGTTATTGGAAAGGTCGAGAAAACGGATGCCTTTCAACCCCTTAAACTGAGGAATGGGACCTCGAAAATGGTTCGCCTGCATATACAGCTCTTCAAATCCCAAACAGTCTCCCAAAGTTGTAGGAATCTCGCCGGAAATTTGATTGTATGAAATGTCCAGATAAATGAGGTTCTTTAAGTTTCCAACATCGGGTGACAGGGGCCCAGACAAAGAGTTGTGCGATACATTCAAACGTATTATGAGGGACGATGGTCTGATTATGTGGCTAGGAATGGTCCCAGTGAATTTGTTATGACAAAGGCTCAGGTCTTGCAGGGACTCGCAGTCGCCAAGGCTCGAAGGTATGCTTCCTTCTAAGCTGTTGTTGTACAAGTACAGACTTATCAGACCGCTGATGTTACCAATCGTCGAAGGTATGCCTCCAGTCAACTTGTTTTGGCCCAAACTCAGATCTTGCAAGTTCGATAGCCTCCCAATAGACATTGGAATGTTGCCTGTTAGCATGTTATCGTCCATGGATAATAGATTTAGACTAAAGAGGTTTGCAATTATTTCAGGAATTCTTCCACGAATTCTGTTTCCCGAAATCAGTAGCTCCTTCAGTTGGGTTGAGAAGTTACTGACAGAAACAGGCAGCTTGCCTTCGAACTGGTTATATTGTAAATCCAGCGTTTGAAGCTTGCTGCAGTTGGTCAAATCAGCAAGGAAACGTAGACCGTTGGTTGCGCCACTTCCAAGAGAATTAAACCCAAGACCAAGCCAGACCAAGTTGTGAAGCCCTCCAAAGCTGGCGGGGACATGTCCGGCGAAGTAATTGCTGGGGATGTTAAAAATATATTATTATGCTATAGATATATTATTGTGATCCCACATTTATTTGTTTCCTATTTTAATTCCTTAACGGATAATACACACAATATTATGTGATAATTATTCGATACCCTAATTATCTTCTTGATGGGAGAAGTTACGCGAAGGGGTGCGAACGTGAGTTATAAATAGGGGTCTTCTAAACCAAACCCTTAAGGCTTAAGAAAACACACCATCTGTTTCTAGAGGGGATTGGCTAGAGATTTCCGATCTCTGAACGTTCGACACTTCTTGAGTCACAGGTTCTACATCGAATTTCATCAATGGCTGGAGGTAAGTAAATTCTTCACGTTTCCGCATACGGTCTCGATTAAGAACGGATTTGTTCGTTCATAAATAATTGAGACATATAGATTTTTATCTCTATCTATTTTTATTCCATCATTTGGTATCAGAGCTATTGTATCTCTGTCTTGATGAAATTCGTTTGAATTTATTCGGTTTTTTGGGTAAATAAAAATTGGGGCTTTTCGGATTAAAGAGAGAAATCGCTGATTCAGACCAAATTCAGGCGAACCGCGATCCGATTTCGACCATACATGTTCGCAATTATATGGGTAACTAAAGTCCTAAATCAATTTGGCATTAAGTTAATCGCTGGAGTTGAATTGCGAGGTTGAAGTCTCTGGATTTTTAGGGTTCGTCTTTTGGGTTTTTGGTTTGATTAAGGGCCAAATTTGACCGTTTTCGTTGATTCTTGGACCTATGAGGTCGCACCGGCGTTGGCTACAAACCCCACTATTTATTTTGACTTGGGTGAGCCGTTGGAGAAGAATCGTGCGGCCAAAGTGACAGAAGGCGGCTAAAAAAAAAATCGCGAAGGAAAAACGTGATTTTCGCGTTCTGTAAGGGAAGAAGAAGGCGTGTGGGACCACGCGCCAGCTCTTGCATGCAGCGGACGGGTGCATGCCACGCACGCGCCCGCGGGGGCAGCTGGGGCGCGTGGCGTCCACGCGCCCCACAAAGCAGATGGGCGCGTGCCTTGCACGTGCCCGCGGAAGGCATTGAGGGGCGCATGCTTGACACGCGCCCGTGGCTTTTTCCGGTTATACCCCTGCTTTTCCTATTTTCCGATTTTACCCCTCTCTTTAAATTTTCGGTTAAGCCATTAAGTTTTCCGGAAATTTACTGTTTTGCCCTTAATTGTTCCTAGAATTCCAGTTTTGCCCTTGACGGAATATACTTATGTTTTTGCCTACTGTTTGAGCATATTTACAGATTTACCCTTATGGCTTATTTACAGTTTTGCCATTGTGGTATTTTAATTACTGTTTTGCCATTATATGCAATTTGTGAATATGTAATGCATGAAATTTAATGTCTAGTGATCCGTATATATCTTAATTAATTAGGAGTAGCCACAGCATCCTTGATTAATTAATTTTATATACATTAAGTGCTTCCGGATCACATTTAAAAAAGGACATTACTTGTAACTAATTGTACTATGTTTTGCATGAAATTAAATGTCCAATGATCCGTATATTTTTTGTTAATTGAGGAGTAGCCACAGCATCCTTGATTAATTAATTTATATACATTAAGTGCCTCCAGATTATATTTAAGAAAGGACATTACTTGTAATTAATTATATTTATATAATGGATTGTATCCCACAGGAATTTCCATTATTCTAATATGATTAATTAGGTTGAAATATCATATTATTTTTCTTGATTTACCCACAGGGATTGAGAAAAGGAATATAGTGTGATAGTTTCTTCATGAAGTTATTATGAATCTATTTAAATTAAGAACTTAGCCCACAGGCAGTTTTTATGTTATGTGATTCATATTTTTCATATTTTGCATTGGCAAAGTATGATAATGTTTTAGTTAGCCTCAAATTTATGACATAAGCATGTATGTTTGTTATGCAGCTTTACAACCTGTGACTTTCTCTGAAATTAAGAATGATGTTCCCATACTAGATTGTGACCATTATAATGTTTGGAAGGAATTGATCCTTTTTCAATTAAGAATGATGGACATTGATTATGCTATAAGGAAAGACGAACCACCTGCTCCTATTGACTTGAGCACTGCAGCTGAGATATCCCTTTATGACAAATGGAAGCGGTCTAACTGCTTTAGTGTCATGTTCATAAGGACTAAGATATCTCATACCATCCGTGGTTCGATCGCTCAGCATAACAATGTTAAGACTTTATTGGAAGCCATTGAGGCGCAGTTTAAAACTTCAGAAAAGGCATTTTCTTATGTCTGTTATGAATCTAATATGGCTGATGTGAGTCATAACACATGGTGGATTGATTCTGGTTCTACAATCCACATTTCGAATTCCTTGCAAGGTTTTCAAAACCGCAGGAAGCCAGTGGGCAATGAACAAAGCATCTATTCTGGAAATCAGATGTGTTCGCATGTGGAAGCTATTGGGACATGCAGATTAGTTCTCAATAGTGGCTTTGTTTTGATTTTGGAAAAGACTTTTTATGTACCAAGTTTCTCAAGAAACTTGATTTCAGTTTCTAGACTTGTACCTTTGGGATACTCCATTAAATTTTTAGATTCTACCTTTTGTCATTTAAATCTGAAATTGTTGGAGGTGGTATTTTGTTTAATGGTCTTTTTCGAATTAATTTACAAGATAATGCCTTATATAATGCGATGCATGTTCATGATAATGCTGGTATGAAGCGATGTGTTGTTAATGAGGATTCCTCTATGTTATGGCATCGGAGATTGGGACATATCTCTATCAAGCGAATTAAGCGATTAGTGAATGAAGGAGTACTTAGTACTCTAGATTTTACTGATTATGACACTTGTGTGGATTGCATAAAGGGAAAGCATACCAACAAGTCTAAAAAGGGTGCCAAGAGGAGTACAGAATTATTAGAAATCATTCATACAGATATTTGTAGTCCAGATATGGACTCATATGGTCAGAAATATTTCATCTCTTTCATTGATGATTATTCACGATATATGTATCTCTACTTGCTTCATAATAAGAACGAAGCATTAGATGCCTTTAAAGTTTTTAAGGCTGAAGTAGAGAAACAATACGATAATCAAATTAAGATCGTGAGATCAGATAGAGGTGGAGAATATTATGGTAGATATACTGAAGATGGACAAGCACCTGGTCCATTCGCGAAATTTCTTCAAGAGCATGGGATAGTTGCCCAATACACCATGCCTGGTTCTCCAGACCAAAACGGTGTAGCAGAAAGAAGAAATCAGACTTTGTTAGATATGGTGCGGAGCATGCTTAGCAGCTCAAAACTTCCTAAGTCTTTGTGGATTGAAGCTCTTAAGACGGCTGCATACATATTAAACCGAGTTCCAACCAAGGCTGTCTCAAAGACGCCTTTTGAGTTATTCAAAGGTTGGAAACCGAGTTTGCGACATGTTCGTGTTTGGGGATGTCCGGCAGAAGTAAGAGTTTACAATCCACAAGAAAAGAAGTTAGACCCAAGGACTGTAAGTGGGTATTTCGTTGGATATGCCGAAAAGTCTAAGGGATACAGATTTTATTGTCCATCTCACACCACTAGGTTTGTGGAATCAAGATATGCTAAGTTTCTTGAAAATCACTTGATTAGTGGGAGAGATCAATTTAAGGACTTTGTTCCTGAAAAAGATCATTCAGATACTCAACCTTCTACTTCAAGTATAAGATTGGTTGTTGTTCACAACGCCCCTTTAATTCAACCGGATGTTGAATAACCAATCACTGAAGTTCCACAACATGCTGATATTGATATGACGGATCAAATTGTTCAGGAATTACCTGAAACTGTCGAACATCCAGTTGAACAACATGCTCATCAAGAGAATGTTGATGAGACATTAAGAAGATCCACTAGAATGAAGAAATCAGCAATTTCTAGTGATTATATTGTGTATTTACATGAATCTGACCATGATATTGGAGCTGAAAATGACCCTGAAACGTTTTCACAAGCAATGGATAGTGATGAATCCAATTTGTGGTACAATGCCATGAAGGAAGAGATGAATTCTATGGCACATAATGAAGTTTGGGATTTGGTTGAGTTGCCTAATGGTGCGAGGGCCATTGGTTGTAAATGGGTCTTCAAAATTAAGAAGGACTCATTAGGCAACATTGAGAAATATAAAGCCAGACTTGTTGCCAAAGGATTCGCTCAAAGGGAAGGAATTGATTACTTGGAGACTTACTCTCCTATATCTAAGAAAGATTCCCTTCGTATAATTTTGGCATTGGTTACCCATTTTGATATGGAATTGCATCAAATGGATGTGAAAACGGCGTTCCTTAATGGAGAAATAGAAGAAGAGGTTTACATGAAACAACCAGAAGGATTCTCTTCTAGTAATAGTGAGCATTTGGTTTGCAAGCTTAAGAAAGCTATATATGGATTGAAACAAGCATCCCGCCAATGGTACTTAAGGTTTCATGATGTTATCTCTTCATTCGATTTTGAAGAGAATATCATGGATCAATGTATATACCAAAGGGTCAGTGGGAGCAAAATTTGTTTCCTTGTGCTATATGTAGATGATATTTCACTTGCAACCAATGATAAAGGTTTGCTTCATGAGGTGAAACAATTTCTTTCTAAGAATTTTGACATGAAAGATATGGGCGAGGCATCTTATGTCATTGGCATTAAGATCCATAGAGATAGACCTCGAGGAATATTAGGACTATCTCAAAAAGCTTATATCAATAAAGTCTTAGAGAGATTTCGGATGAAAGATTGTGCACCTAGTGTAGCACCTATTGTCAAGGGCGATAAATTCAATTTGGATCAATGCCCAAAGAATGATCTAGAGAGGGAACAAATGAGGAATATCCCATATGCTTCTGCAGTTGGAAGCTTGATGTATGCTCAGGTTTGCACTCGACCTGATATTGCATTCGCTGTGGGAGTATTAGGAAGATATCAGAGTAATCCAGGTATTGATCACTGGAAAGCTGCAAAGAAGGTGATGAGGTATCTTCAACGTACCAAAGGTCACATGCTTATGTATAGACGGACAGACAACTTGAAAGTAGTTGGCTATTCTGATTCGGACTGGGCTGGCTATGTTGATTCCCGACAATCAACATCAGGATACATATTTATGCTAGCTGATGGAGCCGTGTCCTGGAGGAGTGCCAAGCAAAACTTGGTTACTACTTCTACTATGGAGGCTGAGTTCGTCTCTTGTAATGAGGCCACTTCACATGGTGTGTGGATGAAGAATTTCATCTCAGGGCTTAGAATTGTTGATTCTATTGCTAGGCCATTAAGAATATATTGTGACAATTCAGCTGCGGTTTTCTTGGCTAAAAACCACAAAAGTGGTAGTCAAAGCAAGCACATTGACATCAAGTATTTAGCCATTAAAGAACGTGTCAAAGAGAAGAAAGTGGTCATTCAACACATTCCCACTGAATTGATGATTGCTGATCCTTTAACTAAAGGCATGCCACCGATGAGATATAAGGATCATGTGGTTGGGATGGGAATTGGTCCTATCATGTAGACTATTGTCATATTGACAAGTTTATGAAATTTTTATTCAGTTGTGATGTTTTCTCAATTCAGGTGTACACATTCATTTATTATGAGAATAACAATCACTTTTGACCCTGAATAAACGTATGATTTATTCATTAAGTTATATTATCACATATGAGCTGATTTTGAAAGATGAGATACATGTGATACATGGAAGATAGTATTCGCTTTAAGATGACTTATCGCCATGATTCATGTCTTTTGTCTTCAGCTGTAGTTTTGTGGATTTAGTTTGGTATTTGTTGATGGAATGTTGGGATCAAGTGGGAGAATGTTAAAAATATATTATTATGTTATAGATATATTATTGTGATCCCACATTTATTTGTTTCCTATTTTAATTCCTTAACGGATAATACCCACAATATTATGTGATAATTATTCGATACCCTAATTATCTTCTTGATGGGAGAAGTTACGCGAAGGGGTGCGAACGTGAGTTATAAATAGGGGTCTTCTAAACCAAACCCTTAAGGCTTAAGAAAACACACCATCTGTTTTTAGAGGGGATTGGCTAGAGATTTCCGATCTCTGAACGTTCGACACTTCTTGAGTCACAGGTTCTACATCGAATTTCATCAATGGCTGGAGGTAAGTAAATTCTTCACGTTTCCGCATACGGTCTCGATTAAGAACGGATTTGTTCGTTCATAAATAATTGAGACATATAGATTTTTATCTCTATCTATTTTTATTCCATCAGGGGATATCAATTTCTGCTAATTTTGTGGCATTGGAGAGTGAATCGGGTATGGGACCTGTGAACTGATTACCTCCCAGATATAGAATTTGCAGATTCGGAAGCAGAAGGCCTATATCTCTCCTGATAACACCAGAGAGTAGGCTTTGGGTCAAAATTATGGTTTTGAGGGATGACAAGTTGTAAAAGAGCAGAAGGGAAGCCACCCATCAGCTGGTTTTCACCGGCCATGAAAATTTTGAGCCCCGTTTGGCTTATAGAAATGGGAACTCCTCCTATCAAGTTGTTGCTGAATAGATTGAGCTCTTCGAGGGTTGAAAGATTTCCGATGGAAGCGGGGATCAGTCCCGCGAGATTGTTGCTCGAAAGGGAGAGCTTCTGAAGTTTCGACAGTGACCCAAATTCGGAAGGGATGGGACCGTGGCGATAATTATAGTCGAGCTCGAGAGTCATGAGGCTAAGACACGGAGAGATTTCTATGAATTCTACCTCCTAAGGTGTTGTGGCTCAAAATAAGGTTTTTAAGCCTGAACAACCGCCCGATTTCAGGAGGAATGAAACCGTGGAAAGAGTTGTTCCCGAGGTTCAGGTATCGGAGGAACGAAAGGTTCCCGATATAAGGGGTCAAGATCCCAGCCAAATCTCGTCCGTCTAGGTTCAAGGCCGTGACTCTTTGGTGTCTGAGACCACAAGTGACTCCGGTCCATTGGCAGAAATGGAGGGAATCATTCCAGGAGGCTAAGGTGCCTACAGCATTATTATCCGTCAAGAGGGACCTGAACTCCTGCAGAGCAATTTTATCGGTCTCATTCCCTAGAGGATTACATGAAGCGAAGCTTGTGATCACCAGCTCTAGGATCAAGATGGCAGGGAAGGCGACTGAACAGAAATGGCTCAGATTCATTTTCGGGTTTGCTAGCTTCAGGGAGGAGATGCTGGGATAGCTATGATGCTACCTGACTTGACCCGAGCATTCCATTGATGGAAAAGGCCACAGGAGCATGGAACCATAAGACTTATCAGCCAACAGCTTGATCACGATTGGGAACTCCGACGAGGCCACAAAAGATTGGATTCAGTCAATCAGACCACGCACCGATATTTTCCAGATATGAAAGCACATCTAGTGGCACTTTGACTTAACCTGAACGTCAAGAGTGTAGAAACTATCCCCATGCAAGCACTGCATGAGGCCGCCAATCACTACGAATGGATTCGGCACGATTCTAATGAAATTTATCAGCCAACTGGTACGACGATGGGACCCTGAAGGGGGCCTGTGAAGATCTGAATCAATCAATAAGATCAAGTAGCCATATCAAATGATCTCGCGGACAATAAGACACCCAGAAGCACTTGACCTCAATACGAAGAGTTCTTTCACCGGGGCCACTA
The DNA here is from genome assembly GCA_019926035.1 of Melaleuca alternifolia. Classification (NCBI taxonomy): domain Eukaryota; kingdom Viridiplantae; phylum Streptophyta; class Magnoliopsida; order Myrtales; family Myrtaceae; genus Melaleuca; species Melaleuca alternifolia. The sequence continues at coordinate 342,140 of JAGKPW010002165.1, forward strand.
TGACATCTAGTGGGACTTGACTTAGACCCAAATGCCAAGAGTTATTTTGCTGCTGAAATTCGGACAGGAAAGTAAATGACAAGGAATCTAAGGATAAGAAAGCTCGAGGCACCCGTAGCCATCCGTTCAAAGATATGAAAATTGCAGGCATTCAAGGTTGAAAATGGTGGTTACAACTTTGGAATTCAAACGAACAAATAACTTTTTCAAGGCCATTATAGGAAATTAAATTATCCACCTCCTTCTATCCGAAACACTGATCCACAAGAAGTTATCAGAAAACCTTAAAATAGCGGCAATAAGCGATTATGTTTTTAGGAGGATTGCCTATTGTCGATAAACTTTCTTAGTCTTGAAAGCTCTTGTCGGTAATGTCGTGTTGTCAATGACTTTATTGGTGAGTCGGCCACCTTAAAGTCTTGCTGGAAGCTACCTTGGTCACTTCAAGCATTTATTGGAAACAAAGTCCACTCTATCATCCTTATTTTTTTTTCAAGAAAATGGCTCAACTTCAAGCCCTCTTAGAGTACAAAATATCATGCCAATTTTTGAAAATTGTGAGAAATTTGCACGCGAATTCACATATCAATATTTGAGTGTTGTAAAATGTCTAAAAAATTCTACTACACAAGGCAAGTCTTTGAACAGCTCATGCTATGATGCCTGTCTATGGCATATCAAGTGTAGAAGGACTTCCCGATTGATATTGTGTAGATAGGGCCGCATCATGAGCTCGCCAATTTTGGATCTTCAAATCTTCAAAAGTAGTTTTAACCTAAATAGAATGCCTCATATCGTCCTCCCGACCTTGTTCACCATTAGGTAAGTCAATGCAATTCATGAATTTTCAATTTGTTTAATATAATTCATAAACTTTGACTAAATGTGCAACGCAGTCTCTAAACTTTAAACTTTTTGTATATGTTCAAAATAGTCCTTAATTAGATGAAAATATTTAATGTGGTCTCTTAACTTAAATTAATGGATGGACATTTTTCATATAGTCCAGTGATTAGTTTGAATACATATAAAATTCATAGATAATATTGAATAAATTAAAAGTTCAAGAACCGGATCACATGTAAGACTAAAGTTTATGGATGTCATTGATTAAATTAAAAGTTTGTCAAAGTTCAAGGGCAATTTATGTCATCATTTCTCGTCATTTGAACCATATATATAAACAAAGGGAAAAAGTAGCTCCCTTCAAATTTAGTTTAGGTCCTTCAAGAATGAACTATTTGCGGAAAAACCCCCTCCGTTAGCAGAAAACCTCGGCCAAAGCAAGCTTTCAAGCCAAGCAGACCGGGGGGAAGATCACCGAAAACGGGAAACAATGGAGGCGTGGGACGAGCTACGGCGGGTACAAACGCGAATACTCGAGCGCATTTCCAACCTCGAGCTCTCTCTCCTCACCAGGACCTTCTCTTCCTCCTCCTACTCGGTCTCTTCGCCTCCCGTCACGAGCCGCGACGCCGCCTCGGCCCCCTCCGAACGGCTCTCGTCGTCGCTCGGCGTTGCAGCTTCGGATGACGGTTCCGGCACCTGAACCGAAGCCCGCCTCTCGGCGATTCTCAGCGGCAACGGCGTCACGGACTTCGGTTTCAAAAGAGTTCCGGGGGATTATTACGATCGGTAGTACGAGGAGAGGCAAGAGGATCCTCGGCGCGCACTCGATCGATCATCTGTGCAAAAGCATCGTCATGGTGAGTCATGTTTCACGTGAAGTGGATGCTCTTCGTGTTGTCTTGCGCTTGTTGGATGTCAGCACTAGGTTGCTTGTGATTTGGATTGCATAGACGAGTAGAGTAGAAATACTGTTGGGTCTAGTCGCTTCGTTTTGGCATTTTGCTGTCGATCGTTTCGGCTTTTTTACCTTTGATTAAATCCTTGGACAGCGATCATTGTCTTTAATTATGATTTGAGGAGGTCGGGAAGTTGAAGATGGATGGTGTTAATTGATAAGAAAGCAGAACTGACTTAGATTTGTGAATAGTAATGCAGAAAGTTCAAAGAAATTTGTAAGGCTAAGGTGACTACGAGGTGGTTGGAGGAGTTTCAGGAGTTGATATTGAATGACTGAAGAAAGCATTTGCAGCATTGGTCTTTGCTTTGTTGAATGCATCGTTAAGATTCTTTGTTTCCTCGTTCTCCATCGGCAGTCAATGAGCATGCCACTACATAAATTTGCCTGGAAATTTTGCTCTCACCCATTCAAGCTGGGGGATACTAAATCTGAACGAGTTGCATCGATTTTGAATTATTGAAGAGCTAGATTCGCAGTAAATGTCATGTTCGAATCGTCTCGATCGTCGTGTAAAGAAATTAGGTTTGTAATTTCACAATATGTAATAATTATGAGAGTATTGACCACGTGTTAAAAGACTCCTTCGGCTTTTAATATTTTATTCATATCTCCTATTCGCATGTTTTAGTCCAATGGATTACACATTTATATGTTCATCATCGAATATGTCACGTGTTGTCGAATCTGGCTTGAGGATTACGGCAAAAAAGAATCCGAGTTTGACTCTCTGTTGATTGCTGGTTATCCTCCTCGATCGAGACCTCGATTGGTTTCTTTGTTGAAATTTAATCAAATAAACTCAGAGAAAGAAAACACACGAGAGAGTTGTAACTCTCGTCACAATATTCAAAAGAACATAAGCCTAAAAATAGGCAGAACATCCAAACCACTTTGCAAGAAAAATAGCTATAGAACAACAACAACAAAGACCAATTAACATACTCTACTAACCAGAACATGTGCGGAAACTAACTCCTAAAAACAAGCCACTTCCTATTGACTGGGACTCCACTATTACATTATTGAAGACACATAAAAAACTGAAAGTTAACTACTTCAACATTCTTGTTCCAAGACTTTGATGTCAGACAAGCCGGTTTAGAAAATCCGACTGCACTGTGGAAGAGTGAAGCAATGCTAGGGATACAAAGATACAAGCATATGGCGACTCAAAGAGGGACATGACTTGGTGCAGGTCTCTGTATTCCATCCTCATGGATGCCGGTTTTGAGAAACTTGTCTCTGATTGAGAGCAGGTCTCGTGCAACTCCATTGATGTCCGTCCGGTCTTTCCATGATTCTGCTGAGCAAGTTAATCCGATCTCAAGAACCGATACCAGACATTCGGCTTGGTCAATTCCCGAGTCTCTCCGATTCCCTTCCTTGTCCCTGCTTTTGCCTACCTCCCCACAGAAGATCGACTGATGCAAAATCCCTGTTGCTGGCTCTGATAACGATGACTTGACAAATTTCTGAAGGCTAAAATCATCTTTAAATATATTGTCCGTCGGTCGTCTTCCCGTGAACATCTCTAACAAGAGAATCCCAAAACCGTACACATCCCCACTTGTCGATGGACGACCACCCATTCCATATTCTGCGGATCCAGAAAAAGTTTCTGTTAGTTCGATCACCCAGCAAGGTTTTTGAAATCTTCTGATTTTGGGTATGTAAACGTAATTGAGATCTTCAGTGAGATCTTCAGAGCAGTACCTGGAGCGATGTAACCGATGGTTCCCTTTAAAGCAGAGGAGCTGAGATGCATCGAAAAGACGTCTTTGTTAGACTCGAAAATGAGCCTCGACAATCCAAAATCACTGACATGAGCTGTGAAATCATCATCAAGAAGAATGTTGCTCGGCTTCAGATCACAGTGGATGATTGGAGTTCGGCACTGGTGGTGAAGATAATCCAAAGCAGAGGCCACATCAATCGCGATGTTCAATCTTTGCAGGAAGCTCAGTGGTTTGAATTGCATGTGCTCGTTGTTTGGGTACAACCACTTGTCCAAGTTGCCATTTACCATGAACTCGTATATCAGGGCTTTGAACTCATTACCATGGGAGTCGATGCTTGAACAAGCGGTCAAGATCTTAACAAGGTTGCGATGCCGAATGCTGCTGAGTGCTTTGCATTCGGCCAAGAAGCCCTTGAAAGCTCCTTTCTGCTGGAGATTCAAAACCTTGATGGCCACGACTTTTCCGGCGGGACCAAGAACTCCTCTGTACACATTGCCAAAACTACCTGAACAAGAGTTAAAATCTGTTGTGGTCATGCGACGCGATACAACAGTATGAAGTGGGGTCCGTGTTCTCATTTGTTGTAGTTAAATGTTCATCAACATAAAAAAGGTTACCTGAACCAATTAATTTGCTTGAACAGAATCCATCGGTAGCTTTGAATAGAGCATCATATGAAATTCTTTCGTGAAAATGGCCCAAGGAGCGATTTCGCAGATGTCCTTTTTTCAAGTTTCTCGACCAGAAAAGAGATGCTAAGGACAGTAAAGCCACTGCACAAGAAGCACAAACGATTATTACCATCACCCACTTCATAGATCTGTGATGTGGTTTTGCCGGACAGGAAAGCAAACGCAATTGAGGTATGCCCCCGCAGAGCTCTTGGTTGCTGTCGACTTGAAAGGCACTAGCGTTTCCAAATATCCCACGTACAGGTACTTCGCCTTCAAGTTTGTTGAAAGACAAATTCAAGAATTGCAGCGACGACGACAAGTTTACTAAAAACTCTGGGATTTTCCCTGACAGGTTGTTATTGGAAAGGTCGAGAAAACGGATGCCTTTCAACCCCTTAAACTGAGGAATGGGACCTCGAAAATGGTTCGCCTGCATATACAGCTCCTCGAATCCCAAACAGTCCCCCAAAGTCGTAGGAATCTCACCGGAAATTTGATTGTGTGAAATGTCCAGATAGATGAGGTTCTTTAAGTTTCCAACATCGGGTGACAGGGGCCCAGACAAAGAGTTGTGCGATACATTCAAACGTATTATGAGGGACGATGGTCTGATTATGTGGCTAGGAATGGTCCCAGTGAATTTGTTATGACAAAGGCGCAGGTCTTGCAGGGACTTGCAGTCGCCAAGGCTCGAAGGTATGCTTCCTTCTAAGCTGTTGTTGTACAAGTACAGACTTATCAGACCGCTGATGTTACCAATCGTCGAAGGTATGCCTCCAGTCAACTTGTTTTGGCCCAAACTCAGATGTTGCAAGTTCGATAGCCTCCCAATAGACATCGGAATGTTGCCCGTTAGCATGTTATCGTCCATGGACAATAGATTTAGACTAAAGAGGTTTACAATTACTTCAGGAATTCTTCCACGAATTCTGTTTCCCGAAATTTGTAGCTTCGTCAGTTGGGTTGAGAAGTTACTGACAGAAACAGGCAGCTTGCCTTCGAACTGGTTATATTGTAAATCCAGCGTTCGAAGCTTGCTGCAGTTGGTCAAATCAGCAAGGAAACGTAGACCGTCGGTTGCGCCGCTTCCAAGAAAATTAAACTCAAGACCAAGCCAGACCAAGTTTTGAAGCCCTCCAAAGCTGGCCGGGACATGTCCAGTGAAGTTATTGCTGGGGATATCAATTTGTGATAAGTTTGTGGCGTTGGAGAGTGAATCGGGTATGGGACCTGTGAACTGATTATCTCCCAGATATATGATTTGCAGATTCGGAAGCAAAAGGCCTATATCTCTCCTGATAACACCGGAGAATAGGCTTTGGGTCAAAATTATGGTTTGGAGGGATGACAAGTTGTAAATAGCAGACGGGAAGCCACCTACCAGCTGGTTTTCACCGACCATGAAATTTTTTAGCCTCGTTTGGCTTATAGAAATGGGAACTTCTCCTGTCAAGTTGTTGCTGAATAGATTAAGCTCTTCAAGGGTTGAAAGGTTTCCAATGGAAGCAGGGATCAGTCCTGCAAGATTGTTGTTCGAAAGGGAGAGCTTCTGAAGTTTCGACAGTGACCCAAATTCGGAAGGGATGGGACCGTGGAGATAATTATAGTCGAGCTCGAGAGTCATGAGGCTAAGACACAGGGAGAGATTTCTTGGAATTCCACCTTCTAAGGTGTTGTGGCTCAAGATCAGGTTTTTAAGCCTGAACAACCGCCCGATTTCAGGAGGAATGAAACCGTGGAAAGAGTTGTTCCCGAGGTTCAGATATTGGAGGAACGAAAGGTTTCCAATATAAGGGGAAACGATCCCGGCCAAGTCTCGTCCATCTAGGTTCAAGGCCGTGACTCTTTGGTGTCTGAGACCACAAGCGACTCCAGTCCATTGGCAGAAATGGAGGGAATCATTCCAGGAGGCCAAGGTTCCTGCAGCATTATCTGTTAAGAGGGACCTGAACTCCTGCAGAGCAATCTTATCGGTCTCATTCCCTAGAGGGCTACATGAAGCAAAGCTTGTGATCACCAGCTCTAGGATCAAGATGGCAGGGAAGGCGACTGAACAGAAATGGCTCAGATTCATTTTCGAGTTTGCTAGCGTCAGGGAGGAGATGCTGGGATAGCTATGATGCTACCTGACTTGACCTGAGCATTCCATTTATGGAGAAGGCCACAGGAGCATGGAGCCATGAGACTTGGTCATGAGAAGGTCAACTGCTCGATCGCGATTGGGAACCCCGACGAGGCCACAAGATCAGATTCAATCAATCATACCACGCACCGATATTGTCCAGATATTAAACCACATTTAGTGGCACTTCGACTTGACTTGAACGTCAAGAGGATGGGAAAACACTGCATGAGGCCCGCCAATAGCTACGAATGGATTCAGCACGATTCTAATGAAAATTATCAGCCAACTGCACTACGACGATGGGACCCTGAAGGGAGCCTGTGAAGACCAGAGTCAATTAATAAGATCAAGTAGCCATATCAAATGATTTCGTGGACAATAAGACATCTAGTGGGACTTGACTTGACTTGATCCAAATGTCAAGAGTTATTATTTCGCCGCTGGAATTTGGACAGGAAGGCAGTCGTAGCCATCCATTCAAAGATATGAAAATTCAGCCATTCAAGGTTAAAAATGGTGCTTACAACTTTAGAATTCAAACTAACAAATAACCTTTTTAAGGCCATTATAGGAAATTACACTATCCACCTCCTTCCATCTGAAACACTGATCCACAAGAAATTATCAGAAAACCTTAAAACAGCAGCAATAAGCGGTTATGCTTTATCCTCCGTAGATGAACCTTGCGGAGGAACCCTTAGATTTTCGGGACATTGGATTCTCACCAATGTTTGCGTTACTCAAGCCGACATTCTTGCTTCCACTTCATCCACACCTGCTCTCGCGGGTGCTTCCTAGGATTGCTTGATGCGATAAACTTTCTTAGCCTTGAAAGCTATTGACGGTAACTGTCATGTTGTGTTGTCGATGACATCAATGACGACTTGGCTAAGTTTATAACTTGTTGATTGTAACTAAAATCTTTTTTTTTTTTTGGGTAACATTATGTCCCCTTCTTTCAGGAAACTGTCGAGAGTCTGTCATATGCCCGCTTGACATTGGCAAAATTTGACTTTCTCTTCCACTTCCGACTTTAATTAAGTTCTGAGGATTTATTGTCGAAGTTAGTAAGTGCTGGGGAAATTAGTTACTTGACAGTACACGCTCTCTTTAAGGTTGGTGTGTACTAGACGGAATATGAAATTCGTAATGACAAAGTCAATAGTAAATTCAGCATCCTATTTAGGAAGTTGTCCCTAAAAATGAAAACTTACCAATGAAATTAAGAACTTACTTGTAAAAGAAGGGGCTTACCAATATAGGCTATCTTTTATGTCAGTAAATTACCAAAGAAATTTACCAACTTCAAGCGGAATAACAGTAAGTTATCGACTTCTTAAGAAATTTACTACTTAAACGATGGACTCATTTGTAAATTTGTTATCACTTGATAATCTACTATTAGATGTTGGGGTGGTACATCGCTATTTCATCGACATATTATCGACTATTAGATGTTGGGGTGGTACGTGATTATTTCATCGACATATTATCGACTACTTGATCTGCCCATTTGCCAAAAGTTTGAAGTGCTTGTTAATCTATAATCGCAATACTTGATTATTCTTTTCTCGCTATTTCATGCTAGATTTGAGGTCAGCAAAATTGTTATTTCGCCGTCAAATAACTCATCATTAACTGACCTGTGAAAATTTAAAGCTTTTCGTCGGATGTGCGACCATTAAACATTAGATTTGAGGATGGTGATCTCATTATTTGGTTCATAAGTTTTTACTTAGTTGACCAGACCCACTTATAATAAAGTCTTCAAGTATGTAGTGATTTACTATTGGATACAGGATGAAAAAGTCATTATTACATTGATAAGTTACTAAACGTTTGACCGGCTCAATAGTAAAATTCAATTAGCACTCAATAATCTACTGATAAATACAAGGTTTGAAGATGGTAAAATCGTTATTTTGTTTGTCAAATTTCAAAATCCTATTAATAATGTACCACTTGATATGGGTGTGATGTAATCTTTATTCTATTATTGAGTCATTATCTAATAGACAGGACCTGATTTTACCATTGCAAAGCTCGATCATGGTCCTTGGCAAACGTTTGATTAGACTTTTCCACGAATTGAATGAGCATTTAATAAAGCAATCAACTTCACAAATAGGAGCACTACCAGGCAGAGGTTAGGAGGGTTGTCCCACTAACATCGGACGGACCTCGTCAAAATTTGAAAAGGTTATTTTTTTTTTCATATCGGACCATTGGAAAAAGGATGATGTCGCCCTTGAATCCATTTCCCCATCCGGCAACAGTGAAGGAGACGTGACTTGGCATCCCACGAATTTTCACTATTTCGAGATGGTATGCGATTTTCCTTGAAGTCAACTTTGGCAAAATCATGCACACTTATATTTTTTTAAATACCGATGTTAACCCTTCCTCTACTTCCCATTTGTACATGCCTCATATACAATTTATTCGATTTTTCGTCATATGATATTTTTTTTTTGCCCCAAAAGAAGCTAAAGCAAATTAAAATTTATACAAGAAATACAGAAAAATAAGAAAAAAAAATGAAATAATCATTTGAAAAAGCATTAGGACATAATAATACGATAATATTAATGACATGGTTGACTTAATAACAAAAAGTTTCTTCTAACTTATTCCGTGTATTTGATCTTTGCATCCAAATACGTATTCGCTCGCTCCTCACAAGCCTCAATCCGTCCTTTGCCGTCGTCTCTTCTTTCCCAAGTTCCGTCGTTCCACGAGCTTCAGGTCCATCGCCCACAAGCTTCATTCACGCTCAACCAACCTTCCATCATAAGGCTATGAATGAACGACCATCACACACTTAAACAAGATTTCCACAAGGCAGTGGATGTTGATCTTTCAAGTGCATGACTGAAAAGGGGCATACTCAAAACACCCAACAATGTCTTCTCTTCAGCAGATCTTGACAAGAGCCCAAAGAATATTCAGCAACAGTTCTCATCAGCATCGTCAGCATACTCGGTACTTGCTCTGAACTCAAGCCAGCTCAACAAATACACTTGATGATTCCTGCAATAGCCCGACTGACAGATGCGTGACATGTCGGGACATGATCACACTCAGTCGAGCGGCCCACGCAAGCATAGCACCATAACTAGACGACTCTTTCAAATATTTAGACGATTGCTCGAAAGCAGACGTTTATGCATCTATTACCATATGAAAGCTACGGGTCGAGCGCATGCTTGACTACGCAAAGATGAATCGCACGATTCGATTCAACTAAACACAAACTGTCACATCGTTAATACCCATTCTTCGACCATTAGCTGGTGAAGCCAGAGCTTGGGCCGACGGAGTCAAACGAAAGCAACGGCACTAGAGAAGAAAGTGTGCACTAGAGCGAAAGAGTCATTGGAGGAGGACTTGAAGTTCGCGCACGGCTGACCCGAAAGTTCGTGAATGAGGACTTGAAGCTGGCGGACGATGGAACCTGAGAAAGAAGAGACGACGGCGGGCTGTGGACTGAAGCTGCAAGGAGCAGGCGAGTAGCGGTGAAGACCGGCCAAGGAGAGGGCGAGAGACATTCGCTTGAGCAGCGAGAGAGGAAGGAGAAAACGTGAAAAATTGGAGGAAGAACCATAATGCATATCCAATTTGGCTATTTTCTTCATTTTTTTTTTACCTAATTGTTAATTTCCAGAGAAATTGTTCTCGTGTTAATTGAAGGTAAATGTCGGCTAGCGATCTTAGAGTCTTATTTGAAGCTAATTTGATCACTTCAAACATTTATTTGAAACAAAGTCCACTCTTAGAGCTCAAACTATCATTCTAACTTATGAAAATTATGAGAAATTTGCACGTGAATTCACATAGCGATATTTAAATACTGTGAAGATTTCTAGAATTCTACGACATGAGGCAAACCTTTGAACAACGATATGTCATGCGATGCCTATCTATGGCATATTGGTTGTAGAATGACTTCACCATTGATATAGTGTAGATTATGAGCTTGCCAATTTTGGATCTTCAAATTATGAAAAGTAGTTATGACCTAAATCAATGCCTCGTATTGCATGCATGTGGTGCTTCCCCACCTTGTTCATCATTAGGAAAAATGAGATAAATAAATTATTGAACCTTGGCCAAATGCGCAATGTGATTTATGGACTTTCAATTTATTTAACATAGTTCACGAACTTTAACTAAATATTCAATGTAGTTTCTAAACTTTTAATTATTTAATGTAATCCCTAGTCATTAAATTATATGAAAATATTCAATATAATCCTTGACTTTAATTGATGGAAGTCCTACATTGAATATTTTTCATATAATTCATGGATTAGTTTGAAAACATATTGAATAAATTGAAAATTCGTGGACCGAATTATACATTGAACTAAAGTTCATGGATCACATTGAACTAATTTAAAAGTTTAGAAACCACAATACATATTGAGTTGAATTCTAAGGAATATTTATATCATCATTCCTCGCCATTTAAATAGACAAAGAGAAAAATCAGTTTTTTTTCAAAATTAGTTTACGTCCTTCAAGAATTAACTATTTGCGGAAAACCCCCTTTATTAGCAGAAAACCACGGCCAAAGCGAGCTCTCAAGCCAAGCAGACCGGGGGAGAAGATCACCGAAACCGGGAAACGATGGAGGCGTGGGACGAGCTACGGCGATTACAAACCCGAATACTCGAGCGCATTTCCAACCTCGAGCTCTCTCTCCTCACCAGGACCTTCTCTTCCTCCTCCTTCTCCGTCTCTTCGCCTCCCGTCGCGAGCCGCGACGCCGCCTCGGCCCCCTCAGAACGGCTCTCGTCATCGCTCGGCCTTGCGGCTTCGGATGCCGGCACCGAAGCCCGCCTCTCGGCGATTCTCAGGGGCAATGGCGTCACGGACTTCGGTTTCAAAAGAGTTCCGGGGGATTATTACGATCGGTCGTACGAGGAGAGGCAGAGGATCCTCGGCGCGCACTCGATCGATCATCTGTGCAAAAGCATCGTCATGGTGAGTGATGTTTTACGTGAATTGGATGCTCTTCGTGTTGGCTTGCGCTTGTTGGATGTCAGCACTAGGTTGCTTGTGATTTGGATTGCATAGACTAGTAGAGTAGAAATACGTTGGGGCTAGTCGGTTCGTTTTGGCATTTTGCTGTCGATCGTTTCGGCTTTTTGACCTATGATTAAATCCTTGGACAGCGATTATTGTCGTTAACTTTGATTTGAGGAGGTCGGGAAGTTTAAGATGGATGGTGTTAATTGATAAGAAAGCAGAGCTGACTTTGATTTATGATTAGTAATGCAGAAAGCTCAAAAAAAATTGTAAGGCCAAGGTGACTACGAGGTGGTTAGAGGAGGTTCAGGAGTTGATATTGAATGACTGAAGAAAGCATTTGCAGCATTGGTCTTTGCTTTGTTGAATACATCGTTAGATTCTTTGTTTCCTCGTTCTCCATTGGCAGTCAATGAGCATGCCACTACATAAATTTGCCGGAATAAGTAGTTTGTGTATAAGACGCAATGATGAGCACGGATTTGCAGGGAAAGGGAAAACTATACCTATAGAATGCATCTCCTGCCCTTTTCAGAAGCGATATAAAACATGATGGTACAGTTAAAGACACCCTTTAGATGATATTATAGTGCTAAGGTCCTCAGGAGAAGAACTATGGCATTTGAGAATTGAGGAAGGTTAACAAGCGGGGCCATGGTCACATGCATTAGTGTAAGCAACCTTCACATGTGTACAAAAGCTCATACACACTCGATGGGTATTATTGGTTTCTGCAAGTATAATTAAACTGAATGTATCCTTACCAAAAAAAAAAAATTTAAACTGAATGTATATGTAAAACTCGATATCCCCGGGAAATAGTTAACGACTCAAAATAAGGAGAAAACAGAAGGGAAAAGGAACCATTGTCAGTGAAACATTGACTAGTTGTGGTTCTTTTCTTTACACTAATTAATGGACTGCTTATTCTTTTGTCTCCATCTATGTGGGGATGTAAATGAACACCAAAGTGCATAGTCTCTACGTATTTAATATGGATTATTTTTATGCCTTGTCAATTGGTTTGTAGCTTTAGTGTGTTTACACATGAAATGTGGCTGATATCTTTCGAGATAGGACAAATTTCCAGCTTTTCCGGAAATTTGCTCCCAATAGCTACTTCACGGACTATTGAGTAAACCTTTTCCAGCATATGTGGTTTGCTGCTATTCTGTGATAAAGATTATGTCTTGCATAGTTGGAGGGCATGGGGACACACCATAATGTGTTGGAATAGTTTTCTCCATAATTTGTCATAAGTAGTTATCCAATACATTTATTGTCCATTGATGGTAAAAAATTTAGGATTGTCTTGCATATGAAATTTTGCCTGTGCAAGATCTGATTATTATCTCGCATGTGAAGTTCATGCCTTGCGAATGGGCTCATTATAGTTTCTGGACATGAAAATTTTATGAAAATGAATGATAAGCGTGAGTCGAACTCATATCTTAGAGCTAATGTTGCCTCCTTGGTTTCAGGTGAATACTCAAGCTGCATCTACCGTCATTGATTGCAAGGATCGAAACAATTCAAAGTATTATGTTGTAGTCGTTCAGGTATCTCTTTTGCTAGATCAGTTGTTATCTGTTGAAGTACTAGCTACACTAACACATTTGCCTTGTCTCTTGCAGTATACTGCTCGGCTAAATGCTGAAGCTCTTAAAAACTATCTTTATGCACTCAACGATGGCAAGGTGCCAAAAAAGAAATTCAATTGTAAGTTCTCTCCATGTACTTCTTTAATTTCAAAGGTTACAGTTTAATGTGGATGTATGTGGAAATTTGGACTGAGCTCTTAAAGCTGGACTTAATGGGGCAACGGTTGACTGACAAGGTGACAAAAAAGCTCGTTATTCTCTGTGATATCTACGTACTGTTCGAATCTTTAGTATCTTTATTTTAAAGGATGAAGATCTAGTGGCTGCTATCCATTCTCGTTGGCAAAGGAGGCAAGCTCATAATGTAAACAGAAAATTGGTATTATTGCATTGGAGTTTTTCAATTTTTGGAACCAATTGATTAGTTTTGCTTTTGATGCCCCCATGTTACCAATCTATACTGTCTATGTATTTAATAGCTTAATAAATGGCGGCATGTCTGGAGGTACTACTTTTAGTTTTGCCCTGAAATTTGGTCTTCTTATGTGAGATAACAGTTCTTGAAAGCTGCTCCCTCTGCAAATGGTGTTCCTTTTTCCACAACTGGTATGCTAGTTGATAACTGGAGTAGCTGGTTTAGAGGACATATATTATATATATGGTTCTAGGTAGTCTCTGCTTCAACATAGACCTCCTTCTTAGACTTATTACCACAAGCGAGACTCATCATAGAAGCATGATGGTGCGTACTTAATATCAGCATGGGTAGCAACAATTATCCTATGCTTTTCTTTATCTACACATCATTGAGGGAGTCTTTCTTCTTTAGGAGCTGCTGGACTTTGAAAATCAAGCAATTTTGCTTACTCAGCAGAAAGTCTCAGTTTGACAAGTGTCTTTTCTGTACTGGGTGTCTGTATGTAAGACAAATTTGACACCTTTTAAGTTCTCAAGTCTTTGGAAATCTATGGAAAGATTTTGAAGTGTGGAAAATGAAGGTGAAAATTTGGGATGTGAAGGTAAAATAAAGTGAGGAAAAGAAACCTTGAGGCATTTTTGGAAAGAAGGAAAGAAAGAATATAGAAGTCCATTTTCAACCTTTAATACTCGATGAAGAAGATGACACCAGGTTTCTTCTTTTTCTAAAATGAGGGTGCTTTTGGAAACTTCGTTTTTTACATTCTTATTATATTGGAGTACTACAAAGTGGTGGGTACTAGTGATTCCATTCTGTACCTAATTCTACCCACATTTCCAACATATCTTAGACAAACAAATATTTGAACTCCTGATTAATTCTTTTCCTGAAATTTTCCCTAATTCCAATAGAGGGTAAATGATATAAAATCTGCTGGTTTAGCAGTTTCTGCTGCTGAAGAAATGCTTCTGGATTATTTTTTTAAAAAGATAAGTACCGCATGTATACTCTTAATCCTTTTAACTAAAAGCTAGCTGATTTGGACAACATAACATGATTCTAGCTATACAATAGGAACTTCTTAAAAAAATGCCATTCTTTTAAGCTAGGCTTTAACCTTTTTCACTAGTATTTGGGTGCTCAAGTGACTTCTCTTATTGCCTCATCACATTATGATAGTGGTTGTATGCAGGGGGTTGGGGATTTTTGTGTTCAAGAGTGTTTGTTAGGATTATATGAAGTAAGTATCCATAAAGTCCATGACTAGTCTGATTAATTTGATTGGACAGCTTGTTGCTATTATGAGATTCAGATGGGTCTTCCTCAAACAAGAAAATCTGTCTTTTTGGAGAGCAATTCCTTGTTTCTACAATGTGACCAATCTGATCACTTGAAACAACCTGTTACTATTGACGAGATTGCCTATCTTCTTGGAGAGTGATTTCCCACTTCCACCATGTTGACTTGTCTTTTCAGGGTCGCATCAGTGTCGAGTAATTTAGGAACATTTAGGCATGAGTACACATGTATCTGCTGGGTATGAGTGATGACAGGTTGAACTATGACTGCTAGATTCACAATCAATACCTTGACACATTGTCCATGGGCCAAGATTTAGCACGAACACGGCAGTTGTGCTGCTCAGGCATATGCATGACTGACCATATGTGAGAACCATCATGTGATTATGCACTAGCTCAGGTACTTTAAATGGGTAGGGTGGAAAAGGAGTCTATTCTCCTTTGAGGAAGAGATTATTTTGTTGCTATTAACATTAAGAGATATGGAACTAGCAGTAAAGAAAAATTCTTCTTCTATTTTTGAAAATTAAAGCTCTTCTTTCATGCTTTTAGTACTTGGCGTATACTTCTTTTGACCTTGTGAGTGGAATGTTATATTGACTGCCTCTGCTTTTAGTGAGGCTTGCCCCCGAGGAGACATCCCTGATGTTGACTGGATTTGAGCACAACGCAGTAACATGTATTGGCTTGAAGACTGAGATTCCGGTAGAGAACACCATATCTGCAGCTATACTGATTGGGTTTCAATTTTTTTTTATTTGTATATGAATGAATATTCAATATATCCTCTTCCCGTTACTTGCTTCGAGTTCGTTTATGCAACCTTGGTTGTCTAATTAGGCCAAGTTGTTCTCAACTCCTACCCATGTTCATAAAGATGCTTTTTTGGCTGTGGCAAGTTTTCACTTCTCTTTCATGACACAAGGACATTACATGACATACTTGTTGCATTTGGTGTTGTTGCATTTGGCGTCACTCTGTTGACCTGGGCTGCTATGTAACCTGCAACATGTGGGTCCTTGAGGTTTGATGGCCTATGAAGAAGTGCTTTTTTCCTAGCTTGTTGCTAGGGTGTCAGGCGTATACACTTCCAATTTTGGTTGTCTTTGAAGAGAAGGAAGTTTGTATTCTTTCTCAATGGCTTTGTGCTGCTCCTGCCAAAGTCTGTGCCAGCTGTTTAGGTGGTCCATTATCTTGAATATCTCAAAGGCCACAAGTCGTTACCTATAAATGAAGTTTATAGCCATTAACTGTAGGATCTCCTAATGTCTTGTGGTCCAGACCATGTATAGATGTTTTAAGTTTCTTAACTTCTAAGGAACAAATGGATACAATTTGAGAAATTGCTATCTTCATTTGTAAGTTTTCCGTTTTTCCTTGTCCTGGTATTTTTCAGATACATGATTTTAAGTTTGGTCAAGCATTTATTTAAATATTCAAATTTAAGAAATGATAACAGCTACCTATTTTTTGCAATAGTGACCCTCTTTCATGGTACTCTTGATATTCCTATATAAAAATGCGCTCCTTGAGAGCATTACATATTTAAATTGCATAAATTATAAAGGCTGTATTTTTGCAAAAATGACCCTCTTCATGGTACTCTAGAGATTCTTATGTGAAATACATGTTACTTAAGGTGATTCTGGACGAAGCCATTGTGAAGCTTAATCCCGATTTCTTCTGGCTGGGAGGTGGGGAGGTCGATCTGAAGCTTGGAATACGGACTCCTCAGTTCATTGATTGTGTCAAACCCTTCATTGTCAGCTGCAGTATGTGATTACTCCAAAGGAAGCTTTTATGGTATTTGTCAGAGAAGAAGTTCGATGAGGCTCCCAATCTGAGATGGCAAGACGGTGGACATTTGCTTTGCTGCAATTATTCAGGTTGCAGTGATGATATTTTCAACAATTCTCTCGTTTTACCGTTGATTAATTCAGAGAAAGGCAGTAGCTTCAGCTGTTGGTCCGTTAGGACCACCTGAACAGATTGATTATTCTTCTAGGAGGTTGGAATGATTTATAGTGAGAAAATCAGAGAAAGTTAGAAGCAGATTTTACGAGAAACGCGGGACCGGTGGTGGTAATTGTTTCTGACTGTTGTCTTGCATCCTGAATCATCGTGTCCTTACCAATGCGGTCTGTGGACAATGGACACGCCCATGTACTACGTCAAATCTTGTCTCGCTGGTGCCATTGGCTTCCAGGAAAATGTCAATGTTAGTTCTATGCACTCGCTGGCATCCGTTGAATTTGATTCTTTTACTTTAGATTTTTGTTCGATTTGATACTTGACGGAGAATTAGGGAGTACTCCCCCCTTTAACTTTTTAGTATAACAGAAATGAAGCAGCGTGTTTCGTGAAAAAAGATCAGCCAGTGAGCAGATCTGCGTTTGGGCACTATACCCTTAAATGACTGATCTTTCATTGTCAAGGGTTCTGATCGGACAAGATGCTTCGAACTCCATTTATTATACATCAAATTGCATAGAGAAGGATATCACCACCCCAGAGAAGCAAAAGAGTCGAAAGCAGGAATAATATAGCTTGAATCAGGGTTCTTCATTGTGAATGGGCGGCTTCCGATGGGGCTGTGCATAGTCCATCACCACCACATCGCCCTTCGCGTCGTCGTTCAATTCTCCTGAATTTATAGCTTCCTCATCGTGATCATTATTTGCCGATTCTGCCATCAACTTGACTTTTGAAATGACCTTCGAAATCCTGGATGTCTATATCGATTGGAAAGAACGAAGACCATGCAAATTGAAAGTTAGGAGATATATAGATATAAGAGCGGATCAAACCATATGCTCCTACTGAGCTCTCTCTGAGTCTATGACTTTCATCACGGTAGAGTTCATCAATACAACCACACCTACAGTGTCAACCTCGAAATCCATATCTATCACAAAGATTAATCGCATACCTCCAGGTCGGCATTTTCATTATGCTGATCAATCTTAAAGGGTCGTGCCATGCTGCCCTCATGTCCTGGGATTCGCAAGATGGATTTTGATTCAGCAATAATACCACAAAGAAGCTTACTCGACAAGCTAAAAATTTAAGAGAGGACATGGCTATCATACAGGGTGCAGTTCGCATAACTCGTCATGAATCTTCTGCCCAACTTTGACATCACATAAACATAAGACAACGGGACGGTAACTGAATGAATAATGCCTACAAAAGAAGCCCTAGGCGAACTTTACAGCAATATTGTCACCATACTTTATCTCCATTCTCTTTGTTTACTTCTTGGGCAACGTATTAGGTGTATTTAATGGGTTGATGAAGTATATATGGGTGAATATTGACATATGCAGTCTTATTTGTTGAGCTTCCTATGGTGCAACATCTACCATATACGACGAGATGGGAGTTATTATAAGCTGAAAATGACGATATCATAGAAAAAACTGGAGTTCATATCAACTTAAGACAGATTTTGGCATCACCAAAAACAAATTTTATCTAATAAAAAGAATAGGAAACGGTGTGATACCTCATGTTTTTTCATTGGCATGTGCCAAAGAACTATCGCCAATGTAAACAAAGAATACAAGCAAACAATGAACATGGAGAGCAGATGTGATGAGAGCAAACATTGTACGTAATAATGCAAATACAAGCAAACAATGAACATTAAACTAAAGAAAAATGAACATGGAGATGTGATGAGAGCAGATGAGATAAGCTGAAAGGCTTGGATATCTCATGTAATAATAATAAAGTGCTTAACATCTGTAGTAAGATATGTGCGCTTGTTTGTTCAACCTTGACTCGTTCCATCTATGGCTTGTTGCTTTCTCAGATGACCCCTTAAATCATTAAGCTCTTCATGATGAATGCTTGCCAGGACGATCTCCGCGCTATTTCCCTTTATCTGACTCAAATTCTGAATTTCTATATCCTGCACGGGATAAGGCTTATCAAGACCGACTTCGTGCGATTTGAATCGTACATTTTACTCTTTGTGTTTGGGACATGAGATGTGAGAAAACTAGAATGAGGAACACCAGACCAACCTTGCTGAGTTGTTTGCTAGGGTTTCGTCCAACTTTAAGGCCAAAACGACGAGCGTTGCATGCATGCACTGAGAAAAGACACGAGGAGAGAAGGAAAAGAGCTACAGGACTAGACATTGCACTGTGATTATCTTTCAGGAAGATCTCTAGCTTTGTGAGAAGCTGGAAAGAATGACTCGAGAGCAGACTGTCTGTTTGTGGGATGCTGTAGTTCTTGCGGGTGTAATGTTCGACCTCTCACTCTCTTTTGCAGTATAAGTAATGCCTGGAGGCATGTTGGTGAGAGGAAGCATTAAATGCTTGGTTTTGCACGCCATCAAAGGAGAACATGCAGGTGTTTGGAGATCATGACGGACTGTATTTGTTATGAAACACGAGACTGGAGATAGTGAGGGGCCTCCTGTTGTCTCCCAGCACTCGAATTTTGCATTAAAGACATGGATGATAAGCTAAGAAAAAGACCTAGGTTTTCAGCTTGCTCGAGACCACTACAGACGCCGTGTCTCACGCAAGAAGATTTTCGATTCAGTGTGTGGGTGTCCAGCATAGTATTTCGAATTTAACTGGAAGAGTGATAAATGATCAGGATAATTGATGGACCACAACAACTCTAGCACAGCTTGAGCAAATGTTTCTTTTACACGGGTTGAGCAGCAAGGAAACCTTAATAAACTTCATTCTGCGGACGTACTTTGACATGACTTGATAAATAATAACTAGTAGTTTAAATACTCCATGTCATCACATGATAAGCTCTCCTAGTGAATCTCCATGTACCCGTAATTATTATATGGCTTCATGAGTGATACGAAGTGACTTAACAAACGGATGAACTTAGAAATTTGGGCACGAATCTGTCAATGTTCTTTCAGACCTTTTCCTCTTTCGTTGTTCGGCCAACGTCGGTTGACCGTTGAGATTACTACTCCCCGATGGAAAAATATCGGCTCAATTGTGGGACAAAGCTTGGGAGGGAGACATGGTATCATGTGTAGAATATCAACAAACATTGTAACGTCTTAGGCCCTACCCACGTGGTTTAACACACTCTTGCAGTGCCGGAATTTATTACTTGCATGGCTCGATATGGCGTTTACGTACCGCCCCTGTTTTTTCTTTTTTGGTTGAGAGGAAAAGTTCTTATATAGTACAACGACATTAATAAGGGAACGAGTATGGATGGAGAGTGGCCCGAACTCTTTCGAAACCATTTAAAAGACCATGCGCGAATGTCATATCCGGCAAGTACGTCGAGGAATCCCTATTCTACTCTTGAAAGCAGGGTTAGAGAGAGAGAGAGAGAGAGAGAGAACACGATGCTTGTGATCGAATCGATCCATCGCGAACTGAACTCTGCTCGAATTGTTGCGTCGTAGGAAATCCGTTTATGAATGTCATCGGTGCCAAAACCCAATGGACGACATGCAACGTAGAAAAGAAAAGAAAAAGGTGATATTTTAGACGGCTAAGTTGGCTCTTCTAATGCACAATGAATCGAGGAAGGTTTGCAAAAGCAAGATACAGCAAAAGAAAAAAGCAGGGGAACACATGGGGCCTCTGGAAGAGTGGAGGGAGGAGACAGAGTCGCATGGGCAGACCGCCATTTGCAGCTCTCTTATTCTACAAATGCCGCCACCCTGCCTTCAACATCGTCGGCATGGTCCATGCGCGCCACGTAACAGGACGTCCATGTGCTTCGCGTGGTCATCTTGCCCTTGCCATCTCATCAGCGCCGGGCCCCATAGACCCTTAATCTGTAATTAGTGAACCTAATCCGACAAACTTTAATTAGGGGTGATCAATTCTAGGATGAACAGTTCTTACCATAAATTCGAGAAGTAGGAATTGCCCACTAGTTTCATGAACTCACTCGGGAACCGAATGATCTAGTTTCCCGGTGAGTCCATGGAACAGTTTTACATACACATTACTTCAAAATCTACTACTAAAAGTTGCAGGTTGTTTTGTGTAAATAATATATGCACAAAATATGCAACAATCCAATGATCAAAATCTGATCTTACATCCACGTATGCCTAGAAATTGCAGCAATTCAAAGTCTCTCTCTCCCACCAGCAATAACACACATCAGAGCCTCTCTCCGAGAGAGGCCACATCGTCGATGACATTACATCTAGACACACCTAGAAATACTGCAAAATTTGTAGTAGTTCACGGTACCGTTCTCTATCCTCTTCATTAGTCATCTCACCACTATTTTCAATACTTCACAGTGAATGTTCCACACAAGTTATCAACATTAGCAACAATTGCCTGGCTCCAAGTCTTCGTAGTAAGGCAACGGGATCCTAAATCGTCTCTTCCAAATGGCAGTAAGCGTTTTGAACTGACAGGAAAGGGAGCAATGAGGTCAAAGGTTTTGTAAATATATAAATTAATATAATATAAATATACAGAGTATCGATCTAATTTAAGTGGGCAATTCTACGCTGGAATGAAGAATCGAATCAGTACTCCATAGTTTGAATTTATTGGAATCAAGAACCACTTGTTCTGGGCCATTCGTTTCGATTATGTTTTATACATCTTTAGCTCTGGGTTCAAGACTAACCAACATTTGGCTGGAGAAAAAAGCGTCCCCAAACAGAACTCCGGCGAGTCCATGTATATCTCCTCTTGTACTGCGGTAGACACTGCCGAAAAATTACTACTTTCAGGCAACGTAACTTCTAGGGACAGCCGTCAAATTACGCTCACTGCAGCGACAAGGATAGCAGCAAGCCGCCCATTCCGATGGAGCTTTTGAAATAATTGTGGACCATCCTCATTAGGTTGCAAAAATATGGAACCATCAAAATGGAAAATTCAGAAGGTAAAGCCCGTCCAAAGAGAGCCTCTCTCTCTCTCTCTCTCTCTCTCTCTCTCTCTCTCGCACAAACAACTGCTCAACGTTACATCACATACTTAACATGAGATTTCCTTCACCTTATAGTAACACCCTCACGTTGTGTCATGTCTATTCCACCAAAATCCAGGTATCTTTCTGCACTACCACCATCTCAACTCAAATCTTCGTCTAAGTCCCCCCGCCCCAAGTTCTCACAGATGTTGGTAAAAAACAACGTCTGACCCTTCATGCTCTACAATGTCTGACCCTTCATGCTGTGAAGTTTTATAGGACCACTGCCAACTTTTCTAAAAAATTAAGCCGTTAGGTGAAAGCGTGGATTTCTATTTAAGTACTTTCACACATGCTCTATCGCAATTGCCTCAACCGGACCGTTCGGCAGGATGTTGAGGGACACCATCTGCCACTTTGATTAGGAAGTCACATTCAAAATTCCTTCTATATATCAATGCATATCGAGAGTGTTGTCACTAAGAGAGATAATAAAAAAAACAACAATCTGTCAAACATATCATTGCCGGATTCATCCTTAGCCCATAAGTTTAAGCAAATGAGTTATGGCCAACTACCACATCTCTACCGTAAGACCTTTTTGCCATACACCTTAACAACGGTCATTGTGCTTGACTTGCCTTAAGGAGTGAAGTGATACTAAAATCTCCTGCAAATGAAGGTAGCGAGTAAAAAATACACTTTGATATGCTTATGTTATAAATGACGTGGCGTACATAAGTAAGCACTAGAAGGATGTCTGGGAACATTTGATGTAGCTCAAAGGGATGATTTCCTCCTTTTCTGTTTGACTAGGGAAAGCCAAATAATGAGATAATTCATCTTGTGAGATCGTAGGGATATTGAGGGGCCATGTCGTTGGCAGATAGAGTTTCTGAAAGACTTGTCTCTTTCCTCACTGCGCAACTCAACGAAAGATAGTTATGTTCCTCCCAACATTTTATTGGTGACCATTAGTGTTCTTTGCAATGTTTGTGCCATGTCTGCGTATGCGGATGGACAATGGGGACATCGTCTCATGTGCGGTCGCATTGAACTTAGCAGAGATGTGGCCATCGTGGTCCATACAAAAGATTGCCCATATGCAGCCACTAACTAGGCTTCAATTTCGAAATAAGTCAAACCAAACCGAGGAATATTGTTCGTTGCTAATTCAGTTGTGTGAAATTTCTACATAATCCTTTCGACCAACTTTCGAGTGGAATTGCTAACGGCCGAGTGTCGTGTAGGATGGTCGGCAGTAATTGGAACATCGGGTCGGCACTTTAGGATCCAGTTGAAATTGATTGAGACGTTAAGGGAAGCATCCTGCATGATTTAGAATCTGTACAAACGATTTAAAATCAAGCAATGTCGGTCTCTTTCAAGGCCTGAAAACCACTGCCGATCCCGATGCTACTAAATGCAGCCCAAAGTCCACCCCGTCAAGCCCGATCATTAGGCCCGTAAATTCTAGCTAAGCCCGGCCCGATACCGAGCGGCCCATTGAACTACCAATGAGGGCGCTCGCCTTGGGAAACGGGTCAGGTCAAACGCAGAGTTTCCCGAATCCCGTGGGCAACAAGTCGCGACCGCCATTAAAATCGCTCTCCGTCTGATCGGACGCCGCCACGTTCACCACCAGCGCCCGCCGCCCCTCCGTCGCGCCGGGATCCGCACCGCCTTTCGCCCATAGGCGAGCGACAAAGAGAATCGTTCGGTTCGTGCGCGAGGATCTGCGAGCTGAGAAGAGATGGGATTGATCAGGAGCTGCTTCTCGTTCTTAGTAGGGACGGCCTGCGGCGTCTACGTTGCTCAGAACTACAACGTGCCCAACATAAAGAAGCTCACGGGGACCGGCCTTCTGATCGCGAAGCACGTCGAAGAGACCTATCGGAAGCCCAAGAAGAGAGACGGCGATGACGATTAGGATTGCGGGTTTTCCTTCCCTTTTTTTCATTTTCGGTGTTCTTTAGGATGACTTTGATTTTATTCGATTGACGATTGATAGAGTATGCAATTGGGGATGGGTCCTGAATCTCCGACAGATAACAGTGGCGCGAGAGTGTTGCAGATTGATTCTGTGCAAAGCTTATATTGAAATTGAGTTGGCATATGCAATTCCTGAGTTAAGTGCGCCTTGGATTTTCACTGGATTCAATGGAGTCTTGCTCTGCAAGCATGTTCCATCGTGAAATTATAAAAAATTTCGAGCTGCAAATATGTAAAAGCGAGACCTTTAGAGATGTTGCTTCGTGGGATTCTGCAGACTGGTTTCGCAGGGATCATCAATTGGTCAGAAGATGCAGAAATTCGAGAGTTGTTCGATCTGGTCAAGCTAAACTGGTTTGCCAATGGGATGCTTGCTCTGTTCACTGTCTAATATAGTTCGCCGTCTACATTATTCTTAAACTGTGATATACAAAGCTTCGGCCGCTACGCTGTTACATTCAAACTCTATGCACACGAGCACACGTACTTGCTGTCATCACTCCACCGGAACCTCCAACACATCCTTCCTCTCTCCCTCCTGCACTTTGGGCACCACCACCTTCAGCACTCCATTCCTCATCTCCGCCTTTATCTCGTCCACCTTGTACAGGTTCGTGGGCAGGTCGATCCTGCAGGAGTACCTCCGGCCGCCCTCCTCGTCGCCCGCTTCCGGCTCCCCACCTTCTCCCCTGATGATCAGGGTGTTCTCATCCACCGCCACATTCACGTCCTCCTTATCCAGCCCAGGCATGTCGATCCGGAGTTGAAGGGCCTTATCATCCTCCTTCACGTCCCAACCTCTCCTCGACCCGCCGCTGAAGCCGCGGGATGCCTGGAATGGGGCCTCCATTAGCTGGTCCATGAGGTTCAGGACTTGGCTCAAGCTCTTTGTGGGAGAGAAGGGATCGATCACATCTGAATCACCCATAATCGAACCATTCATCGGCACAAATAAATAAGCAAGTTCTGCCGATGGGCAAACATAGTTTTCCATGACACTTGAATACACACAAGAAAACTAGATTAAGAAGAATTTCACCGTCTTTCCTGAAGAAACTACGTGAGGAAACAGAGTAAGAGCACCAAAACTTGAAGCACCGAGAAGTATTTCTGAAAAGTGACCACTTTACACAACGGCATCTTACCCCAGTAAAATTAACGGGAGAGAAAATTAAACAACCATCAAATCCAACGACAAGTTGACGGAAATGAAATGAAAAGCCAGCTTAAAGAGAAAAGAGTCGGTTTAGCACCAGAGAAAGGAGCGAGAGAGCCATCGCGGCGGCGAGACACAGAGCGGCCGGGGGTGCGGTCGACGTCGACGGCTCTGCTTCCGTCGTCGACTCCGATCACCTGGGTGTCGCCACTGTTGAAGGAGCGCGTCGGCGTCAGAAACGGGGCCACCGAAGCCGATCGGACTGGGCTGGCGAGCTTGTTGCCAGAGACGGCGGAGGCAAGAGCTCTCCTAAGGGCCAGCGGGAACGCCATGGCGGCAAGACTCGATGATCGCCGGGGCTTCGTTTCATGCGGTGGTCTTGCCTTTTATGCAGACATGTTACGTGGAAGCGAAGCGAGGTGATAACGCGAAAATGCAAAATGTAGAGAGGTGGAGAAACTTCGAGAGCGAGCAGTAGCGAGTGAAGGAGAGAGCTCTTTTGCTTTGTTATTACCCGTAATAACAAAGCAATTAAATAAACTTAAACAATTCACTATTATTCACTCCTATTTTCGAGGAAATTCATAAATACATTTTTATTAAATCCCGAAACTTAATTATATATTTCTCACTGTATTTTAAAGACTTGACAAGTTTATCCCTTTCTTTTAAAACTGCATTGCGCTCTCTCGACTCTATTCCAGATGGTCGAGCAGAAGCTTTGCTTCTAGAATATCATCATCTTTCACGTTCGACAGATTCCGGAATTCAATGCGTAGAGTCAACGGCAAAACCATCACCAGAAGTCACAGCACAAGCTCGAGACCTCTTGATGAGGCCAAGAGCAAACCACCCGCAGCGCCGACCTTCACTTCCCAGGAGCACTTTCTCCGCCCGCGATTCGATTGATGAGCAGAGCCAATCGCTCCGGACACAGGCAGAGTATCAAGGGAGGATGGATTTATTCAACGGTTAACTAGTCAGGACATTTCACAGCTATCTCCGAACAGTTCTAAACCACCCAAAAAAACGAAAAAGAAAAACGAAAGAAAAGAGACAAATAAACAAGAGTGATGAATCATCCGCTTCAAGTTACAGCAACAAAGAATGCGGCGACAGAGAACTCGTTAACTACCGATCCCGAGTTCCGGCAGCTAGAGAACCATGACTCCACCTGAATTCAATTGGTTAACTTCCCAACAGGAAAAAAAAGAAAAGAAAAACAAAGTAAAAGAGCACTAAAACCCCCCATGTCCATTGTTCTGTTTCCTTTCGTCATTGCTTCCCTGAAGATACGGAAACAAACAGGAACGCCAGGAGAGATAATATTGTGAGAATTTAATCAGGCACTTCTCATTATGTCTTCTTCATGAAGTATCCCAAGATGATGCCAAGCAGACCGATGATAACAACAATCATAAACGAGATGCCACCTTGGCTCCTGCTCCCCTCCCGCCGTAGCACCTCCTGCCCAGGAAGAAATATAATAAAGAAAAAGTAAGTAAAGGATGATCCTTAAGGGGATAGGAAGAAGGCCAGATAATTCAACGGAATAACAGGAAAGTTTTCAGAATTTTATAAATTACTATCAATGGCTCGAGAGTGAAAAATGGCATGTATCTCGGTCCCCTGATCTCACACGAGGAACGTGTAAAGTCACATGCCAAATTCATATGAATGTCTTAAAACCACAGATGCAAGGCAATTTCCTTTTTCGGATTAGAAAGCAAAGACAGTGTCCCTTTGGGGGCATAGACCATAACAGGTCAAGACAGTGGAACATAACAAGAGATATAGACAGAGCAGGAAAATGAAGTGTAGGCTGTCTAGCCTTATGTGTGATGTCGCCAATTGCTACACCAAAAGATTTTATTTCATAACAGGGATGTGCAGCCTAAAGAGCCCTGAAGCACCTATCAGAAAAGAGTGCACTGCCAAACATGTTAACTTCCATGACATGGCCATTGGAGTTCCAGAATAACCATCTAACCAAACTCAGCACACAGATTCACGGCATGTGCCATATACATGTACTTAATTATGGGCGTTGACATGTTCAAGAGAAAGAGATTTGGGTTTGGCTGGGGAGGAAGGGGGTGGATTTGGAAATGTCACCATCACTAAAAGCATACGACATCAATTAAAACAACCACTTGGCAAAGTGAAGCAAACTGCAGAGTCCCAGATAAGGTAACTCACCAGTTCTTGACGAAGCTTGTTACTTTGTTGAATAGCATTATTCTTTTCCTCTGTCAATCTTTTTATGAGAACTCTTGCCTGCTATGGATCAAAATGTCAGACTTCCCGCAATCCAAGCACCATCATGAAAGGGAAGGAATTAAAACAAAGACACGACCCTATATAAATCAACATGCAGACAAGACAAGCATGTGAGAACTAGAGGGAAAGCAATTCTGAGAACTTTCTAGTGCACATATTCTCTCAGAAGCCAACACATCTTGCTCATTGATCTAGAGTTGGTACTGAAGTTTTTCTTATTACTTCTTGACTGGAAAATTTTAGTCAGCTAACACTCAAATTTAATGGGAAAAACATCAATTCTTTGTTAATCTTCCATCTCATCTATTTGTGTAACGAGTGATCTTTCCCTCTCCATCCAAAACTCTGAACTGCTATCATGCTTATTCCTTTAGAAATTTCTGGCAGATCATTAACATTATGGCATGCCTTGCCTCCTTTAAAAGAAAGAAATAAACCAATTTCTCCCAACCAACAGCACCATTATCATTCCTCACAGATCGAAGCTAATGTATGGCTTCAAACAGGCATGCATTTTCCTATATTATTATTTTTTCGCGGGGGGGGGGGGACAAACAGCACAGGTTACTGTAACAATCGCCATAACATTAGGTAATATTACTTCTCCCCCATCATTTTGCCTTGGCAACAAGTATGAAACAAAGAGAATGACTCGATTAATGAACACCATGTCATGTCAGCAAAATTTGTCTGGAAAAGTTCATGCCACAAAATATATCTCATTTGACATATATGAACAAGCTGTAATTCACACTGCTTTTTGCAATGTGTTTTGCAAAGTTTTTTCATAAATTCTCCTTGGAGCATGTCATGTACCATTGAATTGGGAGTAGAACATAAACACAAACCAAAAATGGAAGAAGAGAGGGAGGATAATGAAAGATCGGCCCCTACAGTGTGATAAATGGACAAGGATAGGAGCAGTGATCTCTGTGGTAAGGTATGAGAATTGACGTCTACGGGAAGCCATTAGGCAAAGGAGGAGGAATGAGACGAATAGATTTAATCTCACACAAAATTAGAGCAAGATCCCGCTCCACTGGAAACACTGATAGTCTCCGCAGATAATTAAAAAGTTGCTTAACCTCATCTTACATGAAAACAGACAATATAGGAGAGAGGGTAACAACTCCAAATGTGATTTATCATATATGCATATCCACCAAAACCGGATGCTTTATTGAGCCAATTAAATCAACAGCAATATACAACCATCACTAATTCCAGACCGAGTATGGGCACAATTGCAAGATTGCATATACAATGCACATAGTATTAAACACAAAGAAGCAATTTACCTCAACAGATTTATCTTGAGGCTCTTCAAACGATCTTGTAACCTGCAGTCACCAAGGAAAACATTACAATCCAAACATTTTCTTATGCTAGGTGCCAAAAATAGCTGAGTTTAGCAGCCTAAACAGATAAGGCAACTATTTAATACTTACAGAAGCCACCTCAGAACCATTGATGTTGCCATTGTCAGACACAGAACCCCTTGGTGAAGAACCTTCTTCTGACCCTTCTGGAACTGGCGAAGGTGGTTGAGGAGGTGCAACGTAAACCACCCGCAATTTGCATTCTTCTACTACATTGCCGGCCTCCTTATTGAACTAAGCAACCCCAATCCATAATTTTAGCAGCTTGATCATGAACATAGGAGACTGAAAATAAACTAATATGAATGCTACTATGAACTTACCATTTCAGTAGTAATATCCTTCGCAGTTATGCCATCATTTACCTTCACGCTCTGTAGAAGAAATTTATCTTTGCATTGCAGGTCAGCAGGAGCCTCCCTTTGAGCTTGCATAGTAACTACATGAAGACACATTTCGAAAAAAAGGAACATGGTGACATACAACAATTCACCCACCTTGCAAATCCAAACAAAGGGCAACACAAAATGGAGAATCTACAACAGCAAATAAACTCGACCACGAAATAATAGTTCCAAGTACCTATTATATCACATGTCGACCGAGGCAAGACAATCCCCGTGTTTGGACGAACACAGTATTTCTTGGGATTGGTCGTTTTCACCTAAACACGAAGATCTTAACATTAAAACATCACGAACAAAGCCACAGAAATCCAAATAACCATCCAATCTGCATTCTCCCTATTATTTCACATATGAAACAAGTTAAAGGGGCAAAGCACAATTCGAAATTCGACAGCCAAATCTCACGCTTCCATACCGTTTTGCACAGGATCACGGGTAAATAAAATTCGCCTCCTAAGGCGATATCAAGCAAATATCTACCGCTCTAAGATTCAGAGAAAAAGAAAAATGCAGGAAAACACGAGAAGGAATCAGAACATGCATACCTTGAAAGCGACATAGTTGTCGGTTTTGTTCGACAACAGAAGAGAACACGAGATCTGCTTCTTCAGCTCAACTAATCCAACCACAACAAAACAAGGACCCAGAAAACAAAAAGAAAAAGAAAACGACCCTCAAAACACGAACGCCAGAATCGCGAAAAGCCCAGATCGGAAAGAGAACAGCAGAGATCAAAACACGTACACGGGAACTTGAGCTCCAAGGGCTCGATGTCGAGCAGCTCGCCGGTGCTCATCTTCTCCTCCTTCGCGGGGGGGAACGCAGGACAGCTTCGCGGAAATCAAGGGGGAGGGGAAGGGGGGAAACGAGGACGAAAGATCCGGGTATCTTCTTCGAGAGCCAAAATGGTCGAAGAATCCGATTGCACAAATTCTGGGTTTTTAAAAATCTTCTCCCTTTTTGAAGTTCTCGAAAGTTCGCTCCGTAAAGGAGAAGGAGAGAGATCGAGATTTGGAAGCTTGAGGGGAGAGAGAGAGAGATGGAACGGCGACGACGATGCCGTTCTTTTTTGTGTTGTTTTCGGCGAAATGAAAATGCCTTTCTTTTTTTTGTAGTTTATTTTTTCATTGCTGGGTTTTGTTTAGATGGGATGAAATAGAATAAGCGGCGACCGTGCGTGAATCATGAAGGAAGGGATCGCTTTGCTGCGAAACCACTTCTTGGCCTGTTTTAAGGATGTCTTTTTATCATTTTTTTTATTTTTTTATTGCATTTTATTTTTATCTATTTTTTTCAGAGAATGATTCGATTTTGAGAGGTGAAATAGTTCGAGTTCACGATTATCAAACTCAAAATGTAAATAAATAAGTCATAACTTAAGTATATTTCATGATAGACGCTTACTTAATTCCAAATATAGATAATGCATATATAGAGAGAATTTCGATAAAAGTATCCTTTGAATATTTGGCTACGAATTTCTTGCCATGGTGTTGATAAATCCTAATTTCTTAAGTTTGCATGTATACATTTGTTTTAGAATTATAATGTTATTACGTTTTCCAGACTTTGAAATTAATGTCGGAAGTTTGTATGTCTGTTTTCATGCCAAAGGACACAAGAACCTAAAAAAAAGGAGTAAGAAAGACTTTCTTCCTGGTTTCTTTTTATTTTTCTTTCCTTTAATCATATTTTAAATGTTGGTCTTACGTGACTTTCATTGCATAACAAGTACAAAAAATTTAGGTAAGATAAATCAGTAAAAGAAGATAAAATTGCGATCGAAGACAAAATAACGAGGGAAACGAGAAAAGGGTAAAAAAAAACATTAACAAATTTTCCTCGGATGTTTATTAAGGCTCGTTTTGCTGGACCCAATTCCCTTGGACCTATTTGAGGATGTACTGAAGGTTGGCATTGAATGGCATCGGCGCCACCGCCGTCCCACGTCCGTCGCACGGCGGTTGGACCGCAGCCTATCAAATGGGCCGGGGCCCCACTTCTCATTAAGCGAAAACCATCAGAGGGCCCACATTTTTTTCTCTCTTTACCCGTCCACGCGCCATTGCAAACTGTAAAAACCGAAAAAACGGGTGACAGGGAGCTCCACCACACCAGATGTTCACTGTGGATGAGGATGGATCTTGCAGACATTCTGGGAAATGCGGTTGACTTGATCCAATGGATTTAATCCGCAATGGAGGTTGATCCTTCTGTGATTCCAAAGGGTGATCGGGAAAGAAATTCAAAAGGCAGGAGGTGGGGTACACATTGCAGTTATAAATATTCGATCCACATTCCGCGTTTCCGCCTCGCAGAAGTCGTAAGCTTTCGTTACCGTTGAAGTTTTCTCAGATGATGGAAATCTGCTCTCTCTGTAGCTTCCCCTCCCTCCAAGTTTGCAGGAATTTGAAATGGCTTGTGGTCTTGGAAACTTGGGCAGCTCTTAAGTTGAAGAGACGAGCATTAGACGAATAGCCGTCTAACGACCCGGCTATTTCGGAATTCCCTAAGAAAAGATCACAGGATGCACTTGTTAGAAAGCTTAAGACAAGACTATCTGTTCAAAATCAATGCACATTTGGAGATAAAAACAGAACCCAGGAAACAAACAGTTGCAACTAAGGAAAATACGAAGGAGAAATTAAGGAGAGTTGACTAACTTGGTGCAGGCAGAAATGGCTTCTGAAGTACATCTCTCGAGTTACTGACCCATTGTATAGGTTTGAGAATCTGGGTATCAATAAACCTGAGGAACCACTAGCAATAGAACATGAAGAGACCAGTATAATTACTGACTTGCGAAATTTTCTAATGCTAAGCTTGCCAATCTTTGGTAGTCTTCAGTGTTTCGACTTCTTGTGAGAGTCCTTGCAGAACCTGTCAAAGGTGACACAGAAGATAAGAACACAAAGGACATGAACTCAGCGGAGACAAAAGAGGTTATGAATTAACGGGGACCATTACCGCCTTAGTATTCTCGAGTGCTGCTTCCAGGGCTTGGATTTTCTGCCAAATGAGGATCGATAGAAGTTTTGATAAGTAAACGACATATTTTTTTGGTTTTTCCAAAGGAAGCGAAGGACTTGGATGAAAAAGTGAGTCTGCAGGCCGATTTCATGATAAGAGGGAGTTTACAACTTACTGTCTTGGTGTCCCGCAGGACTTCTTCCAGAGCTTGGATCTTCTGCAAGAACATCCTGTATGCGCGTTCTGTCCCTGCATCCTCCTGAGAATTTCTCTTCATTGAGGAAAAGAGGTCTAATTATTACATAGCTAACATCCAAACACAATGTTCGAGCCTGAAGCAAAGTAAACTAGGCCTCAGCGACAGGAATGTCAACGACTGAGTATCTTAGTTCTCTGTCCCTCAGCCGATCTTTGAGTATGTGATGATGAAAATTGGAATTTCTGCAAAAGAAAGTTGCTTACAGAAATAGGAACCAAGTTATCTTCGGGCACTACACTTTGGATCCAATTGGTGCTTTCTTCTCCTGCAGATGAAAGTTCCTGCACTTATCACGTTAGTCTCATATTCAACTGTACTATTGTGTGGGGTTAAAACTCCTCGGAATTGAGAAGATAAGTGGTTTTGAGATGTCCAAAGCTGACCTGAAGCATCTCTGCAATATCTGGATTATGCCACGGTCCTTTGTCGCTAAACAAGCAACCACCATAGTCGGAGCATGTGCAATTTCCACCCAGAAAACTCGGCAAGTTTCTGTACAAGTAGTGCGTGTATAACTAACTCTTCTTTGGTTGTTATTTATTCGATGAACGAACTGCTTAAGTATGCAGGATTATAGTAATTTAACTAATTTCTTCCTCTGGATGTAGCACCAATATGCAAGTACCAGGACATACGTAGGATCGATAACTTTGAGGAGATCGATGAGATAGTCAGATCCCAGCACCTGATAATAGAAACTCATGAATTCTCAGGTTACAGATCATACTGAACATTTTTCTCGTGCGGTCTTTTGAGTCCTCCAATCAGTGTAAACCAATAAGGACTAATGACACTCACTTTGATCTTAGCCAATGTGCGCGCATCAAGAAAAGCCTTGAGGGCTTTCCACAACATCTTGAACCCCGATCCAGCATTGACTATGAAGAGACTATGTAATGTCTGCGTTGAAAAAGTGTTGTCTACTGAGAAAGGTAAAACATTTGTCACCGACACTGGAATGTACTGCATTACTAACACATGGCAGTCCAATTCTTAAGGCCATATATAAGCACTTATTTACTATTGGTCAATCGAACTGAATTGTTTTCATTTCGCCCTGCGTCGAATGCCCAAAAACAGCAACAAATCTGTTGAAATAGCCACTGGCTTTGCTTTTAGTGAACACAGTGCCGGACATACCTCTGGGTAGTAATTACTATCGACTTTCTGAATCTCCATGAAGAGATTTCTTGCGGGCTTTGAGAAATTTGACGTCCCCTAAAAAAAATTCCATTGATCAGAAAGTTTGTCAACTTCGAGCTGACTATCAAAGTGAGTGATAGAGGTCGGGCAAGAAGCGAGAGGTGCCTGAATTCACTACTTTGGGGACCAACCCTCCCCTTAAGTATGTTTGGCACAGGAAAACACGACACGCATGTATTTTTCAGGAACTGAGACAACGGGAGGAAGGAATTATATATCGATGTTCTTGAACAGATTGGACTGCAGCTCATATGACTAATCCTTGCTGCTGGGAAATCAGGAAATCTTCATTAAAAATCAGGTCCTCACCACTCCCTTGACGTCTAAAATGCTTGTCATTGACGCCACATGCCTCTTCGCTGCAATTGAACATGCCGGATACCTCAGATTTTGCGTCTTCTCTTGTTCCGATACATGATATCTAACAAACCGTTCTACAGTAGTCACTTGCAGCAGAGCATTGAGGTCCACCATGCCAATCCTTTCGATATATATAGGCCTACCATATCTATCAACACCATGATAACCATGAGGGTAACACCTCTTTACCTCAGAATACTCTTCAAACTTGAACTCCTGCAGTATCTCAAACAGACAAGTCCCTTGTAAGAGACGGACAAATAACAATGTAAATCATATTAAATGTGGCATGTGGACCAAAGTAAGCGGCACTGTTCCATTCTACTCGCTAAATAAGCTCAAGATTGAATTTGACTAGGCAAGCCAAATTAGTCGACTCTCGGGTGTAATGCTTTAGGCTAAGTCAAAGCCAACCGTGTTCAAACAAAAATACGAGGGCGATCAAAGAGGATAGGAAGTGTTGCCTTTGAGATCGCGTCAACCCCATAGTCTTTCCTCCACTTGAGATAGTTAAGAAAAGCATCTTTTGCTTTCGAAACATCAAAATCCATCAACCTTAGAAACCTGATAATAGGAAAAGATAACATAGTACCATCAAAACCCAGAAAATACCATCTTTGATAGCTATGTCTAACACGACTCTGTACTTGGACACTAAATGACAGAAGTGACACTTCTATTGCCGACTCCACAGACAGATATATACTTACCGCAAAAGCGTGTGGTTGTTAATTTGTTTCCCCAGAGTATGGCCCTCGAGAAAGAGCAGTTCCCGAAAGGAATCGACAATTTGCACGTCCTTTGGACTATCCGGAACTCCCTCGGGATACATTTCAATGCTTTGGCTCTCGGTCGTCTTCTTCAACGATTCCCTAAACTTCAGCGGATGAGACAGTACAGACTTCATGCTTAAACTCGACAACCAGGACCCTTTTTTCTCTTTATTCCCCGACGCTTGTGAACACTGTGCCTCGCCTCGAGTGAAGGGCTGTACCGCAGCAGTCGGCAGCTCTTCCCTTGCTCCATCTCCTCTTATTATGGTCATGGCTTTATCACTTTCATCGAGTCCGCGCTTATCCATTCGCTCACATTAAGCATGTAGCAATATCGGTTTCTGAAACTGGAACTTTAACCATTCGGTGACTGATGACAGGAAGGATCAAGACCCTCGTGCAGGATCACAGACCCAATCTGTAATCAGCTGCGAATCCGGATCGAAGGAGGCTCTAACGAAACATATTGATGAGTCTATATACTTTCCGCAGAGAGAGAAAAACTCGCAAG
This sequence comes from Melaleuca alternifolia, assembly GCA_019926035.1. Lineage (NCBI taxonomy): Eukaryota > Viridiplantae > Streptophyta > Magnoliopsida > Myrtales > Myrtaceae > Melaleuca > Melaleuca alternifolia. Next base: position 377,014 of record JAGKPW010002165.1, read on the forward strand.
GGAAGGCAAGGTTGAGGATGAAAAGGTATCAGGTGCAATGCTTCGTTCGGGATTTTGGAATGTGTGGAAACCAAGAGAACCGTAAAGCTAAGCAAGCAAATGCTATTGACACCAGGTTCATTCTAACGTGAGGCGCCAAAAGAATGAAAGCCAGTTCATCTTCCCCTGATATGGGCTCGTGGGCCTTCGATACAAGCTAATGGGCTCAGGAGTTTGTCGGTTACCTCCTCATATGACATGGTTTGGAAAGTGGGCTTGGCCCATCTGAAGCAAGAGAAACTGGGAGATGTGAATTGTGTTGATAAAGATAGTAACTTACTGGTGAAAGTCAATATTTGAGGAGGGCCAAGAGGAGGTTTGAGTAAAGATAATCTTTGAAACCATCAATGGAATGATCGAAGTAAATTAAGAAGTCCTAAACATTCCGTATCAACCATATGTTGAGCCTATTCTTATGGTATAGTCTCGTGCACACATGGAACAATCGTTATTAATGAGTAATATGAAATGACATGTATGTTCTGCATCGTGTGATGTTCATTGCTTATAAAGTTCAAAGTGCTAACAACCTTGAAAGTTGACAGAAAAAGGAAAACTTCCCATCCTCCCCATTTCCAATCAACGCACAAAGATGAAATAATCATTCCATACAAATCTTCAATCTCAACAATGGCGATTCGAGTCAGACTTTTCAAGGTCGAAAATGGCACGTTGTCTTGCTGATTCCTCACGAATCTCCCCTATTCCAAGATTGACCTGTCATTTCGTAGACAATGCTCGATCTCTCCTGATGATATTGGTCTGTGCTTTATGGACCCCCCTCCCAAAAAAAAAAAATTGAAGAACCTGCTCTCGGATTTCATACAGCCTGGACATGGGTGAGACGTAGTTCATCCTGTCAGTCTTCTTTTCCCAACAGTCTGCACTCCGCTCTTGATCTTAGCAATGAAGGCCAAGAAAGGTTAAAATCCTGCACTGCTCATTCCTCTGTTCTTTTGTACAAATTCCCCCGTTTCTTGAAAAATGCGTTCTTGAAAACAATATCTTTAAGGAATTGTACTTTCATTGTCAGAGAAACTATTTAGGACATAATACCTTTCGTTAAAGAATCTTTTTTAAGCACCATGAACGATCGATTTTAGACAAAAACATCTTCAAATTTTTGTTAGTTTTTGTGAAGTAAACGAGTTTCATATGGACACCTTTCAATTTGGAATAAAGGCCAAATGAAGTGGTTTCTCATAAATGAATTATATCATGTCCCATCGTGATTTGTATTGACTTCTCAAAAAGTCCTTTCCACTTTTTCCTAATTAAATTCACTGAAATCTCGATTTGTATCCTCAAGTCGTACTAATCCGACATCCAAAACTTCAAGAACCTCGTAGCAAGCATAAAAATAAAATAAATAAATAATAAATAGTCCAAGAGGACCTTTTCTTGGCCAGAAATCCAATAAGAACCTTAAGATTATTATTATCATCGTTTTCTTTTACATGAAGAACTCAATTATTATTTCCATCGAGAATATAGAAAAAGATCTTGTTTTGTAGGAATAAGTAAACCGAAAGTCAGTTTAATCTAGTCTTAAAATTTATAAATAGCGTAATAAAATCGTAAAACTTATCAAGTTATAATAATTAAGTTTTAAAACTTCTAAAGTCAGTACAATTGAGTTATAAAATTTGTTCATATTTTACTTTATCAAACTGGGCGGAGTGAATTGAAGAACTCGATTGCGATTTCATAATAAATTTTAAGATTTTTCAGTATACTTATCATTATTTTATAATTGTCTCCGAATCGAATTCATTTCGCAGCAAAACCTGATAATTTCCTCTCTCTCTCTCTCTCTCTCTCTCTCTCTCTCTCTCACCGGCCGGACAAGTAGACGGCCGTCGCGAAGTGGGGTGACGTGGAGGGGGAAGGGGAGTGGGGCCCAGGAGAGGAAAACGTGTGGAACTGGTCTAGAACCTCACGTGCGGGGACAGCCAGCTGTGCCCCCAGCAGCAGAACCCACACGCTTCTTCGGTCACCTCGGGAACGGGCGACGTGAACCCGATTCATTACGTCATCCAGAGAAAAAGACAAATTCCCTCATTGGCGGCTTCCGTCGTCGTCTCTTGCCACGTGTCCCCACCCTGGCCGTACTGACTCAATGTAATTGGATTTCTTTTTGTTTTTTTTTTTGGGTTGGGGAAGGGGCCCACTAGTACACTGTAATTAGTGAAGTTCTCACTAAGCTTCCATTGGACAGCGTCCCGATCCTCCGTCAGATTCAAAATTTCGAAAACTCTCATTTATTGTTATTTTTTACTTCTGTAATCGTGTAATCGACGACCTTACTACAGCTCCTGTGTCCATACGACATTTAAAATCCGAATATTAACACAAAATCCTAACATCACTACCTTATCATTTAAGACGCTAGTAACTGTGAATTTCGAATCCTTAATCTCGACAATAGGAAATGAACTATTAACCAACACAATTATCTTTATTTATTATTATCTCTACTCGAATTAATACATTAAAAAAATAAAATTATAAACATCTCGAGGGCATTCTTTATTTTCATAGCATTATCCTCCTCCTCTAGTTATGCACAGTCGATGCGTCGAAATTGAAGCTTGAATTCATAGTACATATAATTTTAGGAAGCGCTCTAGAAATACTATACTTTTTGAAAAAAAAAAATCGATAAGATGAAGGTGAGAACTCCATGGTCCAAGCTTTAAAAGCGGCAATCAATTGGATTCATGGATTTTCTCAGCATCTTCAATTTGAAAGGGCACCCACCCAAAAAGCAGGAAGTCACCTACCAAAGCAATGACGTCCTCCCTCTTCTAATAATGCATGTAATTGACAGCTACCGGACAAAAAAGTTTGAAATCTCATTGGCCGCCGCAATTCGGGCCCCATTAGAGAGGAGGTACGAGCCATTTCGGAACACTTATTGAGTATACTTAACAAGGAAAATTATATATATTTCAAGATATTGGTTGTACATATTCAGTAACCACAAATGTATTGGAATTGAAATAATTGTAGTCAATTCCTCTTATTTGTATTATCCAAAATTTAGAAAACTATTGCCGAGCTGACCGAACTCTCATCTTCATTAGATCTGTTTATGATTACATCATAGAAAATGAAAAGAAGAACAAGACGTGCGTACAACTGAATAGATACTTGCAAATCGATACAAATTCCGACCTTTCAAAGTGTCGACACAAAAGATATAAACAGCCAACATGCTGACATTTCTTGATTAAACTTATTCAAGAAATACGAGTGCAGTGTATTGAAACATTTGTGGAAAATATAGATAGTGTGGAACAATTTCGACCTTTCAAAGCGTCGACAGCAAAGTGTAAACAGCCAACGTGCTGCCATTTCTTGATTGAACTTATTCAACAAATGCCTCCGAAGCGTTGGTTGTTGATAGTTACGCGAAGAAGGAGCAAAGACGGGGCCACACCAAAGATTTTTGGCCTTCGCTGTTACGTGGGACAATATTAAAAGAGTGCGTTATTGCGTTTAGCGGTCATAACTCAGCGTCAGTAGGACATTCGTCAGTAACATCCTCATTAATATTTTTTTACCCCTAAGGCATTATTAATTCATAGACATGTAGGTGGTACTAACCCCTCAAAAGCTCCCTCAAGTCCCCTCAAGAAGAGTAATTGCACAACAGCTGGATTGGGCATGGGTTGAGCTTGACTCAATACCGCCACCAGCGCCAGCTCCATTAACCTCGGGACTCTCTCTCTCCCGCAAGGCTAACTTTGACGCAGATCTCTTGTCAATGTTCTTGGGATTTGTGAGTTTAACCCATGATTTGGCTCAATAATTCTAAGTTGATTGTATGTTTAACAGATGTCTGGAGCCGTAGCTGACATGACTCAGGAGGAAAAAAAGAGAAAACAGAAGAAAAGTTAACTTTGCCTAAGGTCTTTCCTTCCTCCTCGCCACTGCCGGAGGAGATTCGGTGCTTCCTCGTACCAAGGCACAATCCTTGCTTGCTTACTCCTGACCTGGTTACTTAAACGCTATGGTCGAAGCAACAAAGAACTTAGGGACAGGTCTCGCGATCCCAACGCATGGGAGTGGTCTTTTATTCTCAGCTAAAAGAGGATTCGAGTTTCTAAATCAGGAGGGTACGCGCCGTGGGAAGCTTTCTTGCTTCGCACGGCACAACACGTCAAGAAGGGGGGATTTGGGTCATGACCAGACGGATCGTGTCCAGATTTCTAGTTGGGTCACCTAGGAAAGATGAGAATTCTTCACGCAACGCTTACTTCCCAGCCTTCCAACATGACATGTTTAGTACTCAAGCACCGTGATGCAGCACAAGTAGTACTAAAGGATGGTCCCCGGAAGGGCCAATGCGACCTGGCCAACGCGCAGAGTCATGATCGAGATGCCTCTGCAAGGTCTTTTATATGGTACAGTAAGGTCGTATGATCAAAAACACTCTTCGTGCGATCGATTTTATTGCGCTTCTCTGGTTGATTCCCATATGAACACTATCGACAATACTTTCCTCCAAACATTAGCCAATTTGATTAGCGACTCCTTCACTGCTGTACTGAAAGGAAGCTGTACACTACACACTTTACAATAACTTCACATTTCCCCTCCCCCGGTTTGGAACGCTCAAAACTAGCGAGGATCTTATTCATCCGGGATCAAGTGACCCGGACCGGTGACTTTCGGCCGAGCATCGACGCAGCCGTGCGCCTAGTGTTGGTTGAGACTGTCCCACAGGGACGCGCAGTGACGTCGAGCAAACCCCACCCTTCGCTTCTCCAGGTCATAAACCACCTCAAAACCCTGCTGCTGATAATTCCCCAGGATTGCCACGGGCCCGCCCTCTGCCTCGGCCTCATCCCCGCCGTTCATCAGCATCAAGCACCCAACTCGCGACCGCCTCCCTCTGCCGTTGCCGCCGTCCATGAAGTCGTAGAAATAATTCCTCCTGGGGAGCACCACGCTGGACCTGCGCCCCACGAAATGCAATGTAATAGCAGGCACGCTCGCGATCGTGTCGTTGTCGAAGTAGTAGCACGGGCTCAGCCCCGTCTTGTCTTCTATATCGCTTGCCCGCTTATGGACTCGGCCGAGCCGCCGCTCGAACTCAGCGACCACCGAGCCGTACAGGCCCGCAGGCAGCATGGTGAACGTCGTCCCCGAGTCCACCACCATCCCGCCATTCCCGTGGACGTCCACAGCCCTCAAATTCTCCGACGCCGGGATATGCTTCCGACCCACGGACATCCCCTGCAGCCCGACGCAGTAGAAGTACGGATGCTTCGGGTTGTCGAGCATCTCGGTGTACACGAACTCCGCCTCCTCGTCGTTGAACACTTTCTCCTTCCGCCCTAGGATGAGAGGGCTTGGCCGGCGAACTTGGTCCGGCTCAAAAGAGTGAGACACCAAACAATAAGAAAACCGATGGCCCAACTGGGGGGACAAGCGAGCGAGCTGTGCTGGCAAGGAGAGGGAGCCGCGGCCGAACCCGGCGACTCCAACCGGCTCTGCAAGGGCTGAGTGGGCACACCCGAAGGTGAAATTACGAAGGACTAAGGCAGGAGGAGACGTCGGGATGGAAACAGAGTGGCGATACAGGGTGGCAATGAAGCTGCCGTCGCCGTAGGCGTAGTAAAACGGTGGGCAAGAGAAGGTGGCGCAGTCGGAAATTTCGATGGACTCAAGCGGGCAGCGCGCAGCAGCGCAGAGGTCGGAGGACGAGAGGGAGGAATGAACCGCCGCGCATGCGGGGGACTTGCAAGAGACGGCGGAGGTGGAGGAGAGGTTGAGGGCAACGACGGGGTTGTGGCGGTTGGGGTTGGGCTTGCCTTCGCAGAGTATGCAGTCGAAAGGAGCGCAAGGGAACCAGACGAGGTCGCTGCCGGTGTCCATGAAGAGAGAGATGGACTGGGGAGGGTGGGAGTTGAGGGTGAAGCTGAGGGTGTAGTCGCTGCCCGGAGACAGTGGAAGGGAGACCTGGCGGCGGCCGCTCTGGGAGAGGTGGCGGCCGAGGCGGTGGTGGCGGAAGCGGGCGACGGAGCGGGCGGAGGCGGACTTGAGGAGGTGGTGGGTGGAGTCGAATCGGGAGGCGGAGAGGGAGTGGGCGAGAGGGAGGAAGATGGGGGCGGAGGACGAGATGGAGAAGTGGTGGGCGAAGGAGAGGATAAGGACGAAGAGACAGAGAGAGGACGCCATTCGAGGCTTTCCGGAGCAGGGATGGGGGGGACGAGAGAAAAGAACAGAGTGCTCTGTTTCTTTCGGCGTTTGGCGTTGCGCCACTGCAGAGACACAGAGAGGAGGAATGAGGAGAGAGTGGAAGAGTCTGAGAGGGTTTTAAAGGGGGAGGGACGACGATGGGACGGTGCTCGGCTCTGCCGTCTTTTGGATTTGAGTCAAGGCGTTAAGGATGGGGGAGGAAGATGTGCATGGCCATACAGGTTCGTCAAAATCGAAATCGCACGCGCCAAATGCACCACCGGCACCCTAAGAAAGAAAGGCCGAGAAGAGAGAAATTATCAGCACCTTCCGACCTTTTTTACTTCAGGTCAGTAGCTTTTTCGCACAGAGAATTATGGATAAGCTCTCGAGCGTTGACTAGTACTCATCATTGCGAGCACTTCGGCTTCGGTTCATTTAATAATTTGGAGCGACGGAGATGGGGACGACGCACCCGTGAGAGAGTTTGGCGGCACTCAGAAAAACAGCGGGCAAGGCTTGGCTGCTTTGCTGGTAAAGTCGTAAGCTGTTTTCACCGGGGTGAAAAGAAAAAACCAACAAATCAAATTTAATTAAATTCGACACTAGCAATTATAACAATGAAAATCGAAATGAAACGGAGAAATTTACAAAAGTTTTAATCGATGAATGTTTGCAAGGCATTCGTTCATAAGAAAGTTACACACTTATGAAAACATAATGCATTGGAGAACGCTCTTTGAAAGATATCAATTTAAAAAAAAAAAGAAGAAGAGAAAATCACAACCTATATAAACCCATTCCGGATCCCCATCGATGCAATCAAAATATACAGGATGAGAGAGCAAAGGAGTTGCCAGCTAAAAAGAGCGAGAAGTGTGAAACCTCGTGCAGAAGGCTTTATAGTGGGAAGCCGAATGAACCAAACGCTTGCTTTGCTCCTACTGCAAAGTAGGTAAAATGGCCATTCAATATAATCCTTCTTTTAATAATGACAAAAGCTTATCCATATCCAAGGTCGCTCCACGAGGCGGATACCTGTCGCTGGCAATCCCATGCTTGGGTTCACTGAATGGCATAAGCAAAAAGAATTAAGCCGGTCCGAGAAATATGAATCGCGGGTCTCGGGCCAAGCGGCCGAGGCACGTGCTTGAATAGAGACCCACGTGCGTTATTACCGAGGAAAGAGACCGGCGAGTGCTCATATTACGAGCTTCACTTCAATGATTAGGAATTGAAACTGACGTCTTGAGTTAAATCTTTCCAAGAGGACTAGTAAGGAAAGGTGGGTAGGGCCATGGCGAGCAAATACCCTCCGAGAGTTTTGAGTGGAATCCGAGTTCGCGAGTTGTGAGCGACTCCGGTCCCATCAAATCCAGTCAACCGGGATCGTCTGCCCCCGACAAGATTTCGTATGCCCATGGGAAATATCTCCACATGCATGGCGACAAATCGACCAACGCACTGCATCTGAAAATCGAGACATCATCTAAAGATACAGTGCCTTTTCCTTCATGTCCCGCGAACTCGCCAATCAGTGCCCAAAAGTGAGAGACGGCAGGCCGCTTTCCCCTTTCTTCCCTTCGATTTGCAGAGGCGTTCCGCGTATCGATTCCCTCACATTGATCACGCTCCTTCAAAGTATCGGGTGTGGCCAAGACATTCTTTTGTTTCTTTTGCGGTCGCTCAACATGGCTTCAGAAGAACCGGACCCGCCTAATCAGGAGCCCCCCCTAATTCAATCATTTACCTGAATTCTCTTTCTGGTCATCCACCAAAATCAAAGCATCAATCATACTCGCCAACAAATGAAGCGTCCAAAACTTGCCGTCGCTTTCGCTGCACTGTAAGGGACAGCCTATTTGGGTTCCACCAACCATTACCATAAATGTCCCAAAGGAATATTTGAATTCAGAGATATCCACCTCCCTACGTCCATGATTACTGGCTAATAGAGCCTCTGCTTTCCATAGTTCAGGAGATAAAAGCAAAATTTACCTAAATCACAGCAATTTAGGATTAGACGGCTTACACACCAAGAATCCATCATCATCATCATCATCTCTATTTTGTTGCCCTCTTTGAGAACTCACAAAATTGGAGTGACATTAATCAAGTTTGAGCTACAACTCGCTCAGGATGATCTGGTGGAACTGACATGATAACCTATACTTCCGACTAATCAGTTCAGTTCAATGCTAAGGGCCACTGATAAATTGAGGTCTCTGTGAGGAGACGCGTGCCAATTCAAAGTGCCAATCAGCCAACCACTATGGGAATCATCTCTACGAAGTCCAACTCATTGATTGCTAACACCAGAAACCTCATTGATTGCTTATACCATAAACCACAGCCTCTTGCTTGCGTCCTTCTATTCAGTTATTGAATTTTCAAAGTCTTTATATTCAGGGATGATTCCTTTGCACCTTGCGCTCCGGAAACTTCATGTTTGGACTTAGTCCTATAACTTAATATGGTAGGTGCTGGCTTCACAGGTTTCACAAGTCAATCATGTCAGACCACAGACACTTGCAAGGTGCATCACGTCCTTTACCCTGCTTTGGATAAACAGGATTGACCATCGAACCATTGTCCAAGTGAGAGCCATCAATCATTCAAATCAGCAAACAATCGCAGCTTCAACTCCAAGTTACCACCAGTCTAATGTAATTCGTACATAGTGAAATAGGTCAGGAGGATCCATCTAAGGTCTGCTGCACAAGATACTGACAAAACAACAAACCACAGACTTCACCAGGCGGACACCATACTAGCAGACAATTTTACGACATATAAACAGATTTTAATCCCGTATTCAAGTGCATAATTGCACGGAGATTCCGCAGACTGCTCTAAAACTGAAGCAGCAAACTGATGCCTACAAATACCTGAGCTACGAAACTGATTTCTATCTAGAAGTGACAGCATCAAGCGAATCTCACACGCATTTTCTGATGTAGTTTCCTGGCCAAATCAATCCAAAGAGTAAAGGGAAAAATAAAGAGCACAGTGTCATTTGTCCATTCTCACTTTCAGACCCTTGCTCAAAGGCAGTAATTGCAGAAAATCATAAGAATTGCTACATGCATCGGACAGCAACTCATTACTTAGTCATGATTACTCGTTGGATTGCAACAATTACAAATATTATCTTAAACTTTGCCTTACCAACAAATTTGCACCTTTAGTTTCAAAATCCCACAGTTTGCACCCTGAAGACCTACACTTTGTATGTTGGAGCCACACCATTGGGACAGGGTTAAAAAAATTACACATGGGAGCAAAGTAGAATTTTCCTTGAAACCTTAAGATGCAAAGTCTGGGGTTTAAAAATAGAGGATCAAATTATAAATTTGAAAAATACAGGGTGCAATATGTAACTAAAGATAAAGTTGTGGATGGTTTTTATAAATTTGCCCAATGTAAATTATTTATGGCATGTATACATTGGCCAAGTCACTATTTGCACATAAATCGATTCAAACAATTTGGCTTCTTTTCTAAACGTGTAAGATAAATGCACAAACTGCTCCCCCATGTAGATGTCTTTACTTTAGTTGCATTGACATGCAGTTAAACTGAATAATAGCAAAGTTAAAGAAACACCAAAAAATTCCAAATATGGCAATGTCAATTTTCCCATCTTCCAAAAGATAACAGAGCAAGCATGCCAGGGTCAGGAAATAACATTATAGGACGCCTTGTCAATAAAATAGTCATTCATCTGACATATCAACTATGATTACTTCGAAAAGCTTGGAAACAACAGTTAGGGGAAACCATTTTATTTCTCTATAAACAAAAAAAAAGCCCAGAGCCATAGACCCATGGATCTTGGTAAATTCATCCTTATTCAAAACAATTGCACAGGGTTTCATTTCGTATAATGAAACTATCAATTCATCCTTGAATAAACCATTTGCATATCCTAGAAGGGAAAAAGGCCAAACCATTTTGTAGCATGGATAGGAGGCACAGAGAGAAACACATTTGAGCACAAATGAGTAAACAATTTATCATTAGAGGCATGTCAGACATATTAAACAGATCATATTCGCACCATAAGCAATATAAGAGAACTTCCAATTTATAAATGTGTTTCACTATATCCAATTCCAAATCAGAAAGTCAATACAATTCAATTGAAGATTAAGGTTATGCATGATTTGGTTACTCTGGTTTCAGTTTGTCCAATAACTTCTCTGCTTCAATAAACCCACCGAGTGGTCCCAGTGACAAGTACTTCATCTGTTTCCATCTGTAGAAGCTCTCAATGGTTAAACTAATGCACTATAATTTCATTAAGTCCGATTTTGGTACAGAGAGTAACAACTGTCAAAACATATTAGAACTATTGAGAGTGCAAAGAGGAAACAAGGTTACCTGGGTCTGAAAGGTAGTGCCAAACAATGAAGATGCAAATGGTTGACACTGTTGAGTGGAGGCTGATGAAAGCCAAACCTGTTACAGAAATATGCGAAACAGGAAAAGCAAATTGGTTAAGATGGCGAAATAGACACAAAAGCTTCTCCCAGTTGCAAGCAAGGGAATTATCGGCACACAAATTGAATTGCAAATGGCCGTTACCTATGCAAATGACAGCATTATTATGTCCATATCAACTGCTTACAATGTGTCATTCAGTACTGATATAAGCATAGTCCAAAGTCCAACATTGCACTTTCACGTAAACGAAGACCGGAGAAACAAATGCATGAACAAAAAACCAACAAATCAAGCCAGTTGATTAACAAAAATTACATCTATATAGTTCAGGCCATGATTATTAGCCTCAAATTAAGATACTTTCATCCTATTTTATTAAAGTAAAAAAAAATACATAAATAAAGAAATGCATATGTACACGAAAGAAAGTATTTGTAAGAGATAGGATAAGCACTGATCCATGTACGAAGTTTTTGACAAAATTTTCCCTATAAGGATTGGCTGTTAATCACTCTACTCATCTTACAACAAGAAAATAAGAATAGAGGGTGGGAATACAAGTTCATGTATCATTAACAATTTCCATTCACGTAACGTTTAGAGAAAGTAAAAGATCCTAGCATGAGCTATACCAGCAAGAAAATCTAACAAGGACAATTTTCCAGACAAGTGACCAGCTATCTAATACTTCGACAGGATACCGGCAAGTATATCTAAATCTCCAACACAATTTTACAGTTCCCTTAAACACATTGCAAAGTCTCTAACAAGTAGAGGAGTGAATGCTGACCACCATGTCTTCCATGTCAGTTCAATTGCACCGATCCATAATAACATGGTTACAGGAAATCAAAGGGATCAAAACTTCATGTCACTAAAGGATATGAAAAAGTACTTGTATTGCTTTGACTGAGGCAAATCTCTCTGTAAAAGCATTCTCCCCACATCCAGCATGTGACTCACTGGATGAACAGAAAACAAGAAAGCGAATAAAGAACTAGATGTCTAGTGCTCTCAAATGAGTTGTAAACAACGAATATAATTACCTAAGGTAGAACCTTCAGCTACGAATATAATTACCTAAGTTATAATCTTCAGCTCTCCTTTTGAGGTCTCTCACAGTTGAAATGTGCTCCACTGGAATCACCAAATAATGCCTGTTGATCAGGCATTGAGCTTAAGATATTCAGTCATCCTGAGAGTGCAGCAAAAGAGCTGCAAATCAAAGAGCAAAATCATTTTGAGCAATGCTGTGATCCGTGCCATGGCAACACATCTTAATCTCCACAATATCCGTAGCATATCTCTTGGAGGTTACCACTAACTTGTGATGTGACTAACATAAAAGCTACGAGAAAAGCATAAGAGGGAAGTGATCAACAGCCCAATCACATTGAATACTACCAGGATCATAAAAGGAAGAGAACAGGTCAATATTTCATCTCACAAACGCCCCAAATTATACCGGCATATCTCCATAATACTTGACTCTACGCTTGGCAGTCCTTTGTGTAGTTTGACAACTTCGACCAGTCAGGAACTTGAAGCAACAATTCCGTCATAACTAAGAGAAGAAATTCACAGTATTCTTAACAATACGCGCTACTCTAATTCAACGAACGCCTAAAACAGCAAACTGCCTTGGGATCAACGGAATCGTGATCCACATTACTCATCCGAAATTTCAATCGAACCAACTCCACTCATCTCCAGAGTCAACAGCAGCGCACTCGAATCAATCAATCCACACATCATCTCGATCGAGTCAAGCTACAGCGTAGATCAACAAGTCCAAAATTCAGAGCAACTCGTACTTAAAGGCATCCATCACGGCTAATCCAAAACTAAGAGCTCAAAGCACAATCCAGAGAGCACTAATCGGACTTTCCTCCATGAGGTAACGCATAATCCATTCAGGTCGACCAGCTGGAGCTGGATCACATTTTTCCCGCACATGTCGCAGATTTCTCGTCTCGAAGAAGCGCATCCGATGATAAACACTTACCTCGTCGCGGAGGGATTGATGTCTTGGAACGCGACCACTCGATCGTCCTGCAAGCGCGAGAGCGAGCCCCGATCAGCTTCAGGTACCTAGAAAAGCACAGAGAGAGAGAGAGAGAGAGAGAGAGAGAGAGAGAGAGAGAGGACGAACAGTGTGGAGTAGAGAAGTGGAGGTAGAGGAGCGGGCGATTTGGCAGAAGATGCAAGCCGCCGTCGGTCCCGCCATTTCTTCTCCTTCCTTCCTTCTTTCTTCTTCTCCGTCGTGCCTGACCGGAGAAAGCTTTTTCACGGCGCTCCGGAAAGAAATGGCGACGGACACGCGGCCGCGTTTTATTCCTCAGATGATAAATGATATTGAATTTTCATCATAATTCGCTGGAAAAAGAGAGATGAAAAAAAAATTATAATCCTATACATAGTCTCCTTTTTTTTTTCAAAACATATGATATTTTCAAAAGATTTTTCAGCAAAATGACAAAAAAATTTCAATATTTAATGGTGACATGAAAATAAACTAAAAAATATTTTCCATCGTTCATTAATAAATCATTTGATTTCTTTAATATACATATAATATTTGAGTGCTAATGACCTGTGCATAAATAGCAAAAGAACTCGACATAGGCATTAGGTCTCGAGTCTTGTCTCTTGGGCAAGAGCACAAGCACTAATCTTGGACTCCCTTGAAGCCAAGCCCGAGAGCTTGATGCCTGTGCTTGACTCCTTAGCTTCGTCTACAAAGTCTTAGCTTAGAACCTAACACCTAGACCTGCGCTCCCTAATTCCAAATGCTTGCACTCGGATTCATTGTGGTTAGGCTTAGAACATCGACGGTCGACCAACTCATACGTGAAATCTAAAATTTTGAGTTTAGTCCACATTAATATGACAATATTATTTTATTTTAAACCATTGAGGTTGAGAACACGCAATTAGTGATATCAAAGATGTATCGTGGCATCGCTCCTTTTTTTTCAAATCATGTTTTTGAGATAAGTCTTAAAATACTTGATCAATATGCAATGAATCGAGACATATGAGAATGCGCGGTTTCTTGATTGATTTTTCTTCCAAGGCATCCTTCGTTTTCTATTTGCATTCTACCATATGCTCAAGCTTTCATGATATTAGTTAAAGCTTCTAAATACATATCCTTATGCTCATGATAATTCATGCTCAATAATATTTCGATAAATCACAACCATAAATAATATTGACATTCTTTGTGGTCACAGAAGTAGGGCAAAATCGTATACTTAATTTTTTTTCCTATTTAGAATAACTGAAGTTTTCACGATATATAAATATTGACACGTAACTTAACAAGTAATTCTTAATCATTTTTTAATTATATATTCTTTACATTTTCGTGAGAAAGTGAAACAATAACTTTCTTGGTTATATTAAAGCATAGACAAACAAACGAGGCACGGAAGATTATTACGATAAGTTCTTTTGAGGTATTAGCACATTACACTAGGTTTTTTAAGACTTAATTATACATTTTTGAAGAGATTTAAGTGATTACAGATGATATAACTAGTAAATATGTTCCTCCTCATGTCAATATAGTTTATTGTTTAGGAGGAATTACGCTTACTTGTTCTTAAGTACAAATAGTTACAGGATTTGTTATGACTTTTTACTACCGCCCAACTGTTATCGAGGCTTTTGCTTCTATTCAATACAAAATTAACTTTGGTTAGTTAATTCGATCAGTTCATTGATGGTCATCAACAAGTATGATGGTCTTAGGACCTAATTACACTTTGTGATAAGCTTTAATACTAAATTGCACTTATTGAAAGTTTTAAAATTCAAATACACTAACGTGACAAGTCTTAAGACTTTCAATGCTTATCCCAAAGCAAAAGATTAAGTATTGAGCTTGCAATGATTTAAAAAATTAAAATAAGAAAAGACACAGAAAATGCTTCCGTGCTGTTTTAAAATGAGAAATGAAGCTTCTTTTACAAGGCACTGTTTCATCTCTATAAGGAAAACAATTGTACAAGAAAATCAATCGAGGCTTTCCGGATACAAGAAATCAAGATGAACAGTGAACCCGAGTACAACTTTTCAGACTTTAGATTATCTAAAGAGGTATGATAAAGCAGGAAAAAATTAGCTAGCTAAAAAGGTCGTCGTTCAAATTTGGTGCTCTTCGCGGGGTATAAACAGCTCCTCGCAATCGTCCACCATCACCTGTATTAACACAAAGATCATGAAACACAAGTTACGAACCGAGCCGGTTTTGCTTGAAGAGGGACCGAGGTATCGCCAAAAATGCACTACCTCGTATCTTTTGCCACCATAAGTATACTCTATGCGCAATCCTTTCGGCTCTCCAGGACAGGGATCGCAGAATCCCATAATTCCGGATTTCTTTACGCCTTCGTGAAGCTGCAAAAAACACATTGGCAAGTGAGAACAAATATCCCACATGGGCAGATAATGAAATCCCCAAGATTGCAGATGTATCTGTTGGCCCATTGCGATTCGCCAAGTGTCGCCTTGATGAGAGCGGCATTGATCCGGTTTGCTTTCATTGTTCATAACAAGAAATGTAGAAATGCAAGGACCTAAATAAGTAAATGTTGCAGAAGCAAGGATTGCTTCTACATAGTGGTGCCACCTTCCAAGCTTCCACTTCCTATAAGTGTATGGATCAGTTTGACTGTGAGTGCACGACTGGACCTTTGACACTAAGCAGAAAATACTTTAAAGGGCGTAAGTCTAGGCTCCTCTGCTTCGAGAGACAATACTCATAACTTTTAGTCTAAACTGAAGGGCGTGCCTGTCATATAGAATTCAGATGAAGGTCTCCGAATCTCGGGAGATGTGCGCAGCTTGATGCCGACTTCTACTTTTGGTTAATGGAACCGTCTCAGAAATAACAGTAGAAAGGCAATTTCCAATCTGTTGAAGTAAACCTTATGCCACACCAAGGCCTTGCCCGTCACGAAACTTTTACTTTCGGTTAATAGAACTGTTGAGTAAAAAAAGGAAAGATCTAGGCTGTTAATTTAGGGTGGCTGTAGTCAATGCTAGGTCAAAGAACAGTAACCGCTGATGAACTCGACAAAAAAGAAAGTACATGGAGCACAAAGATGGCACAAGATAGGAGTAGCATACCTTGAGCTGCCCTGAATCAGTAACAAGGAAATTCAGAGGCACAGTAACATCTATAACTCGGGAAGCCGATTCGGTGACTCCTCCTGTTTGATCAGATCTCTTCACATTTTTTAGATTCCCATATTTTGCTTCAGTGATAACTAGTCCACCAACTTCCATTTGTTTGTTTCTTTTTCGATTTGCCACGTTTTCTAGCAACTTCTGAGCTCTCTGAGCTGCTGCCATTGCTTCTTGTACCTACATGTTGCAATGATTTATTTAAATATTTCCAATGAATACAAGGGACACCGTAAAGCAGTAAATGTTTTCCACTTACCTGCGTGGATGTTTTCTCGAAATTCTCCAAAGCCTTCTGCCTTTCTCTCTTAAGGTAATAAGGCTTGACAACAAACTTCTGCAACCACAGAAGATGTAGGTTGTATCAACAAATGACTTTCTGATCAGCAGTATGTCCAAATAATCAAACAGGTGAGTATGGGCCTTGTCAACTGGAAAGGTGCCCTTTAAAACACTGTGCATTGTCCAAGATTAATCAGAATGAATTACTAGATTGATAGGTCAACACTTAGCCAGATGTAAAAAATGCCATTATGACTTCTTCCAATAAATCTACTAGTTACAATTGCCAATAAAAGTTAAGAGCTAGATTAAAGCCAACTGTCGAATACCTAATAAATTACGATATTCTAAGCCAGCATAAAATTAATGTATAACCACCAAATAACTGAAAAAAAATGGCCTATGATGGAGCCCCACATAAAGGTCTTTTCACCTAATAAGCAAGAATACCAGACACTGAAGTTCTGTAAGAAGTAGGTTCGGAGAACAGACTCCTTCCTAAAAAACTATGATATGAAATGCCAAGTATATAAGTTAAAATGTACCCTCCCCATTACCATTAAGGTTTCATGACTATATTCTGTGCCACATGCAAAAATAATCCAATAAGGAGACACCATTCGTGACAAAATTCTCCATAAGATGATCCAGATAAGAACCTTGAGAATGAAGTAAGCAGAAGTTGGAAATATAAACGCCCCAGCAGCAAACAAAGGATTTAGATGCCTTGATAGCAAAATCTGCACACATACAGCCAAAAGCAAACATCTCAGAGAAACATGATGCATGAAATGGACAGCCTTCCTAATTTTCTCCACTAACTACCAGATCATATTTTGGACCACAAGAGAGAGTACATGAGGAAAGCAAACAGAATGTAAGCACACTAAACTTTCCGAAATGCTTTCTTAAGACAATGCTCTTTTAGTTTGAAAAATACGGGCCATCCTTCGTAACAACTTACAAAAGGGTGTACAATTATTTAAGCATCTTCACATTTTCATACATATAAATCAACTTGACTTTTACAACGACTGAAGATAACCACTTAAAGCATCCATGTTAGGCCTCCAATGGAAGAAAGCAAATGAAAATGCTAAATCCAGCTTACGGGAACAACTATCTTTTGGCCACCACGACGCCACTCAAACTTCCAAAATATACCCTGCCAAGAAAATTACACACAGAAGGGTAAGCCAACACACAGATTAAAGAAGTAGTATAAGTGTAGATGATGCAGACATAATAATAATAAGTAGCCTGCAGTTGTAATTTGAGAGGGAAACAACAAATACACTAATAGAAATGTCTTAAACTCAATCCACCCTAAATGTAATAAAATGTAATGGTATATTCTCAAACATTGGGCATATCCGAGTGAAATGTAACACAACCTAACAAAAAAAATTTGGACATCTATAAAACCATAAGAACGCAGGAAGGGGCCTACTTAACGCCATTAAGTTGAGGGAAAATTTCAAATAAGGGCTTGAAGAGGAGCCATTTTCTCAAAAAAGAGCTTAGAGTGAATATTGTCACAATAAGAGCCTGAAGTGGCCAAATAATCTCAAATAGAGGCCTGAGCTCGCAGGTTGGCCATATCTTTACCGGTCCACAAGCATGTGACTTTTTCAGCAGTCGGAGAAAGGTTATTTTTGTCCAATATAATTCTAGGTCAAAAATTGAAATCCCTAAAACTAAAAACGCCCCAAATTACTTCCCTTCTTTCATGCTTGGCATTCAACTGGTTCTGCTTGGTGAGTTTGTTGCCATGAAATTTCAGCAATACTAATGCAACGACAGTGCATCAAGCACGCCACTATCCCCTGCTGCATCTGCAGCATCTTGTCGTCCTGCCTGTGTCGAAGAGCTTCTGCATGTTCGCCATGCCTTCTCACTCGCCTGACTTGGCAAAGCCATGCTATCATGCTTGAATTTCCCGTTCCAGGTCTTCCGGTGTTTCCAGCAACACTGCCCTCAATGAATTTCCTGCGGTGTAGCCAATTTCTGTAGATCTGTGATGCTCCAGTTTTGACAACCATGCATTTCAGACAACATTAGTGACCATGCAACATCACTTGTGACGCCAATAAGCAACCAGTCCTTCGTTGCTACACCTCACCATTGTGACCAGCATTCCCTGAAGATCATCCACCAGAGAGTCTCCTGTCACTCTGTCAGTCCAGCCCAGCATCTGCAAGATTCCATCCGTGTTTTTCAACAACTTATGCACCAGCAAAGCTTTGCCATGCCTGCCAACCTCCCGGCGTCACCCCTGACACCTACACCACCAATCTCATTGATCCCACAGCCCTTCTGAATGTCCTCCAGTAAGTTTTTTTTTTTTTTTTTTTGCCATGCCAGCAACTTGGTGAAGCCCCCAAAGCCCTGGTGTCCTTGCATCTGTGATCGCCAGTGTCATGTGGTCCCTGTCCAGGTGACACAGCAACTGACGATTCCTATCTCACCGTCACCATTCTCGCTGATCAAACTCCTCTCTATGTTCACGCTGTGCTTCTCCCATTCCCTCAGTCTTCCAAGGAAGCTTTACCACAACACCACTTGGTACTTCTCTGACAGCCAGAACAATCACGTGCTCACTGGCTGGCAAAGATTTGGCCCGCTGGCCAGCTTAGGTCCTTATTTGAGATGATTTAGCCACTCTAGACCCTTATTTGAGACAAGGTCCGCCCTAAGCCCTTTTTTAAGAAAATGACTCCATTTCAGGCCCTTATTAGATATTTTCCCTTAAGTTAATGGCATTATGACCACATGAGGTCTACTCCCACCCCCAACCCCCCCAAGTTCCAACTATTTATCATTAGTAGGCCTTGCCCACCATAAAAGAGACGCCTAACCCAAAAAAAAAAAAAAGAACCCAAGGGTTCAAGGGTGTGGACCCCTTGAGATATAATGTATGGATGACCATACCATTGATGGCACAGTCTTCTGCTCCTATTATCAATTTTCTACATAATCTCATCTTTTTCTCAATATAAACTTCAACATTAAATTTTATGTTAAATAAATAGTACTATAATAGTTAGTTTTTTTGCCTTTTATAAAATGAAAAGCACTAGAAGATCTAAAGATTTATGAAATAACATTTCATGAAGGAAAAACAAAAGTACACGGATAATGATCTAGTCATTACTCTTAAGAAGCATTTTATACCTGTATCCCAATTGTGTACAGCATGCGGACAGTGCTGAATTTGGATAATTTTCTTCCACCACCGACTTCGATCTCTAGAGCAGTGCTGTGCAACAAGTAAAGTTGTTGAAAATACAATATAGCATAACCTAAAACAGAAAGTGCATCAGCATAAAAAATCTTGAACTATCTATAAGTTTGAGGCCAGACTTCAATTCATTCTTCTTACAAAAATGTTGGTCAACCATAACACAAAGATCAATGTAGTTCCCTTCCTCATTATCACATTCGGATAAATATTAGTTCATAACCAATCCTTTAACAAGAGATGAGAAAGTTTATTGCAAGTCATCAAGGCAGGCATGATGCAAAATCTACGAATGTTAGCACAAGGAACAGGATTGTAAGGGCCTCTCATCTTTATACTGTGTTTCTCCATGTGTAAGTTGCTCAATTCTCCAGTCATAAAAAACCATGGTTTGGAAACTTTAATGTATAAAACATGCTACAGAGTTTTATTAAACAGGAGAGCAATGTCTCATAAGAACTAGAAACATGACAAATAATTAACTCAATCAGAAGTGCTGTGAAAACACTTAAAATGGGATATATGATTAATCCAATAAGAAGTGATTGCCAAAGTCCAAATGAATATAGTCATAGTTCATTTGCAATATCAATGCAAAATTCATCCATGAGTACCTCCCAAATCTGCCCGCAACACGGCCATGAGATTTTGGAGAAAAACGCCTAGTGTAATGAGCTGATACCCCAAAAGAACTGGTTCCAAGCTGTGGAAATTGCAGAAGGTTGGAATAATCACAAGTGAACAAGGTTAGGATATAAGAGAAACAGAAAGTTGGCTCGGGGAGGTTCTCTGGGGAAAGGGGCATTGCAAGAAGGACCATGGGAGATGAATTTTAAATCGCCTAAGCATATGAGAATTCAAATATGCTTAAGTTATGAGCATGACTTTCATCGTATTATCTCTAAAACTCAGGGATGAAACTTTAAGCATGACTGAAGTGCAAATTTGGACATACTTTCAACTCTCCAACAGCAGACATTTTCTCTTCTCTCTTTTGCCATCCGACTGCAATAGATGATTCTGGTCCTAATACAAGCTGTATCTGCAAAAAGATGAAGAACAAAATAAGAGAAATATTTGGTGCCAGGAAAAGACAGAATGAAGTATAGCACAAGATTCCCTGTATAGGCAGCTAAGAAAATGCCCCAATTTTATAAAAATTTCCCATTGCCATGTATTAATCTCTTCCATGAACACTGCAAATCATATGCCCTCTATTAATGTTTTATCATTTATGGAACCAATCAAATTACCAGCATTAAGCCACAGAAGAATATTTTTTAAGCCTTCAAGAATGTATTGCTAGGAACCTTCATAAGTCAATCCTAACACAGTTTTCTAATTGTAATAGGGTAAACAGCACAGGGAAAATAACATTTCGGCAGAGAAAAGAGACTTGATACAGCTAGAATACATTTCCATTTGCTGTTTCTGAGAACTGGCGGGTCTGCCTTCAAGAATGTATTGCTAGGAACCTTCATAAGTCAATCCTAACACAGTTTTCTAATTGTAATAGGGTAAACAGCACAGGGAAAATAACATTTCGGCAGAGAAAAGAGACTTGATACAGCTAGAATACATTTCCATTTGCTGTTTCTGAGAACTGGCGGGTCCACGCATTTGACAGATTAATTGACCCATCCTGCAAAGACATTGCTAAGCCCATTGTCGCTGATGAGTGTTGTGATAAATGCCTATCAACAAACAAAAATGAGAAAAAGTGGTATCATTTGCATAAAAGTAATATAAATAGCGAGTAAATGCTCTACCGCGTCGTTTGTACGCCAATGAGGGCCTGTAGACCAAATGAGACCATAAATTCTGCTGAAGCGGCAGGAGAAATCTGATGTCCGAGCACAAGAGAAGCGGCTCGGCCACCAGCATTTTCACTAACTGCCAAATTTCCACCAAGAGCTAGGGTATTCTTTTTGGATATTTGAGACTGGAATTGACTTGCCATTTGCATTCTGAGACACATGAACACATAAATTCAGCAGATACCATTGAGCAGCAGAATATTACATGGCAAAAAGTTGTCGGTATGGAGAAAGTATCAAATTAACTTTTTCCATTTTCTTTAAAAAATCACAAACCTAGGCGACAGGATTTGCTGAAATTTTTGTAATGCAGTGGTATATATCGATATTAGTCAGCGTCACAGCTGAATACCATAAATTTGATCTCACAGAACCAAGAACAACTAAAACCACATAATTTAATTTGTAAGCGTTAAAACTGATTAAGGAGGATGAATCATGATGACATCATAGGTAGACAGCCATCAGCTTGGTAGTCATTCAGCTTTCATGAAACCATTTGATTCTGCAACATCTTTGCTTATATTGTGCACATCGTCATTATCATCAATCTTAGTGTCCTGTAGTCACACTAAATACGATAATCTCATCCATCTTGATTGATAATATTGAATATCAGAATTCTATTCACTGTTCAATTCTCAATTTGCCAACAAAAAAAAAGCATTAAAACTTGACGCCTGCTCATGTGCTCCTGCCTCATCATGCATCAGGCAGAATCCATCTTACTTAGGATCCTCAAATGAATTGGCAGATACATAAGTTGAGTCCTACCCTCTCACGAAGCTGTCACCATCCAAAAAGTGCGGCACTGACAATTCTGTCATTATCGTACCAGATGGTCGGAGATGCGCTAAACTCTTTTCTTGTTCCTTCATTCGCCTTAGCCTTTCAAGTTCTTCTTTTACTTCTTCAACTTTACTCAGCCTTGGACCGAGTTCTAAACCTGAAGTTAACCCCTCCATACCATAAATGTCATATATTTGCCTTTTATTCTCATCGGACAATATTTCATATGCTTCACATATCCGCTGAAAGTTCTGTGTAGCAACTTCCTTCATCTGAAAAGCAGACACTTATTCCACATTAATAGGACTTGTGATCATGAATAATCATGCCAAGAAAAGGACAGCATCAGAATTGAAAGATGGAGATGAAGAAACTTATAAATGGGTTCAGGGATAACGCAACTAAAAAAATGTCATTGCCTTAATACCACAATTTATTCATAATAATACCATAAGATACACTGAGCAGCACAAACTACTACCAATCATATGCAAAGAAGAGTTGAGTGAAGCCATCATGGAAAGAGCAAAGACATGCTGCACTTAGAGGATAAATCTTCAACTGAAATTAGAAGAAATTAAGTGATGAAGATTTTCTAATTCCTTCTCTCCCTCATTTCTAGTCAAACCAATAGACATCTTGGCGAGAGGAGAAGGCATGGGCTTGCTATTACTGCTTCTTGGACAATTGCAACATCTAGTTTTGAGGATTGGACAGATTGTAGACTGAGAAGGGACAATTGAATCGTCTTTGAAACAAAGTTAAAATTTTTTTGTATATCACTCACAATGAATTAGGCCTTCCACTTCTGTCAAAAGCAATGGGACAACCGAAAGGACACTAAAAAGCTTGTTATTGCCTCAAAACCAAATATAAACTGCCATTTTCAGCAGTTAACGTTTTAAATTGACCAAATATATCCCCCTTAGATAGAAACAAGATTTTTGGTAAGAGGAACACTGAAAACCATTTTGCGGTGTGAATCAAGATGAAATAGATATTCATTTACGGGATACTCACATAATCTTGAGATAGAATTAATCCTGCATTTGAGCGATTAATTTTTCCAGTAGAAGGGAAAGAACAGCGGAACAGAGTTCTCCCGAGTACACAATGCCCATCGACGGTAGACTTCGCCGCGCATGCAACTAAGGCAAACTCAATTCAGCCACAAACGTAAACAAATCAATCAACGAAAAATGCCAACAAAATCAAACTGGCCACAACCCAACAGCCCAAAAACCTCAGTAATCCATCCCAAGAAACTGTCCACGAATCAACCGATAGACGTCACCACGAATCCCATTCCCCGCGGGACTAAACAAGTTCTAGCTGTAGTCACCTAAATCCGCGCAGCCGACCAAAAAAAGAAAAAGTACACGCGAAGTGGGACGAGCTTGAAAGCATACATGAAGGTCCTGGTACTTGTCGGGGTGATAGACTTGAGCCCACTGGCGGTAGGCCCTCCTGATTTCCTCGTCCGAAGCGTCCGGGGACACGTGGAGCAGCGCGTACAGCTCCCTGTAAGGGGGTCCGGCGATGTCCTCTTCCTCGCTCATCTTACGGTGCTCCCAATTCGATCGCCGCGAAGCGAATCACAGCTTCGACAGACGCGGAAATCGGAAGGGACGCGAGGTGTTCGCTGTAATGCCACGGAGAGGGAAGGGAGGGGAGAGGAGGGCGACGGAGGGTTTAAAGGGTTTTCTAACTGAACCGGAACGTGTGACGACCCCCACGTGCATTTGGGCACGGTTAGCAGTGATATTAGATCAAGCTAATCACGATTAACTATGGCCCCACTCCAAGGTCACCGTCGGTCATCTTCTCCCGGGTCGGATCGAGCTCGAGTACCTTATGAAGGAAACTCGAATACTAAGTAAAAAATATCGTTTGGCTCACTTATGAAGTTTCCCCTCAATACCCTTCTTTGTATTTTTAGAAAGTTAAAAAAATCTAGGGCTTAATTACAATTAAGAATGCCTTTAAAATAACCAATCATTTCCAAAGATTCATTTTGGTATGACTTAACATGTGATGATTATAAGTTGGGTAGATTAAGAATCACGTTCTTATCTTATCACGCGTGCATCCATGTTGAAGAAAATTCAAGCTTATTAAGCTTATGCTTAAGTTTGTGACTGTAACTTGGTTATAGCCAGGTTAGGTCGAGGCCGAGTTTGAGTATTTAAATTTTCCGTCAGATTTTATCTCAATTGAACTAAATTTGAGTTATGATTATCGAGTAAGTCTGGCATCGTATTCTTTTGATTTGATTGTGTTATACTCCTAGGAAGGACTCCATTTCACTAGAGGGAGAAAATGATTTTGATTTTTTTCTTTTATTCTATCTTTAACTTCAACTTTTTATTTTTTTATTAATACTTATTTAATCCCCATTTTATCTTTTTTATTATTATAATATTTAATCAGCTGACCAGGTCTCATAAGAATGATCGGCATCTCATTTCATGAAGCACTCGATAATTATCGAAACACATAAATTACTCTGATGCGGCACTTGAAGCCCCACCTTCAATGGGTCAAACATCTGCAATTTCTTTTGTCTTTTGAGAAAATATCACAAAAAACCCACAAACTATATTATCCGTGACATATTTGCCTTACATTATATATATATATAATTCTGAATTTACCTCATCGTGACACATTTGCTCTAAACTTTTTTTTGTAACATTAAGAATTCTGAACTTGTATTTTTGTAACACATTTGTTTTAGATTTTTTCTTCTTTTTTTAAATTTTTTTTTAAAACCCACTTTGGTCGGCAAGGATTGCCGGAGCTCTCCAGCCACTAGGCAAGGGTCACAAAGCTCTCGCTGGTGGCCCTCACCATCCAAATTAGATGCTAAAAAAAGAAAAAAAATTATGGTAAATGTGTCACAATTATACAAATTTAGGGTTTTTAATATCACAAAAATATTATAGGGTAAATGTCTTACAATGAGATAAGTTTGAGGCTTTTGGTGTTACAAAAAAAGTTTAGAATAAATGTGTCACAAATTATGTAGTTTGATATTTTTGATGATATTTTCCTTTTTCTTTTTACCAAACAAGAGCTTTCACTTCATCAACTGGTGTTCTTGGAACAACAAAAAAATGGGCCTGAGTAAAGGATAGCCCAAAGGGGTTGAGGAGGGTTGTACAACCAATTGTCCAAAAGAGTTTTTAATCTTTGGGCTTTGGAAGACTAATCTGCCTAATGGCCTCGCGGTGATGGTGCACAGCTTGGGCTTTAGTGAAAAGGGCTGATTGTGGCCCACATTCCTCAATAAGGCCTCACTGTTCCACCCAGACTCAACTGTATCCACAAGAAAGCTTCGCAACAGTAGACTATTTAGACTCAAAGCTTACCTATAGATCATTTCGATCATTAGGGTACTTTCAGAGACTCAGAGTGCGTCGGGTATAGGATTTTGATAGCCACTTAGAGCCTCAAATGTTAGGGTGTTTCGGGATCATTTTCAAGGAGCTTTAGCATGAAAGCTACTATTAAGAATGTTGAGAGCACAAAACTGGTTCTAGACAAAAAAAAAAAATGAGCATTGTATGAAACTTTTAAGAGTTTTAGTTTTCGTATGTGTTTTCTTGCTGAAGAAGAAGATGGCAATGAAAGTGTAGGTTAGCTTCTACTAATTCTTCAATTCCCTTTCATCGCTTCCAAAAGGAAACAATCAAATAGATTTTCACTTAAATTGACGAATTTCTTGATTTGCATCTAAATAAGGATACAAATCCAATTGTGTATTATCTAATTCACTTTCCTTATTCTATGTATCAATGAATCTGATGTTGACTCTCTCCATCTCAAAACCCTTCTAGAATCGGACCTAGACTTGGGAGGGTCGCCCTTGCTTGTGACTGGCAAGGATCACTAAAAACAGAAAGAGAGCCTAAGCAGAGATACCCGTCTCGCACTCCGAGCAAGCATGCCATGTGAACCATGATTATGAGTTCATCCTCACTTGCTCCTTATGAAAGCTTTAAAGTAGGAATAGGATTTGTGTGCTGAGCGACAACCATGTACATGCGCAGGCTAATGATCATTCCATCGAAGAGAGTGGGAGGTCAAGTGTAAGAGTCTTCACTGTCGAAAAGAATGACCTATTGATGTAGAGATTATCCTGTTTAAGCGTGCATCCAACGTCACTCTAAATAGTAAAGAAGAAGATGGCCATGAACAATAAAAAAGAAAGAAAAAGAAAGAAAGAATTATAAAAATTATAAAATTTCTCAATTTGTTTTGAGAGAAGTCATACATGTCAAATAGTTGACCATGCTATGGAGGATTGTTAATGATCTGAAACGCTACATCAATGATTTCTAGCATAAATTGGCTAGATAGACTACATTGAAAATTATCAAAAAATCTAAGACTATATTAGCCAAACCGAAAAGTTTAGGACTGGATTAGTATTTGTACAATAAGCTTAGAACTTTTTAGGTAATTTTTCATTTCAATAGCCAGCCATATTATCATTCATTTTCACTTCTACTAGAAAACTAGTATTTTAATATGAAAAAAAAATATATTTCTCTCCTTTCCTAATTGGAAAAAAAATCCCCAATATTGAATCAATATTATGGATGTCAAGTTAATCTAAAATTTTTAATTTTACCAATTTGTCCTAAATTTTTACACGAAATTCTAATGTAGTCATTTTGGCCAGTTTTCATTGGCAACCATTAGAGAGGTGGTTAAGTAATTAATAGCCAACTTACATGACACACCGCCACGTCAAATTAATTGAAATGTCTACATTAGAATTTTACATTAGAATTTGGTACAAAGATTTAAAACTAAATTGATATAACTGAAAAGTTTAGGATCGATTAACTTGGCATCTCCAAAATATATTAAGACTGACTAGATAGTTTTTCCATTGTTTATAAGTTATTGGAAATAGTGACACTAAGAGTGTCAAAAATTATATATGACACTCACTTTAGTCCAATTATCTGTTTACTTAAGTATCAAATCAAATAAAAAAAATGATCATTTAAATGCATTCAGCGACAAATTCTGGCTAAAATAAATATGTGGTATTTATAATTAAAATGTTACTGCAAGTTAGTATTTTCATTTTAAATACCAGTCCACGTTGCATTATTATGTATATTTTTTTTTCTCCTCTCCTCCACATCAATTTTGTCGTTAGTTCTTTTTTTTTTCTTCTCTGTTCCCTCTCTCCCTAGTTCACCTTGCTGCTTCACACTATTCATCTGCATGGACTATTTGGCTACAGTTTCACCGGCGCCCGTTACCACCCAGACATCCGAGCTATACCACAACCTTAGCAAACGACGCTAGGTCACCACTTTTGCATTCTCGCCATTGGGCTTGTACGCTCTCTCCATAGACATGCACACAAGAAACACTTTCATCTCGCTAGCTCTCTCTTCTCCATGTTTGGTCTTCCATGTTCAACCGAGCTTGATCTCAGCCCTTGTCGGACGCCATTTTCATGGTGCGAACCGCTGTGGTCTCGCTTAACCGAAAAGCATAAGGGAACAGGATGAGGTTGAGGCTATCCAAGGCAGATTTTGACCGTTCAGAGAGGCTTTGCTGTGGGCACGAGCATTGCCAGGGATAGAGGTGTGAGGATGAGGCAGCGCCATGCAGTGGTTTACTGGCGAAACACCGAAAATCAAAGAAAAATTGCCAAAACAGGGGTTTCTCGGGTCCTTTTCACCAAAGGAGATTTTAGAGGAAACCGGGGCTTCTCCTGGGCCGTTGCAAGGCCATTGGAGGCGGTGAGGGGATCGTCGCCGATGAAGTGTGGGTGGAGGAGGGGGCGACGGAGGGTTTGGCATAGGAGAAACGGGTGTGGCAGTAGGCGGAGAGAGTGACGAGGGCGCAGGCAGGCGGGAACACTCGCGAGTCTAGAGGAGGATGTCACATTCATTGACGGGTTGGAGAGAGAGGGCAAGCCACCACATGGTTTGGATCTATGAGAAAAGTTTTGTTCAATTGAGATCGTTTGTTTCATCTGATGTTGCATAGCTCATAGCTCATAGCGAGAGAGAGAGAGAGAGAGAGAGAGAGAGAGAGAGAGAGCGATGTCATTCAACAAAAAATTGATTTTTTTTACCGAATGCGTTGTTTTGGGTCTTTCAGGCAGGTGAAACTTGTTGAACAACATTGCTATAGGTATTTGATGCAATCATAATTGATACTTAAAGAGATCTAATTTTTTTTATCTAAAAAAATGATGCTTAAACGATTCAAAATTTTTTTTAGCAATAAAGTGAGTATTTTACAAAATTTTGACATTTTCATAGTTTTCTCCCTAAGTTATGGACGTTACACAGACGCAAAGTCTGGTGACAGTGAATACTAGTAACGCCAGCATTTATAAAATCAATCAAAACACCAATTTAACTAAAGCATCCCTGCTAAAAAAGTAAAATTAAGATTTGCCTCCAATCCGAAAAAGGAGTTATCACTCTCAAAACTCATACTTGACCAATCCCTCTTGTGTGAATGCCCACTTACAGTTCGACACGGCCACCCAACCTAACATGTTGAGCTTGCAGACCCAGTTTTACCAATAATTTGCTCATCTCGTCAGGAAATCGGCACGCAGGCTCCGAAAGCTAGTTCGTTTCATACGTGAAGAAGAGGAAGTGTGCCTAAAAATCTATCTGTCCTGGCCGACCCATTGATTCACGTGGATCGTCTTGTCTGCATTACCTGCATTATCTGCTCTGTGTTAGGGTTTGTCTGGCAGATTTCCTGTGGAAAAAAACAAAAGCCCATGCAAGCGCCAAGAACGAAGCTTCCTGGAAGTTTCCGTCGAGCATTAGTCGCCGCGTTCCTCGACCCCATGATGGAGAACAGGACGACGGCCTTTCTCTGCAATCGTATGAGCACGTAACACGACCCAAGAAAAGAATCATACTGCGTCAACCCCACGTTGCTCCAAACATTTTCGTAGATCAGATGAGGAGGCTGCTGTCCCTCTATGAACCGAGGTTAGTCTTTTTTTTTTTTTTTGAATGATAATTCCTTTCTATGGTCGGTAAAATGACAAAACAAAAGGATGTGTTTTTCAATACTTATCATATATTTGATATTTCGTGGTTACCTATCGGATCAGTCCTAATCTGTAGTAAACATGTCAATTCCGTCTTAAGTTTCATAATTTTTCCGGTTTAATTCTAAATTGTTGCTAAATTCCAAATAGTTTACCTAGTTATCTAGCCATAGTTCGTCGGTGATTTACGGTGAAAATTGGCGAAAGGGTTACTTAGAATTTCACGAAAATGTTTAGGATCAGATTAGCAAAATTAGAAATATTCGAACTAAATTGATATATCATTTTTATAAATCGATTTTAGTAATCTCAATATATCTTTTTTAAGGTATGTTTAGTAACAATTAGCTAAATCGTGAAAAATGACAAACCTTCTATGTATGTCAAAGTCGAGTTGTTTATATATTCTATCGGATATCGAAATTAGATTTAATGTGGATTTCCAGATAAGACATCGCTGAAGGCCCCATTTTTCTTATTCACATCCTCTCCACTGATATCTATATTCTCTCTCCGTACGCTTATTCACAGCCAAAACTCTCTCTCTCTCTCTCTCTCTCTCTCTCTCTCTCTCTCTCTATAATGGGGATGCACTTGGTGGCATTAGCGAAGCTCAAGCTCACACTGGCCGCTTCCCACAGTCTAGCCCCGATTCTTGCCGGCGGCCTGATCTGGCCGTTCTTGCTCAAGCTCTCGCTCGGCCTTCGGTTGTTCCGGAGAAGCAGCTACGCCGACATGGTGCATGCTTCGAGCCTCTTCTTCTTCCAGCTGAGGCAGATCGTGGTCGACCCCGAGCTGCCGGCGAGTCCCGGTGACGAATCCCGGCTGAGGAGAGCCGTCCGTCTGGTATGCCGTAGCATGGAAAATGTCCGACGATCAGTGGAGGCCCAAGACGGCGGTGGCGGCGACCCTGATAGCCTGCACACACTCTCGATGATCGCGCTTTAATTCATTCGGCGACATGCGCGTACGTTCGCGGCCTCTATTGCCTATTATTTTTTTGGTTACATTGTGTCTCATGATGTCGGCGTGTGATTTCATTTTCTTGACATTAGAAGAACGAACGAACGATACTCACAGGAAATGAAGTTATCACGTTTGGAACTGTTGGTGATTTCTTGAAGCAAGTTGTTCATGTTAAGGGAACGAAACCCTACTTCATTTCTACAATCTTCATGCTATCAAAGTCCAATAAACTTAGATTTCTGCTCGAACGAGATTCTTTAGTTTGAAGCAAGATCAACCAACATGAGTCACAACCTACCCATGGGTAGCCCAACTAGTTAGGGCGAACTCGGGTTTCGTTGAGGTCTTGGGTTCGATTTCCCAGGGAAGCGCATGTGATTTAAGTGGGGGACCATGGCGGTAGGTTGCTGTGCTAGTCTCCCCCGAGAAATAGTCGAGGTGCGCGCAAGCTGGCCCGGACATCTCGGTTATAAAAAAAAAAAAACCAACATGAGTCACAACTCCATATAAGAAATCGAAACTGAAGCCTCACCCAATTGTAATGATCAAACAACGTATTGATTTCTAAACTTGCAGGTTTTTTATGGTAATTATGTAATGACAACACCAAATATAAGTGGAAACAAAAAGAGGGGAGAAAATGAAGGGAGTGAAAGTTAGGAACATAAAGAATTAGAAAGAGGAGAGTAGATTTCTGCTTGAATGAGATTCTTTAGTATGAAGCAAGATCAACCAACATGAGTCACAACTTTGTATAAGAAATCAGAACTGAGGCCTCACCCAATTGTAATAGTTAGGCAATATATTGATTTGTATATTCTGAAGGTGGTTATGTAACGACAACACCAAATTTAAGTGGAAACACAAAGGTGGGAGAAAAAGAAGGGAGTGCAAGTTATGAACAAAAGAATTAGAAGAGGAGAGTAGATTTCTGCTTGAATGAGGTTTAGTCTGAAGCAAAATCGACCAACATGAGTCACAACTTTGTATAAGAAATTGGAATCGAGGCCCCACCCAATTGTAATCGTCAGGTGACATATTGATCTATAAAGTTGTGGGTTTTCATGGTGATTACGTAACGACAACACTATATTTATGTGGAAACACAAAGATAGGAAAAAATGAAGAGAGTAAAAGTTAGGAATAGAGAGAATTAGAAAGAGGAGAGTAGATTTCTCCTATCGACAATTTTAAGATATGATGGAGTATCTCGGTTCATCTTCAATTTATGTTTCGTAATTGAATGATACGAAAAACATTGAAAGTAAACCAAGGAGTTTTTATCTACCAAACCCATTAGCAAAGTGAGCGTACACTTTGCGTGGATGCTATAGATCCGCTACTCAAGCCATGGCGTTTCCCATTTAACATTGGGAACTTGCTATATCGCGAAGGAATTCTAACCCGATACACATGGACGGAATGACTTATGTGCATTTATAAAAATCCACAAGTCGAATAGTCTGTCATGTCATTAGTAAAGTCAAAACGAATGTGTGCGTACTCCATATGCATTTGTGTATATAAGACGAGTAAGTAAGTTCATAAGCTTGAGTGTTAGTAAATAATCTGGAGAACGCATGTAGAAATGGTATTCGCATTCGATCAAAGTACCCTTCTGTAGTTGCAGACCACAGTGAGAAGCAACGCCGGTGAGCATTGTGGAATCAATACCCCGAGATATGTAATTCAAAGAAGAAAAAAAGAAGGTAAGATAAAAAAAAATCTATTTACCTTTTCACGTTTTCCAGGTCACAATCCCAAAGCCATAGATGAAGCAGGCTGCATGGGAACTTCATGGAGCAGCAAAGCCAATGCGATACACACTACGTCAAACCATCCATAAAGCTTGGCAAAAGACGCGATCTTGCTTTGCATGTTGATGCAAAACACGCATCCTAGTTTAATAGAACGACCATTACATACGTCCGCTTCAATTTTAAGTTTTATACTAAGATTATGTAAGTTGATATCCAGATTATTCTCAATATATATCCAACAACATAAACAGAATATCCATTGAAAACCAAAAGATTACGCGTCGAAACTTCCCTGAAATTATGTTCAACAATTTAATTCCCAAGAGCCCTAGGACGATCGGTTCAAACATTCAGCAGAATGAAAATTGAATGAATAGGAAGTCCGGGCTCTCCAAAGCGACCAAGCCGCAAGAGTTGTCCGGCCCTCGTAACTAAGTGGTGCTTTTATAACGCATGAGAAGTCATTAATGAGTATAAAACCATTTGTCTATAAAATTCTATATCCATGAGGTCTCTAATACTTAGAAAGACTCTATAGGGATGAACATTATTTCAGAGTAGAACAGAAAATCTGAGAGCCAAACCAATGTGAACCGACCCGATTCTAAGTTTCAAAATATATAGGGTAGGTTCTAAATTTGAGAAACCTGTTTAGACGGGTAAGTTCTAGATTCCTAAACTTGAAAGTTGGTACCTGAAACATAGATCCTAAAACAATTCGTTGTGTTTTTTTCCGTGCTATATTTTTCGCATGACCCTATGGTATGTCATGGTGTCCGATAATAAGTAGTAATTTAAAACCTTTCGTTTGAGCTCCATTTTCTGACGATATCCATGATTGAAAATTTTCTCATTTAATATTTCACATTCTTCATGTGTCTAAATATGAATTGTAGTAAGTGAATTGTAACGGTAAATGATGGTCATCAAAAGCGATAAATCACCGTAATCATTCAATTAATAATACATATACAACTTGTCAAACATTGAAACCTATAACAACGCAGGTTCCAGGTTTAACAATATGCATGATACGCTTCAGGTTCCTTAAAAATGATGAGCTTGTTCCGATGGAAAAGTTTTGGATTGCAAGTGGAAGATGTAAAAAAAAACTAAGAACCACTCATCCTGGGTCTCCAAGTTATGTGGAGGCAAGATGATCATCGCCCCTTTAATCGGGTGCAAACTGTATCGGGTCAGAGGTATCTACCATGGACAAAGGCCCGAACCTGGCTTGCAAGGTATCGATGGGTTTCCAGATAACAGAGTCTTGACGCCCTCGTTCTTGGATTACAAAACGAAATTGCAGATATGCTCGTAGGGTTTGGAGTGAGAAGAGCTAGCCCGTCCTGAATCTATTGCCCATCCACGGCCCAAATATTAAAACGGGTTTAGGACCTTCGATGCTGTTGAAACATAAGTGCCTTTTATTCTTCGCCACTGCATTTGTGATTTGTGAGTCCACAAAAGTCCAGCACGAGAATTTGGCTGTGCTGTCGTTTCATCGAAGCGATACTCACGATGTGCAGAACCCCAATGGCTGAGCAAGAGGCGGCTTCGAGGATAGAGTAACGCGCGCGCGGGGTATTGATTATCATGAATCCGGAAGGAAATTACCAAAAATAAAATAAAATAGAAGTGTACGGCAATCAATCATGTTATAAATCTTTTAATTATGCTAATTTAATCCTTAATCCGTTGACGATTCGCCAAGTTAGTTCTAAATCTTTCAATTATGCATAATCTAGTCATAAATCGTTTGACAATTTGCTAATTTAACCCTCCTAGTTGGGAAATCGTTAAAGTTGTGGCTTAGTCAATGTCACCGTCCTACAGACATAATGGACGTTAATAAGTAATTTTTTAAAAAAAATTTCAGAATTTTTTCTTCTCTTCATTCTTTTTTTTTCCCCTTTTGAGAGGCCATCAATGCCCTTACCTATGGCTGGGAGAATGAGAAAGGGGAAAAAACAAAGAGAAGGGTGAGAAAATATGATAATAATGGTCCATATTAATGCCGAACATGCCGCTTAGAATGACAACCATCGATTAGATTGTCACATTAGTGATTTTCGATCAAAATTGATTTGACTAAATCGACAAATTATCATAAGATTTAAAATTAGACCGACACTAATGGAAGGGATAAGGCAAAATTAGCCGTCATACAATAGGTTTAAAAAATTTTGAAATTTTTTTCCTAATCTAGACTTTCGATCCTGCGTGAATGGGAATCCTAGTTTAGTTTTAGCGGGTTCTTAACAACTAAGTGCGAGCGACATTTGTTGGACAATGTTTGGCATGGAGAATCATTCTACCGGATCCCCATTTCCAATTAATTCATCCGTCTATTCACAGATTCCCAGCTCCATAAACCACACCTTCTATTCAATTGGTATAGGTCAAACCAGCTTCTGGCCCCCCCAAAAAAGAAAATCACTCAACGATTGCAATACATGAAGAATTGACTAATAATAATCTGCATGCATGCAATGCATGTTCAGCTACTGGCTAGGGCAAAAGAGCGTCCACATCCTCGTCCACATAGCCGACAAAAGAGAAAACATCAACGGTGCTCATTATCCGAAGACCAAAAAGGATCGACAACATCATTTTTTTTTTCCACCTAACGAGATTAGCTAAATGATTTAACCTCATGTTCAGTGTGCTAACGACCAAGATCAGAATAGAGATTGATTTTTTCCGGCGACACTCATCACCCCCACATTCAAATCAAGTGCTCTTTTCCACTTCAATTAGGGAAGTTACATTCGTTCATTCGGCGCAAATCCTGGTCATCCCTCGCCTCAATTCCCAGCCTTTGTAACCTGCTCCGCGCGCATCGAAATGGGAATAAAGCCAAACACGACGGCAATGATGAGACTCCGGACCTACCATATCTTATGTACTGTACCTTCGTTGACAAATGACCTTTCCGAGGGGTATTATATTTCGCAATCCGATTTATTTGCTTGGTACAACGAATTGCCATGCAAGTATGAATTTTATCGTAAAAAAGTTTAGTATCGAAAAAATCAACGTAATGTGAAGTGATTAATATGCATCTTGACTAAACAGCTTGTGCTTTCGAGCGAAGACGGATTTGACTGAACATGATAATGAGTCCCGTTCGGTCTTTCTCTCGTAGATTTTTAAGCGTCGGCCTTATATGCAACACTTTGGTTAAACATTTTATGCGAACTGGTCAACCAGTAAAAGAAAAAAAAAAGAGAGGGTCTTTTTGCTCATAGGGAAATTGAGCAGGATGCGTCCCAAACCCCCCATGATCACTCGCAATCGTCACGAACGACTTTCTCGCCTCCATCTCAGCGCCATTTTCGTTCCCGAAAGAGTCCAACCGGTGCATTGTCCGGTCGAGTTCGTGCAGTACTGTCGTCCGAATCCGAGTCACTCTTTGTCTACGTCAGCCTAAGCCCCCCCAACGTTCGAAAGAAAGAAACATTGCGCCTCGGAATGGTTGGTGTCCACGTGGTCCAAGCTGTGTGGCCCAAATAAACGAATTAGGCCCCATGCCCTGCACCGTCGCGGTCAGTCCGTCAGCAGCAGCAGCAGGAGGTTTTGGGAATATCTTTCTTCTTTTTGTTCTTGAGTGTTTCACTGGTACAGCGACCTTTACGCACGCTCAGGCACGCCTGACATGAGAGGGGGACCAAATGAACTCATTTAACAACTCTTTTTCTTCTCTTCCTTTTGGTTTCTTGATATGGTGAGGTGAGGTTTGCTTGATCCAAGGCCTTTGAAGGTGGGGAGAAAAAGACTATTAAAGACGGTGGCAAGTGTATGGACAGATTGAGCATGCGATGCTGGTTCGATAGTCGAAATCGTCCCACATAATCGGTGGGGAAAACCTTGCTTCACACGGACAACTCAGAAAGCAACAGTCGCCTAGATTTCCGACTGCCAATGTTTAGAGCAGCGAGCAGCCAGCGATGTTGTTTGTGATTGCTCCCGCACGTGCTCTCAACTCGTTCGCTTCGATGCAGTTCCGAAACATTTCGGTCGCATCCGTATGCTTCTGACCAGACGGCCGAGAACTTATCTCGTGGTCGGAAAGTCGTGATTGGAATGGATTGTAGAAGTGCAAGAGCGAGAGGGGTTGTGGAACCGAACTTCGCATTGACTACTCGCCGTAGCGCGGGGGAATTAGTACATCTAATTGATTCGTACATCTTGATGTTCAGGCTTGTTCCTTTTGGAGATACCACGTCTGGCCAGATGTGTGAAAAAAGTCCGAGCTTGGGCTCCCTTTGAGATCTCCCAGCTATCCCGTTCCTGTCTTGATAAGTTAATGAATCCGATGACCTAACTTAAAATCTTTTCACATAATGACATGCCAAAATGTAAATGAATCCTTACACAAGTAGGGTCACCTACTTGAAGATAACTTTATGATCGTTAAAAGGTTGTGTCTGTTCAGATGGAACTTCAATTCGTCAAGATTATGACATATCTCGATTTCAAGAAATTGTTTTCAAGAAAATGATAATATTTTTTTATGTTTGGCTAAAATCTGAATATGTACTATAATATATTTTCTGCCATTTGGCATTTGATTTGATTTTTCGAGGAACATTGTCAAAAATTTTGAATTTTGAATTCTGTTTAATTTAAATTATTTTTTCCTTTTACTTTTTTTGCCTTATAATTGGCACTAATCCCCAGTTAATTTTTTAAACTAAAATATGGATCTAAATTAATAAAAAAATTTAATTATTGTGTCCTATTGAAATGGTGCGACTATTCATAAAGGAGTTATGGTTATTTATTATTAATTTAAGTCAAAATCTTATTTCTTTGATTATGGTTATTACATAAATGTTATCTATTTAAAGATAATTTCATAACTCTTGGAAAGTTTGCCTTTTCAAATATAACTTATTGTTTTGCCGTTAGGCTCCGTTTATTTCATAGAAATTTTGACATGTTTGGAAAATATTTTTCAAGGCGCCATTTTCTAGAAAATGATAATTTTTTCGATTTTCAACTAAAACATGAATATGTACTATAATATATTTTCTATCATTTGGCATCGGATTTAATTTTTTGAGGAACATTACCAAAAAAACTGAATTTTTAATTCTTGTTTCCTTTGCTTTCTTTTTCTGAGTTTGCTTTCTTCTTCTTCTTATTCTTCTTCCTAAGCTAGTTGCCAGCCACTGAGAAGAAGCGACATGAAAAAGAGAGAGAATAGAGAAAAAGGGAAATAATTAAAATTTTGTATTCTAAAAAAAATAAAAAATAAAAAAGTAAAAGGATAAAGTGTTTGGTGAATCAGGTGAAAGAAAGATAATGGAAAAGGTTCTTTGCTTTTTAGAAAGCAGAAAGTATTTCCCTTACTTTTGAAGATATATTTTATGTGAAACAAATGTTGAGAAAATCCAAAAACAAAATTCTTGAAAATTATTTTCTATAAAACGAATAAAGCCTAAATCATAAAAAGTGTATATCCAAGAACACTCTTCTTCTTCTTCTTCTTCTTCTTCTTCTTCTTCTTCCAATTTTCATTTCTTTCCAAAAAAGAAATATGTGGTCGTTGTTTCCGATTGTTTCCCTTGGAGAGTTCTTGAAGATACGTTAAAATCGGGACAATTGTCCAAAAAGTCATAAACCTTTTGAAATTTTGCTGATCTAGTCCTAAACTTTTTTTTTTGCCAATTCGAACCTAAATCTTTTGGAACGTTGTTATTTCAGTTATTCTAGCGACTTTGTGCCATAAAATGCCTACGTGGATGTCTGCTCTTTTGGACAATTACTCCCATTAAAACCAATATTCTCATTCGAGACTTTGTTGCATCCTAAAAGATATTTGCCGGTAACTAAAGGCGACAAAATGGGTCAAAGACCCATATTTTAACCCATATTTGATAATATAGGTCATAAATGGGTTTAAAATAAGTCACTTAACAATCTCATGGGTCTTAAATGAGTTCTAAACGGGTTATAAATGGGTTACCTAATTAATTTTAAGTATTATTAACAATTCATTTTAAATATTATTAACAAGTCATTTTTAGATTATGAAATTTTTGATATTCTAATTATTTTATTTTTTAAAAATAAAATTTTGATTATATATATTTTTAACAATACGGGTCGGGTCAAGTCGGGTATGGGTTGGATCATGGTCAGGTCGGGTATGGGTCATTATATTTACACTACATGAATATGGGTCAAAACAGGTTAAATGGGTCAAATATGGTCCGACCCATATTTGACCCGACCCACCCGTTTGACGCCCCTACTGGTAACCATTAGCAACATTGTGGGGGCAAATAATTCATTAAAGAGAGATGTTGTCACGCCATGATTTCGTTGTCCTTCTCATTCTCGATATTATTTTCCAACAATTACACAAATACTTAAATCGAATGGATCTCGATTTTGGGAAATGCTTAATCGATTTCAATGAAAGCGAACCCGGGACGATGCGCAGACGGATATAAGTTAAAAAGGCTTGGTTGACAAGGAATACCGTTGGAGGGAGACAAGAAGCGCACAAGTCCGCGAAGGCTTGTCGAAGCAGGAGGACAGTTTGTCTTTGCAGCCCGTGAGTATTTATCATCGTTGCATGCAGACATATCACGTACGACGACATGCTCCCGTCGATCGTTGTCTCCTCCTCCTTACAAAGTTCCGCAGAAGTCTACGGTGAGAGATCGATGGATGGACCCCGTACGCATCAAAGTTTCCCGTTCTTTTCTCCTTGTCACTCGCGATGGAACTCGCTGTACAGACCCGTTTTCATTTGAACGGCTAATCAAAGATTAATTAATCGAATCGGGGTATGAAGACGACGCGAGTGTTAGACGACAAACGAGAGCGAGCCCGAGAGGGCATCTGAGTAGGGAGGCGCGAGGCCAAGAAGATAACGACCCCACCATTGAAATTGGAGACCTTTCGAGGCCGTAGCCAAAAGCTAACGCCAGCCTACGCATTCGACCGTTGGGAACACCGAATGTTTATTCCACTTGACGTATATATTCTTCACATCACCTGTCGCTCTCTCATTCCACGTCCTCGCGTTCCTCCGCAGTCCCGAGCTCCGAAACGAGAAGACGCGCTCTCTCTCGCTCTCTCTGTGGAGCATCTTGATGCTTGCTTAATGGCCGATTCTATGAGTTCTTCGCTCTTTGCTTCCTGTTGCTTAGCCTTGTTCTTACTCTTCTTCTCTCACTTGCCATTGCAGGTCGCGGGTTCTCGCCGCCATGGCCTCGGCTTGGTGGAGTTGGAGGATACAGTTGTCGCTTCCTCCAACTCCACCAAGCACCGCCACAGGTGGATTGGCCCGGTCGGCCACCGCCTCATCACCGTCAGCGTCAACGGGTCTGCCGACTTCAACTCGGTCCAGGCTGCTGTCGACTCGATTCCGGAGAACAATAGAAAGAACGTCACCATTCGGATCAGCGCCGGTTATTACATGTAACTGACCTCGCATGGTTTTTCTTCTCTTTTCTTCAACTTGTTTAGTCTCATGCATTTTTAGGAGTGTAGGAAGCTTGAAGAAGCTGCGAATTTTCATGAACGCGCTCTGGCTCTAGTCGAAAACGCAAGTCGCCATGCTTGGCTCAAGCTTACCAAGCTCTAGCTTGGCTTGACATACACAACTGAGCTCGGTCTCTATTATCAGAACATGTAATAATTACTGTGTAAAACCTAATGAGGTTAGGCCGGAGTAATTGGTTTAATAACTGATTTTTTTGTTCATGTTGAGCACAAGCTCGAAATGAATCAATGAAAGCTTAGTAGCTAGCAAATCAAATTCAACCGTATAGTTTTGTTAGGGCAACTCGACTCATTTGCACTTTGCATAATGACTTCGTGGGTTTGAACTGTGGTTAATTACAGTGAGAAGGTGGTTGTGCCGGCGACGAAGCCATTCGTCACCTTTCAAGGCGAGGGAAGAGACGTGACGGTGATCGAGTGGCACGACCGAGCGAGCGACCGCGGTTCCAACGGCCAACAGCTCCGCACCTACCGAACAGCTTCTGTCACCGTTTTTGCTAATTATTTCTCCGCTAGGAATATCAGCTTCAAGGTATATAGATATCCTCGCTCTCCTTCTAGGTTATGAAAGTTATAATTTCACCGACCGAAGCACGAAAACAGTGACAGTCATTGCGGGGTAACTGCTCTTCTTGTGAAAACTTCAATGTCTGTGATCCAAATAAATGCAAAAGTGAATGCGACCAAGAAACAAAGTGACAATATTGAAAACAAGAGTTGTTTCATAGTTGAATAGATAGGGTCGAAATATATATATATATATATATATATATATATATATATATCATGAAGTGACATATTTATACCGAATACGTCGTAACATACAAATCCAATCAGTTCAGGTTAGTCTTTTGCCCCTCCATTTTTTGAATTCAAATCAATCTATGCAGAACACGGCGCCGGCCCCTATGCCGGGGATGCAGGGGTGGCAAGCGGTGGCATTCCGGATATCGGGAGATAAGGCATACTTCTCGGGGTGCGGATTCTACGGAGCGCAGGACACGCTGTGCGACGACGCTGGCCGGCACTACTTCAGGGAGTGCTACATCGAGGGGTCCATCGACTTCATCTTCGGAAATGGCCGGTCCATGTACAAGGTAAGCGACGCTCTCGATCTGGTTCAGGGAGATTGCAGTTTCCACCGAAAACCCGCATGATTCGATTACTGGGAGTAGATCGGACTCATCATGAGCACTCAACGGATGCCATAACTAGGGTCCTTTTGACTTTCTTCATGCAATTTTGCATCGCATCCGCCCTATAAGCAATTGGCTGAAGGAGAAAAAAAGACCACCCTGACATCATTTCTTTAAACGTGGAAACTAGAAGACCATTTTTTTCACGTTCATCTTTTTGGGAGCAGCAAAAGTTGTTAAACAAAGAGAAACAGCAAAAAGCCAGTGGCGACAGCGACGTGTGGGGTGGCGAGAAAGATGCCCTGGCTTGACCCAGAAAAGGAAACGACCAGCTTTTCTCTCTGCAAAAGCTCCCTCCTCCTTTAAGTGTCGGCAATGGCGCACTTTGCCCATGATTTAACAGACACAAAGTCTCTTAATCTACCGTAAAATACTTAGGCCGGAGGACCGAACTGGTATCGTTCGTCGGATTGATTAGGGGGGAACATGCTCGTGCAGGATTGCCAGCTCCACTCGATCGCAACGAGGTTCGGGTCGATAGCGGCGCACGGCAGGAAGTCGCCGGAGGAGAAGACGGGGTTCGCCTTCGTGCGGTGCAGGGTCACGGGGACGGGCCCGATCTACGTGGGGCGAGCCATGGGCCAGTACTCCCGGATCGTCTACTCCTTCACTTACTTCGACGACCTCGTGGCCCACGGCGGCTGGGACGACTGGGACCACGCCAGCAACAAGAACAAGTAAACCAAATACTAACTCCCCCACTTTGTCTTGCTTACTCCCCATATTCTCCAATGACATCATGACCTCCGAGATCACAACAGACATGAAGTGCATGGTAACGTAGACTTTTGTCCGATCAGGGATAATGATTGCTAATGATGCTCCAAAGATTAACCCTAGGCCGACAAAGGTAGGAGAGGAGGGACTCTCGCCTTTCGAGGTCTCGGCAACTAGCTAATTATGTGCTATTAGCCAATTAGTCAAAGAACATACTGTTTTTAGTCGATGCTAAGCTGGACCCATCATCGCTTGCCCATGATTAGGCCTTAAGATTCAGCCGAAAGTCGCCTTTAACGAGCATCGCTAATTTCATGGGCGCGTAAAATGTCCTCGCAGTTCAATTCTACCAAGAGTTAAAAAGAGTCTTATGTTGACATGACTAATGTCAAATCCTTTTATATTCCTGAATTTCATCGACTGATATAGCACGGGACAAATTTTTTTGACCTCTACTTTACATTCGAACTGCAGGACTGCGTTTTTCGGAGTTTACAAGTGCTTCGGTCCGGGGGCTGCAGCAACTCGTGGCGTTTCATGGGCTCAGGAGCTCGATTACGACGCGGCCCATCGGTTCCTCGTCAAGAGTTTCGTCAACGGAAGACACTGGATCGCGCCTTACGACGCCTGAATTGATGGCCCTGGCCATCTACCCGCCAATCTACCGTTACATCAACTGACGATTCTTTGAGTTTCATGTGTGTTTCTAGGAGAGTATTCTTTGATTTGTTCATCTGATTTGTAAATTAAGGTCCGAATTCATGTCCATTAGGACTCATACAAGTGGCCTGTTTTCCAAACTGAAATGTCAATAAATTCCAGTGCAGTCGCTTCTTTTTTATTTATTCGCATAGTTGTCGTCCAAAAGTTGTTCGAAATTGACAAAATCACTAGCAGAATAGCATACCGAAAGCACTCGCTACTCATGTTCTTTCCACTGACCCCAAACTACTTCGGAAGTACTACGCCCAATGCATCCGCTCTCATGGGAACAAAGCATCACAACATACTGTGAATTGCAGAGAGCTCGGCTATGTCGACAGGGAGACTTGCGCCTAGCGATGAAAAGCCGCTCCGACGGCCCACGTCAACGTCTTCTCAACAACAGAGCCAAAAACATTCCAGGGCTCGAATTTCATGTAATCTATCAATTCTTCGCAGAGGCATACCATGAGTCACAGCACAGTCCTATTTTGACTTGAGAAGAATTTACAAGTCAGTCAGAGCACAAAACCACCGCAGCTATAGCATTGGAAACATGACCCATGATTATGCATCCCTACAAAACCAACCTATCGTGCTAATTATGATCATAATATAACCGGGTGGATGTGGTAGCTGACAAATCGACAAAATTAGCAGCTAATTAACAAATTCAATCCTAATCCTTGAAATTACTCGCCAAATAAAAACCAGAATCAGATGTCCATTTTGCGCCTCCATTTGTTATTTACTGTTGGCTTGCAGGACTAAACCATTGTTGCGGAAAGGAGCTGTAGCATCTTCTGGCGACAAGAATATTGTCGGTTCTAGAGGTATTGCCTATCAGTAAAAAGTCCCATATTAAGCTCGTGAAGAGTTTGTAGCTATTAAACATGCCCTGTGGCCGCCAAACACAAGTAATTAATGTTCCATCTAGATCTTGATCTTGTGGTCGACAGCATTGGGACCGCATTCTAAAGCTTGACAAGAACCGTGAGCTGCAGTTCCATCTGATGCAGCAGTATTGTGATTCTGAATTGGCATTGCGCCCGGAAGGGCATTAAAAATTTGTGGTTCCAACTGATCCTGAGAGTGTGAAGCAAGAGGCATCGAGGCAGGATTTGGAGGGTAAAGAGCCTGCAGTCCCAGTTGTCCATACTGAGCTCGATGCCCTTCAAAGCGCATACGCCTAGCAATGTGCTTCTTACCAGAAAGATGGCGGTCAAACACTTCCCTTGTATCGCACCTAACATTGCACAGATCGCATACTACTGGGCCAACAGCCTTAGACTTAGGAGGTTTAAATGGGTCTGCAGTGGCTTCCAACTTCTTCTGGCTTTTCCCTTCTCCAGCCCCCTTAATCTTTC
Source organism: Melaleuca alternifolia (assembly GCA_019926035.1). Classification (NCBI taxonomy): domain Eukaryota; kingdom Viridiplantae; phylum Streptophyta; class Magnoliopsida; order Myrtales; family Myrtaceae; genus Melaleuca; species Melaleuca alternifolia. The sequence goes on from JAGKPW010002165.1 coordinate 420,296, forward strand.
GTTTCTTGCCAGACTTCCTATTCTCAACTTGATTCTGGACATGCAAATTCTGCGACGACTCTGTAGGGTTGTCCACCTGTCCTACTGTATTTATTTGCATATCTATGACTGCAGCACTGTTATGGCCATCAATTTTAGCAAGCAAGTCTCCTTGCGTAGCATTCTCGCACAGTTGGGAAGTTGCTGAACCAGGCCCAGTTCCAGTGTCCTGGTGATTTTGTGATGGGGCCTCTAATTTATTTGCAGCGCTCTTCAGTTGTTCAGCTCTCTGCATGTTCTTCTTATGTCGCTTTCCATTCTTGTGCTGCTCAAGTATTTCTAAGCTGGTGCACTCAACTCTACAGAGTTCACACCAAGCAGCTTTTCCTCCTTGAGTTGGAGCTTTGTGGACAGCATTATGGGAAGCCTGACATGCGGTTGTAGCTTCCACTGCTTGTGCATCTACAGATGGTTTACTATTGTGGTTAGACGATGTTGTGCCATTGTTTGCATCATGGCCACCCTTGTGCCTCTTGCGTTTGTGGACTCTCCCATTAATTGTTGGACTGCCTAAACTGGCACGATGGTGAGCAAAGTGTCCATGGTTGGACCCTCTAAATGGCTGGTTACCACCACTGAATGGAGAGTGACTGACCTGCATATAGATTACAAAGGTCTGATAAAATACTTATGAAAAGAAAATGAAAAGTAAACAGCCATTTCTGCAATATAACACAAAAACGTGGTCTTTTTATCTCATATGGGATGAGCAATCTGTATAGTTAAAATAAAGCACAAGGCATTAGTATAACAAAACTTTCATCCATTGAGACCCAGTCAATCCTTGAAATCCTACAATAACTTAGCAGAAATTGAATACAAGAGGGAGAAAGTGACATCAGAGAAGATGATTAAGCTAATGACTGTAAAGATCCAAAGCAGTAAAATCAATCGTCCTCTGACTTTGTTTCTAAGGTCTGGACATTGCAAAGAGCCTTTGGTTTCACATCCTGGAAACTAATCTAAAGTAATTTCAACTTGCAGTGAATATGGTGCCCTTTTCCAAGCACCGGCTTTCGCTCTTCATGTCATTCATCCTATCCAAGATTTCTTTCTTGATCCACCTTATACTCTCTTTGTACAGACATTTGAATACTGCACTGCATAGTCACATTAACTTTATAAAAAAAAAATGGAGTGCCTCATCAGTGACAATTAGTGGTACAAGATTTTACGTCAGGCGATAGCATAGACTGAGTGGCATCACTCACATAATTATATGATACATTGAGTTCCTAAAGCCACTTCTAGTGTTTTCATGTAGGTGTGTACGCAAACATCCGTTAATATTATCTTTCTAGAATTTAATTCTGCGCAATGCATAAGATTACAATTACAACTATTAAATGGTACAGAGAACATGAAGAGCAAAAGTCTGTCAGCACCCCGCTCTGCATCATCTCAAGAACACAATCTTACCATCAAGACATGCTCTGATCCTCTTGCAGCCAAAATCAGAGAACAGAAGCACCACTATGGGGAACTACTCGAACAAATGATTTCTCCAACAGAATACCTAAGGGCGCACACTGATCGGCATTATCTTCCTAATCGAAGGATCCCTCTAGGCTCAACCTCCCAAAGCAGTAAGTCATCTTAGATACAATCATAAGATAATCTCATATATCAAGAAAGTAAATCTGCAGAGGCAACCGGAATTATCACATTAAGAATCCGTTTGTTTTGCCAAAAACTCACGATTTGAAACGTATTTTCCTAAATATGATCGCTCAAATCACTATGAATGAAAAATATTGTCATCATAAAAAAAATATTACAAACATATAACCAAATAATTTTTGGAATTTTAAACAATTCATTTTTCACGAAAGGAAGGAGACTAAAAGATGTTTGTATGCGCGGCCACAGAAAGCACCATAACCAGGACCGCGACAATTCATCAAACAGTTAAAAGTGCAAGAACAGTCCACACAAACCAGACACCCAACGAAAAGCTAAGCCAAACACCACACCTGCGGCTGGCCAAACCCGGAAACCACCCTCTCCGCCACGCTCATCGTGCCGGCAAACTGACTCAGCTGCGACAGTGCCGCCACGGCAGCCGACGCGGCCGCACCCAATCCGGGCGCCCCCGAGACCGGCGCTCCGCCTCCGGCGCCGACGACGCAATGCTGGACCAGATTATACAGATGCCGTGGGACCTGAACCTGGACATCTCCTCTCACTGGATCGGCCCAGCCCGGGCCCACGACCGGCTGCGGCAGCGGCGGCCCGGATTCCTGCGGGGGCCATAGCGTCTGATGAGAGGCCGAAGAATACCAGTACTGCTCGTAGGGGTAGTATTGCTGGTCCTCGTAATTTTGCGGGCGTTGAGGGTAGTAGTTGTAGCTGGACGGGGCCGGTTGGTCGAATGATTGAGGCAGCAAATACCCTTGTCGCTGTCGACGTCGATGGTGATAGTGCCGGGGGTCTGCGCGAGAGGGAGGGAGATCCATTAGATTGGTTTTGGGCGCGGGATTTGCAGAGTTAGGGTTTCTGAATCGGCAGCGAGGAAGACGACGACGACGACGACGACGCACGGTGGTTTTGGCTCACGGCATCTTCTCGTCGATGCGTGAGGGAAGGAATGGTTCTCGTTTCGGTCCATTTTCAATTTCCCGTTTTCGACGTTTCCTCTTTTTCGGGGAGAAAAAAAAAAAAGGAAATTAGGAGACCCGACCACATTAATATGCTCAAATTATTTTTGTTTTTAAGGTGCTTTTATTTCATTAATAATCGACTTCTTTCGCACAAAAAAAAAGTGATTTTACATCGGACGTTCTTTTAGTGTATGTCCTTCGGATGCACGACCGATCGTTGAGAGGATCGATCGATCGAGCGGAAACATTGTGATTTTGTATTTCAAAGTAGGGGTGAGCAATCTGGAATGCTCGAATCAGGTATCACCTGGACCGATTAAGAACCTGACCAAACCAAAAGTGTCGGTCTAGTCCCCTATTCCCAAAAGTGATTTTACATCGGACGTTCCTTTTAGTGTATGCCCTTCGGATGCACGACCCATCGTTGAGAGGATCAATCGATCGAGCGGAAACATTACGATTTTGTATTTTCAAAGTAGGGGTGAGCAATCTGGATTGCTCGAATCAGGTACTGCCTGGACCGATTAAGAACCTGACCAGACCAGAAGTGTCGATCCAGTCCTCTATTCCCAAAAGTGGAACCGGTGTCCAGACAGTCATGTTTCTAGTTTTTAAAAGGGCTAGACCGTACCAATAAATTTATTCATATTTTAGTAAAAATAAAGATGTAAAAAAATAAAAAGAACTTAATTTTCAATTTCTAAAGTTTAAATCTTTACTCGACTTTATCGAAATAAGTTTTTTTAAAGTAAAGAAACCCAATTAAAGAATTTTTCTAATTTCCAACTGATCTCATTAGATTTCCTAGGAACAGGTTTGGTCCAATATTAGAAGGTCTAGTCCCTAGTTCTAGAGATCGAAGATCGATCCCATCGGTTAAATTTCCAATTCCTAGGGAAGAATCAGATCGTTCTAGCCCATGCGCACCTCTATTTCAAGGTCAATGAATTTGAATCTTTCACTAAATATACGAGTGACTGCGTTGAATTTGTATGCACCGATATTTTCCTTTAGATCTGTGCTATGGAGATATTTGATTAAAAAGTTATGGACTTTAAAATGTAATTCAAATTAAATCATGTAAAAAAAAAAGAATGAGAAGCTAAGCATGGAATATGTAGCAAATTACATATCTAGGTTGGATTTCATGTTTGGTGATGCCCAAAGCCGTCCCTAATTTCCTAATCTCTTGTTAATTATTAATGAGATCGTAAATTCGACCCGCAACTTGCTGCTCAAAACCCATTTTAGACTAATTAGTAGGGTTAGTAAGTTTTTAGAGGAATTGACATGGATCATAATTTGACAAAGTCGGAAAATGATGTGAATTCTAAATTATATGAATAACATAACATAATCAATAAAGTACGAAATTTTTCAATAATACAAGTTGATATGATTACAAAATTCAATGATGATGTGTAAACATGAATTGTCAACCTTATTAGAGTCAAGAAGAGATGTGAACTCCATCGGTTCTAATATGCAATTGGTGGGATTGGGTCCAATCAGATCAAGTCACAAACCCTATCTTATAGGAAGTGACTTTTTTGGCCGTGATTAGTAAATTTTGGTATAATAAGAGTGACAACTTCATAGGTAATTAGCCATTTCTGTATTTTCTTCCGTAATTGTTTGTTCTCATTTCCACGATGAAAATTATGACCTCCGTCTCTTTTCTTGCCCAAAAAATGCGCGACGACCCGATCGAACATTAGAGTTCACATGCCGCATTCGCGGGCGATTTGTTTTCGCCATCTAACTTCATAATTCTTGCTCACAAGCTAAACTAATTGACTTAAGATGAGAACATGTCAATTCCGATATTAATAAACTGTGTTGAAGCGTAATGTGTCGTGTCATATTCGAATTCTTTATGAGGACTCCTCCATTTTGGCTCATGTTCGGTTCATTTCTCGTGTACATGGGTTGTGTGCCAATCCTAAAGATGAAATGTCCGCTGCCCTAGAATTCTCATGAAGAAATTACTTTCCTTTCCGAGGAAAGCAAAAGTGCCCTTCCTCAGAAACGTGAAATTCCTCCTCCCTTGGACCCCAAGATTCAAAAAAAGAAAATTTATTTCCTTCAGCTATGTCAGCAAATTAGCACAATGACCCAAGATCCAAAAGGCAAAAATGAATGAACGAATGAATGAATAGTAGCATATACTGAAGTTGCCCTCCCAAAAGCCCCTCAGAATTATTAAATTTTCTGTCAGGATCCTGCGTTGTGGTGAATTTGCATAGCTGCCATGCTCCCACTTCCCCTAAACATCTTTTTTAAGCCTTTTTTTCTTTCTTTCCTTTCTTTCCTTTCTTTTTTACAAGAGATTTCTTTGTTAGTATTGTCTTGAGTTGACCAACTCCAAGTCAGTTGTCCTGGCAAGAAAGCTGCTCTCATCTCTTGTCAAGAATTTGCTTAGAAGAATGTCAGTAGTAGTAGCAGCAGGATCATATCTCTGCAAAACAGAGTCAGCTTCAAGAACTCATACATGACTAAACCACACTTAAAATCACACGATTCTTTCGTCATCCTTTAATTCCTTTGGCTGGAGAAATACATGCCAATGTTCAAAGTTGAATCGTATCGTTATGCATTCGGACCCAAGCGCAAGCAATGGACTGTCTTATCTGCCTAACATCCACATTAACAGTCACTGATTTGCACGGCAAACTACTATGCCATCATGGATCGGGACCGATGCACTAACATGAATTGATCACGGGACTGCCCGATGGTTTATTTCCATTCAAGGCTCCTTTTTCTTCGAGAAGGTCTAACTATAGACCAGGGCATGAATGGAAGTTTATAGTACAAATCATGAAGGAAGTCATCAAGTTAAAAGAGGCTTCTCTGCATCAAACTCACTTTCTGTGCCATCTCTAGCTGAGTAACCTTCTTTCCCTTTAGCCCACAGTACGAAGTAGAGCCCGGTGAACATGAGGAACATACCCCCGATGCTGCAATAGAGGAGCCTCATCAAATGTTCATGTTGTATTTTCATTGTTGTACTTGTAACAAAAAGAAAACCTTATTCCTCGGAATTGCAGAATCACAGCAAAACAAGTACACTCTTTAAGAACACCGATAAGACGAGACTTGACATTACCTTCCTAGGTTGATGGGGTCGCCAATGGTGATAACGGAGAGAACAACCGAGCACACAGTTCCAATGGGGCTAAACATTGATACCAGGACCGGCCCTTTTTTCTTCATCGCCCATCCATTGAAGCTCACCGTTAGTCCGCTAACAACACCTGCCTGTTTGCAAAAGGTACTTTCATGAAGCTAAAAATTGAGCAGATGTATCACAGGCAGTCAGAGGTTGTTGATCCGTTAAACTATGTGAATTGGGAAGCTGCAGTTCTCATTGGAAACACTGCGAACTTTCAGCATTTTGGACGAGGGACTTATCCTGATGGGCACGATCCACAAAGTCGTTCCTCGAGAACTTTAAAACAAGTCAACTTTAAGCTAGTGGCGTAAAAGATGAGTTCGCAGGAGCAAAGAAAGGCAGTGAGGCGATATAGTAAACACGAGGAGGGAACTCATAGCCACTCACCAGTAGTGAAAATCCGACTATGTTTCCGAAGCTCACGAGTGGCAAAATGAACACCAACTTGTGATATTCAACTAACTGCACTGCCGCAGTTGTGAACACCCCAATGAAGGATGTTATCGCGCAGAGGGACACCGGTGCAGGAAAATGACCCAAAGTCACGGCCTGTCAAAGATCACCCATACAAATAAGTCTCCTAGAATGCAAACACAGTAAACAATAAATCTTTTTGCTATATCAAAGCATACCTGCAGAACGATGTTGCTCGACAGTACAAAGACCGCCCCCATCAGATACAAGCATCCTATGATCTTTTCTTTATCGAAGACAACGTCCGATGGGGCAGAGGTAAGTTTAACCTCCTTCTTTCCTGCACTGTGCATTAGGCTCATTGCGAGAGCACCAGCCACACACAAAAGTGTGCCTACTATCTTGACTTTGCTGTACAGGCAACTCATATTAACTTTCTCTAATCTGCACAATCAGAGAATTTCAGAAACCTCAGACAAGAAGATTGGAGCAAGAAGTGTCAAATGCGGAGCGGAGCAATAGACTAGTAGTACCTAACGGACCAAGCGATCACGAAGATCATCCCCGGAGCGAGGTTTGGCATGGCTGTGGCCATGGCTGGTGATGTCATCTTGATTCCCTTCAGGAACAGGGATTGAAACAGGGTCACGCTGAAAATTAAAATCAAGGAAAATAAAAAAGAAAATGTCATTCTCAAGTTCAACCTCTAAATTGGCACACTCACAGTTTGTTTTCCTTTTTCCTTGTTGCACATTAAGAGAGTTTAGAGAGTCATATAAGTGAAAGGGTGCATGTTCTAGGGTGAGCTACAGAAGCTAGAATCCAGCTAATGGTGTCGAAGGCCCACAAGAGAAGCAGACAAACGCAGAGAGAGACAGAGACAGTACGTGACAATATCCATACCCTTTTTGAAGATTTGAATCTCCAAGTCATTTTTTATCTTTAAAGTGGTTTGGATTGAAACTTTCTAATACGCTGTAACCCCTATCGTTGAGGAGAAACTTCTGGATATTTGTTAATTTCAGAAATGAAAGAACAGGTGCATAGCTTAAGTTCATCAGACCCTTTTGCAGTTAGTGACTCCGAATTAACCAATTCATCCTCAATTTATCATAAGAAAAAAAAATGAGACCAGCAGGATATAGCTAAATTCAAGAACGCTGAGACCAGCAGAAAATAGATTGAATGAGCCGCATGTTTAGTGGGAATCAGTGTCACGTACATATCAATAAAGTAACAAAGACAGAGAGAGAGTAAATACTCGTGACGTAAAAGTCGAATTGGTTGGAAAGCGATTGCGAAAAACATCGAATATCTTAACGAAATTAACTAAAAATATTTCAAAATTGCACGTTTACCCAGTGAAGGAAATCAAAACAAGCTGTAGCATCAGCTTCAAGCCGATCTTTTTAGGCCACAAGCTCCTGCAAAACACGGGAAAACCAACAGAATCAAACGCCGTGCGCGCCAATGCGCACAGAGAGAGAGAGAGAGAGAGAGAGAGAGAGAGAGAGAGAGAGAGACCTTTCGAAGAGTACGGCGACGGGGGAGAGGATGAAGAACGTGGCGAGAGCGGAGAAGATGACGAGCGTGAGAGGGTTGAAGCCGAGCGTCATGAGGTAACTCAGCAGCAATGAGTTTCCGGCGTAAACGAATTGGACGCCGATCAATCCTCCGATGACCGCCGCGTCCTCCAACACCTCCTTCTTCAAACCCAACGCCATTTCTCGTCTGTCTCTCTGTCCCTCTCTTTTTCCCCTCCCTTCCCTTGGGTTCGAGAGGGAACCAGAGACGGGAAATGTGCCCGTCAATATCTAGCTGAGGCAGGCCTTTCCAAATGCCGTCACCACGGGAGACGGGTAACAGCAGCGACGAAGATTGGTTACGTCCCCTTTTCCTCTCTCTCTCTCTCTCTCTCTCTCTCTCTCTCTCTGTGTACCGTGTCGTTTCGATATCGTTTCTAGGGAATCTGACTTTTGGGTGTTGCTGTCGTCGTCGTCGAGGATCGAACCTTGTTCATCAAACTCTTCCTTCCACGTCTGGTATGGTTTCTTGAGCCGCTGTTGTCGTAGATTCTGGTTTATCTGCCCGTCTGTTTAGGCCGAGCTCAGCTAACGTTCGCGGTGTTCCCTCTACCGGTCGTCTCCGGTCAATAGTTGAAAGAGAGAGAGAGAGAGAGAGAGAGGCTTTATCTTATTTATTCTACATTTTATATTTCTATTTTAGGCAACCTCTTTGGGGAGAGAAATTTTTTTATTAAAAAAAAAGTTGGTTAATTTCGAGAAATTTCAAAAAAGACAAAATAGAAAAATTAAAATGAGGAAGTAACTTACCACACACATTTAAGTGGAAATGTCATAGATCACCGTTATTACATATGTTCATAAATAGGCCTTAAGAGTTTCGATATCGACGGTTTTCCTTATGGGTGTTTCACATCTCGTATTATACGTGGTAATTACGTATTCACTTCATTTCTTTCTAACTTTCCGTGCGTTTCCTATATAAAACGGATAGGGTGTTGAGATTCTTCGTGTCATAGGCGATTAAAAAGAAATTAAACCTTGGAACATTAAGTCGGCCAACAATTTGGATACTTTAGCGAGCTTTCGATGAAAACGAGCCGTTCGTTCTCCGTGTGAAAGTGCTTAGGAAACGTAAGGGGATTTTAACGAAGATTTAAAAGGTTAAGTTCAGTTCATCCTTGTTGAGCAAAACAATGATAGAAAAAACCGCCGGTTGATTTATGATTTCTAAGCTCAACGCCAGCTAAATATGATCCACTCAATATAAAAAAGGAAAAGAAAGAAGAGAGAGAGAGATAGAGAGAGAGACTCTTATCATCCTAACTACCGGGGAAAACCACGCTCCTTCCGCCAAATCAAGAGCGCGAGCCACCCACCACTCCTCAATTAACCGGCAAGTTCTTCAACTAAAATTAGTTGCACACATTTTCGAATTCGGTCGGTCCAACTTTCACAAGAGAAGGCAAATTTCCCTTTCAACTATCTAATTTCGATCTCACTCTCTTCACTTCTCTTTAAAATTACGCATAATTGCATTATGTATGGATATATCATACATAACATAATCTATACGAATCGTGAAATGATTCAAGCATAACTACGACGTTACGCTAAGGTATGAGCCATTGATCGGATGACAAGGCCGATATACACACGAGTGTATGGTTAAAAATATGGACCGGTTATTACCATACTTCATTTGTGTATTTCTAAATTATGTCTTGTGTACGTAAGAAAAGATTCCAACAGATGGCTTTGTTTATCCTCTACGCTATGCTATTTGTTAAAGCGAAGACTTTTTCCCCCCCAAAGTCAAGGAGTTCTATTTAAATCGCGAAAAAAAAATGAAGAGAGTGATGAAGACGTTTAAGAGATTGCCAAAGAAAGCAAAAGGGTCAGAAGCAACGCCAGAGTTCTTCTCCCAAATGTATAAATTATAGATGTTATATACACAAATATATATACATATATAGTATTTAGAGAAACTACTGTATATCTGAATAATAAAGGATTATTTCAATCGTAGCTCTTGACTGCTGTGCTATGCTATGATTCCCTTGGGCATTCAACGGACATGATTCTGGGGCCGACCATTTGCAGGCCCACGGTAGTAAAATTAAGGGGGTGAAGAAGGATGCTGGATGGGCTTTACTTGGGCTTTTCTTTAGTTATGAGTTGGGGATCCATTCGGATGGGCGCTAGCCAAGCCAATGCTGATGTAAAAGCACACATCAATCTTCTATGAGAAATTGATAACAAATGGCTCTTAAATGTTAGCTCGATATGTAATGTGATCATTGAACTCTTAATTCGGTTAATACAAAACATTAGCCCAATGTGTGATATTGTCCTAGAATTTTTTGTTTTGTTCAATACGATCTTTGGACTTTTTGGTACACGTCAAATATAAAAAATGTTATTCTTAAACTTGAATGAACTAAAAGGACGATATTGTATATCCTCACATTATACTGAAGATATATCAAAAATCCATACACCACATGCATATTGCAGTAAAGTTCAAGTAAGGGTGTCAAAACCAAATAACATACCTAACCCAAAACAAGATCCGACCCGGAGTTTTTGGTATTTTTCGGGTTGAGTATTCACTTAATTATTTTTGGCACTATAATGTTTCGAGTCAACTAGAAAACAATATGTATATTCATCTTAATCTTCATAAAAAAACACACACATGTAAGCTTGACCCGACACGACATGGCCTTGATCCGACCCAAATGTTTGGGTTATATTCGTATAGTGTTTTAGGTCAAGTGCACATTAAAATGTTTTGGATCGAGGATCATAGAACCCAACCCATTGACATACATTAATATGATTAAAAGTTAAATGATGATATTATATATTGGATCAAAGTTCAATGACCATTCATATCATTATTCCATCTTTTATTGACTTTGATGGGCAGACTGAGCACCGTATTAAGCTCGACGTACCACAGCGGCCACGTCAATTGGTATGGGGCATCCATAGCCATGAGACCGCGAATTCTGTGGCCATGGCCTCATGCTCAAAAACATGTTGGCCATGGCTGCCATGAGCTTGAGCTCTGTGGCCATACCGGCAATGGCAAGTGAAGGGGAAGAAGAAGTGAATTGATCTTAACCAAAGGGCTCCGAGTAATTGCAAATGGTGAACATATGGGGAAAAGAAAATCCACAAATACGTCGGCGTTTTCTTTAGATAAAATATCTAAACAACAAGTTTTAATACTGCTGTCTCTAGGAAACTCACGATACTAATATCACGAAATTGAGAAAAGAAGCATAAAAATCTTTTCTCCGTTAAGTAGTCGTTACTGGCCGTCAGATGATATAGCTCGACGTCAAAAGAATTTCAATGGTCCAGATCGACCGGGGGTTGAAATAAAATTGTGTCTTATGAAATCCAGAGGCAGCACCGAGCAACCTCAGAAAACGAATGAAGATGTATGTTGTATATGTTTCTCTTCATGCCGCTGAGGCATGCTGATCTGCGTACGAGGTTGCGACACCTGCCTTTCGCAGTCAAGCGCTCGTTGACTACCGTCGCCGGCTCCGTTCAAGAAGCCGGTCATGGGGTCGTCGCAGCCATTGCCCGAAGAGAAGGATTTGGAGCACGGGCCGGACTTGATACATCGATGGCAGCCCGAATGCTCCAATCCCGTACCAGACCGTGCGGGTATGATTTGGTTCGGCTCATTCGCGCCGCGACCTCGCGAGGTCCCGATTCTCATGCCCTGCAGCTTCAGGGTCATGCTCTGAAACGTGGGTTCGGCTCCGATGTCTTCGTGATGACTGCCCTGATGTGCTTCTACGTGGCGAAAGGCTCATTGCGGGACGCCCACAACCTGTTCGACGAAATTCCCGAGCCGACCGTAGTTTCTTGGAATACATTGATCTCTGGGTATCTGCGCTTCGGGCTGTTCCGGAAAGCTTTGAGCTTGTTTGTTCAGCTGAACAAGTCTGAAACTTGCGTTGGCGATGCGTTCTCTGTGACAGCTGCATTGGCTGCGTGCGGCCGGTCGAGCTTGTTGCAGCTCGGAAGGTCTATCCACTCCAAGGTCGTGAAACTCGGTATGCGATGCAGTGTCTTCGTTTCTAATTGCTTGATCGACATGTATGGTAAAGGCGGGTGTGTTCAAGAGGCAGTACTTGTGTTTGGAGCAATGTGTTATAAGGATACTATTTCCTGGAATTCAGTATTGTCAGCTTGCGCTAGAAACCAAAAACTTCAAGAGGCATTGAGTTTTCTGCAGGAGATGCCCAACCCCGATACAATCTCATACAACGAGGTAATTAACGGTTTTGCCCAGTTCGGAAACATGGAAGATGCTGTACAGATCCTTCTGTACATGCCAAAACCAGATTCATCTTCATGGAATTCAATAATAACTGGTTATGTGAACCGAAATCGATCACGAGAAGCTCTTGATTTCTTTACGAGAATGCACTTGGAAGGCATGGAGATGGATCAATTCACATTTTCAAGCATTCTGAGCGGAATTGGATCTTTAGCAGCCCTGAGTTGGGGAATTGCAATACACTGCTGCACGATGAAGTGCGGTTTTGACTTATCTGTGGTCGTTGGTAGTGCCCTCGTTGACATGTACTCAAAGTGCGGCCAAGTGGAAAATGCTGAGTTGATGTTTGACACCCTACCTCAGAGGAACTTGATAACATGGAATGCAATGATATCTGGTTTTGCCCACAACGGTTACTTTGCCAAGGTAGTTCACTCCTTCAAGCAACTTCTTATCGATGGTATGGAACCGGATGAGATCACATTTCTGAATGTTTTCTCTGCGTTTTCCCACGGTGCAGTCCCATCCAACCTCGCAATGAATTACTTGGAATCGATGATTGATGACTACAGGATTCATCCAACAGCCGAGCACAGCTGTTCAATTATAAGGTTAATGGGGCAAAGAGGAGAAGTTCGGAGGGCGGGAAATATGATTTACAAACTTGGGTTCGGCTCATGGGTCCCAGTTTGGAGGGCCTTACTTGGTGCCTGCGGATCTTGTCGGGATTTGAAAATTGCGAAAATCGCAGCTGCGAAGCTGATCCAATTGGAAGGCAACGAAGATTACATCTACGTCGCGATGTCCAACATGTATGCGTCTCACGGGAAATGGAGCGAAGCAGGTGCGGTTAGGGAGCTGATGAGGTCGAGAGGTGTGAGGAAAGGAGCTGGTTTTAGTTGGATACAAGTGGAGAATGCCGTTCCAAATTCAGATTGTGGCTTGGGCAGAGACTAGCAGATGTGTGCATGCAGACCAGAGGCGATCATGGGCCCGCGATCCGTGAAGGGCAGCACTCACAGATCTGAATAAGCAATTTCTTTCTTAGCCAAGCCCTATAAAAATCTGTTTATTATTATTATATATGTTTAGGGCAGGAGCTTTTAGATCGGCTAGTTTGCCGAGTTCATGCTGAAGTCCGCATGAAACCACCTGAACTAAGCAGAAAATATTAACAATTGATAAACAGCAAATCGCTTATCTTTGCTCTACCAAGAAAATCAGAATACCAACAAAAGAAAATTTTTCCACGCCTTTTTTCTCTTTGAATCGGTGCGTGCCAATAAAGTTCTGTTTGACTGAACTGTGTATATGAGTAAAGTTGTAACCGTATTTACAGTTGCTGGAAGTTTAAATCCAAAGGGAAAAACCTAACCTAAGCTTGAACTATGTCAGCAGCGGTCGTTCTCACAACCACAAAGGCAACATCAAATCCACCAGAGCCACTAACCAAGTGGACCACGCAAGCCACCTCCACCTCCACTCCAATCCACCACCACCCCCGCCGGCAGCGCCACCGTTCTTGTAGCTCTCCGACTCCAACAGCGAGCTCAGCCTGAAATTCGGGTTCGACCCGTACAACGCCTGAACCCCCTCGACGTCGTCGATCCTCAGCTCCATCTTCTTCATCCTTGGCTTCAGACTTGGGTACATCACCGCCTCTCTAACCGAGCTGTGGCCCAGCCCCAGCACGTGGCCGATCTCGTGCGTTGCCACTGACTCCAGATCGACTGCCACCTTCGCCCTTTCTGCCTCGAAATCCACCGCCCACCGCTCCGCCGCGTCGAAGTGGACCCTCCCGTCCTCCGGCGAGAACGCGTGCGCCAGCACCCCGAGAACCCCGTCGAACGGTTCCCCGTCTCCGTGGTCGCCTCGGTAGAACCCGATCCGGATGTCCGCCTTCCTGTACTCCTTCGCCTCGACGAAGTTCACCGGGATCACCGCTGACCACCGAGCAAACGAGCGACGGAACACTGCCCTCACGTCCTCTGTGCTCAGGTACCCAACCGTATATTCCGGTGAGAGCGCGTAGCTGAGCGTCGCTCCCACCGCCCCGTCCCACCGCGGCCTCCCGGGAAAGTATGCATAGCGCCGCAGCGACTGTGCACCGGCACCGGCACCGGCGGCGGGGGCGGTATCCCCAACGCCACACCGAGGCGACATGACGGCTGATATGGTCTCCGAGTCGAGTTTGCCAGTGACCGTGAGCCCGAGGTTGGTCTGGTACGCGACGACCGCGGACTCGAAGTCGTTGTCGAACAAGTCTGTGAAGTTGGCACCGGGCGCGGGGAGGTAGCCGAACCGGCTGAAGTACCGCTTGAGCTCCGCCATGCCGTACACGTGACTCCCCCTGCCGGCGTCCAGGAACCTCGAGAAGTCCCGCCACGTGGCGTTCCGGGCGTCGACCGTTATTACGGTTACGGAGCCCGGAGCCCTCCTGGCGGAAACACATGGCCTACAAAGGAGGAGGAGGGCCGACAAAAGGAGCCGCCATCCGGGCATAGCTTCCTATGATGTTCGGCCTCCAAAAATTCCTTCTTTTCTCTATCAGAGACTTGGAATCACAGGAACCAAGAAGGGGTTTTTTTATCTACCTTTTGGGGATCGAGGGGATTCGATTTTCATCTTCTTTCCTTACATGCGTAAGGCGAACCAATCGTTGTTTATTGCGTTTGGGTTTGTCTTTTTGGGGGAATGATCGTGGGCTGAAGCTTTGATGAGGTCGAGGTCGAGGGTCGATGCAAAGGAAGGAACGATGGGGGGAGGTCGAAGAGCCAAAGAAGATTCTGAACTTGTGTGGCTATTCATTGGAGATTCTGAACTTTGGGAGGGCGTTTACAGTTTATCGCTTTGGTGGGTTAAGCAGGGTATTGATTGATTGATTTAATTCCTATGTCTATTGGGGCAACAAAGAGAAGAAGAAGAAGACAAATTGGTATGCAAATCCTCACGTAATTTCTTTCCTTTATTATAATTATTTCAGTTTCTTCTCTAACTCGACTAGGATTAGGAATTTCTTTGTTACATCACTTTCGGGCTCGCATTCTTTTATGCTTGTGGAGATAGACGACCCCCCTTGGTGATCTTTGACCCGCCTTTTCCCCAATGGATTTCCTAAGGTAATGACTTGTCCTTCACCAACCAAAGTGCGCCAAACAGAAATATCCTCGTTGCTTGACTTTGCCCCCGATGCCAGGCATCGTATTCATCCATGTTGTCCGCAAATTGGATTTCCATTGGCTTTTCCCCGTACCCTTCGAAGCCAAAGGCTCGCGTGAGCCGATTTGAACAGATGCGGGAATTTTGGGGGCACGAATTGTATGTATTAAAGACCGAGAAAAAGCATCGTCAAGTAAATGTCAACACCGTATCAGGTCGACGAAAAAGACAAGGCAATCGATTGACTCTATCCAATGATGTATCGTTATTACCAATGAATGAGAGAAAGAGAATTAATTCAAGCATCGTTTCCTAGAATTGGAAGAGAGTGGAAGAGAGTTGAACATGCCATGTTTGCCAGTTCTTGACAAGGCTGGCCATAATAAGGATCGAAAACGTCATCAATTTGTAGCGCATCATGTTTTAAAGATGTCATATGTACACACACATGGGATCAATCCGACGGACGGCTGATATTTCATAATATCATATGTTTATAGATCGACGACCCTTTCTAAGTGGAGGGGCATGTCGCGGAATCTTCAGCCCCAGCGGAATATTTTCATTTTCGGCCCTACCCTCATCGCAAGAGAGAAGAAGACGATAGAAATGGGGACCAAAATCAGGTGATTTCGGGACGCAATTGATTAAAACAGGATTAATGTGGTGGTTGAAATCGGATAACGAAAGATTAATTTAAGCGGAGGCTGCGTTTCTTTCTTAATCAATCTGGACGACGACTTGCTTTTGTATTTTTTATCATTTAAGTCCATAAAAGAATCATTCCTTTCCTTTTCATTGGTCATCCTCTCTCTCTCTCTCTCTTCCTCGCGCACACGGCACGCACGCATCATCAGTCGATGTCCAAGAGTCAAGACTCTGTGAGCAGGTTTCCACCCTTTTCTTTTCCTTCCCTTTTCCCCGTTTGACCAAAAAAATAAGAGAGAAACAGGCGCCATTTTTGGTCTGATCCCGAATTTGTTTTGAGTACTTTTGTCTTAAAAAAAAAAAGCCCTCAGCTTTCACCCACGAGTCCAAAATTTGCCTCTAATTTCTTTAAAATAATAATTGTCGGGACCAGTTAGAGGTTCTATACAAGAACTTGAGTTTTCATGTAAAATAACATCCGCCCTCAAAACCAATGGCGACTTTTGGATGTGGGAAGACCCGGGACTAGGGTCGAAATTTGTCATTTTTTTCCAACAAAAATTGGGTTCAATCTTTATTTTTAATTTATTTTCAATCTCTATTCAAAGACAAATTTATTTTCCTTGTATTTTCGAGCCTATCTTTTGAGCATATGATTGCACTTTTGTTCTTATATACTTCTAAATCAAATTTAAGTATAATAAACGTTGTTGTGTGTTTTGCATACCTTAAATAAAGAAGTTAATTACTTCGATGCTATTATCAAAGTTTATAGCACTACA
Source organism: Melaleuca alternifolia (assembly GCA_019926035.1). Lineage (NCBI taxonomy): Eukaryota > Viridiplantae > Streptophyta > Magnoliopsida > Myrtales > Myrtaceae > Melaleuca > Melaleuca alternifolia. The sequence continues at coordinate 436,942 of JAGKPW010002165.1, forward strand.
CTTTTCCACAATCAGTTATTAATCTCGATCGAACAATAATTTAAAGTAGCATAATGTATGTTATATTCTTATTTTGTTAGCTGGAAGGAATAATAATCTATTTAACATGGTTTGTTATGCAAAGAAATGTTAAAGCTATTAGGAAAATTTAGACTAAGACAAGAGATGAAATGTCATTGGTCAATCTTCAAGCAATCACTTCAACTGTTTTAGAATAATGAAAACTATACGGAGTTTCACTTTTCCCGTAATTGATGGAGTACCTTGGTTATTGTTTGTTTTGTGGCAATGCTTAGATACTAAGGCCCCGTTTGTTTTACGGAAAATAATCTTCCGGAAAATATTTTTCGGAAATTGTGGTGTTCGGGGGGCGGAAAATAATTTGCCAAGGAAAATGTTTTTCAATCAATGGAAAATATCCTTCTTAAAATAAAAAAAATATTTTCCTTCCAAAAAGAAAGGAAAACATTTTCCAAGATCTCTAACAACCTCTCTCATCTCTCATCTCTCTCTCTCTCTCCATTTTCTCTCTCCTCTCTCCTCTCTTTCCCCACCCCAACCGAATTCCTCTCTCTCCCTCTCCCTCTTCTCTCGACATCTCTCTCCCTTTTCTCTCTCCTCTCTCCTCTCTTTCCCCTCCCCAGCCGAACTCCTCCCTCTCTCTCTCTCTCTCTCTTCTCTCTGACATTTCTCCACTGAATAGCGGAAAATATTTTCCGGTCCATTTTTAAGTTTCAAGCGAACACCAGAAAATATTATCATTTTTCGGGAAAATGACTTCCTGGAAAATATTTTCCGGAGATACTATATTTTCCGTGAACGGAGCCTAAGCTGCGATTCAATTTACGTCATACATGATCCATCAAATTAGTGTAGCATTGTCTAATGAGGAGTTTTATCCAAAAAGGGGAAGGCGATACGCCACATCTGTTGAGTTGGTTGTGAGAATGTTGGGAAACAGTCTCAAATAGAAGAATTGACGTGTTAAGAGGCAATTAATACATCATAAGTTCCTAACTTGTTGGCTCGATTTTTTTGGGTAAAGTGAATCCAACTAAATATGAAATTTGAGCTTTCTGGCAATAAAAACATGAAGGTATCCAATTCTTTACTACACCTTACAATAATACATGTGACGTACATGCAGATTGATGCATATAACATTGCATTCTTAAAAAGCATCTCTAATTGAATCGAACATGTGCAATGCTTGCAATTCGTTTATGGATCGGCGGTATTTTTAACTATAGCATTTGCCCTTTTCTTCCTATGGGGAATGCTATACGTGCCCTAGCCAAGAAACTTGCCCTAATCTATATCTCAATGTGGGCTGTAACCCCTACTCTTTCAAGCTAATGAGGTGGCCTCGATTCATGCTACCCGCTCTGTTCAAAAGAGAAGGGTTGTTAAGCGTGGTCCTTCGAGTTTTACATCACAATGACAAATGGTTTTGCGGCCTGATCTGACATAGAACCATATCCAACAAGCAAAGCAAAAACTCACTGGGAGATTTCTTTTCTCAACTTTGTTTTTCCTAGAAAACCCTTATGCTAAGATACCAAAGTTGGTGGCATCAACTGAGACACGTCTTCTGATTCCATGCTGTCTTATACTCCTCTATGCTGCGTCAAGCAAGAATTATTTTGGGTAGGCCCAAAAGGAAAAGGAAAAAGAAAAACAAGAATGATTTTGGATCCGCCAATAAAATGAAAATTAAATCATCATGATGCAAGGTCAACATGTTTTAGTTCTTAATGGTGAGTAGAGGTGGCAAAATGGGTCAAAAACCCATATCCTTAACTCATATTTGATAATGTGAGCCATAAATGAGTTAGCTTAAAATGTTAAATGAGTCTTAAATGGATCACTTAATAACCTAATGGATCTTAAATGTGCTTTAAATGTGTTACATAATTAATTTTAAGTGTTATTAACAAATCATTTTAATTTTTATTAACAAGTCACTTTTAGACTATGGCAATTCTAATATTCTAGTTATTTTTAATTTTTAAAATAAAAAACCTAATTAATTTTATTTTCCCTTTATTTTCCTATTTTTTTTCTCCTTTTTCCCTCTTTCTAAGTTGGTCACCGGCCAAGAGGCGAGGGATGAGCTCACTAGACTCCGACGGTTGGAAGAGGAAAAAGCAAAAAAAAAGTTATATATATTTAATAAAAAAAATTAAAATTTAAAAAATTATTTCAAATAAATAGTATTGCATAAAATTATTTTAACAATACATTTTTTAAAAAACCATGAATCAAATTTTCCTGAACTTGATTAAATATGAAAGTGTTTTAACAATACGGATCGGGTCGGGTATGAGTCGTTAAAATTGTATTGTATGGAAATGGGTTAAAACAGGTTAAATGGGTCAATATGGATCAGACCATTTTGACCCGAACCAGACCTAGACCCGACCCACTTGATGCTCCTAATGGTGAGTTGTATTTCCTAGGAACCAAACAACTTTCAATGAAATAAAATAGAGGAAATATTTGAATTAAAAAATTTAAAGCCCATTGCCAGCTCTAGAACAGGCTGATGATACCAGAGCGTGGCTTTAAGCCCATGACGTAGGGGCTTGTCTCAGGTTTCATCTCTTTTTCTAATTCAATGAAGTTTTTTCCACAAAAGTTGAAAAGGTTTACTTCATGCTTAAAGTATTATGAAAAGAATTCACACGATTGAAAACGACCTCAAATGTCCAAAAAAGTTCAATAAAAATAAACTTCCGAACGTCAAAAAGTGCAAACGTTAGAAAAGATTTCACTGGCCACTTTTCTAGTTATTAGCGACGTTGATTGCTCTTCACACACTCCAACTTAATCAACTCTTGTACTTATCTCAGTAAAATTTTCCCACCAATCAATAGATTGAAAGCAACTCAATAGGAACAATAAAATAAATGAAGGCTGTATAAAGTGAGAAGATTGGTCTGTTAACCATTTTCGTCGATTTTATTGCGTCGGAAGGACGTTAATCATCAGTTTATCATAATCTGGGTATTAAGAGGGAAAACTATTTGATTAGCGTTCCTCCCGAGCGTCCTTAACCCTCTTTTCGTCTAACTAAGCAAACCCAAATCGGTGGAGCGTTAGCACATGATGCCATGGGCCTTATACTTTTTTGCGCTATGATAGTTGAGACTTCCATACTTTTGGACATGACAAATTTTCATCATGCTAATTCAAGTAAAGCCCAACCCTGACATATCGGCCTGCATCTAGCTCACTGACAAAAGATGGTCAATTACACAAAATTTCGACTGTCTATATGCACACGACACACTGATAATCCCTAAATTTTGGCTTGTATATAACATCGTTGCTAGACACTCAACTTATTCGATGCAATCGCTGAACTAAAGTTGAATGTTCGATATGGTCCTTCAGTTTGATCAAATCGGATGGCCGTGGTGATGGAATTTGGGACGGAGGATGAAAAATGAGATGAAGGGTGCGTTTAGTTTATGGAAAGCTCAAGATTAGACACAAAGATGAATGAATGAAAATATTTTCATCACCCATGAAAATAGTTAGATATAAATTGTTATCAATAATGAAAACATTTTTCATTAACTAATTTTTGAAAGAAATATAACCATTTATTTTTCGGAAATTGTTTCTAAAAGCATCAGTATTTCTTGAAACAAACACATCCGAAATATTATATGTTGAGTTGGACTTTTAAAGCGGTGACTCGACATGCCCTTGACATCAGCGTTCCATCTTCTTCCCCAAAATCAAACTCATGACACGATCTGCTTGGAAGCCGCAGGCACGAAGATGGTTTGATGGGTTGAGGTCGATGCCAACCAAATTGGAGGTGAGGTTGCTTCAGTTGCAAAATTCTGCCTTGTTTAGGCACTTCAGACTTAGGGGTTGTCGAAGGAGAGGTAGAGGGATCAGCGATGACGAGCTCGCTTGAGCAACGGAGCTCGTCTTTGTTGTAAAGGAGCTAGTGTCGTCGGCGTGGAGATCACATTGAGGTCTCGAAAAGGAGGAATTGGAAAGCAAAAACCATTGGAAAAGTTATCGAAGAAATAATGTAAGTTCTCATCTTTTGGTTTTTATTTGGACGAGAGCAGCATATATGAGATAGTTGGAGGGTCAGGATCTCCAACTTTACTAGTGATGATGTGTACGAAATTGCTGGTGTCAATGTTGGATTCTCTCACTGCTGGTTTTTTTTGCATGAAAATCAATGTTTCCATGATGAAAAACTGTTGAAACTGTCGGAACAGTCAATGTCAGATTGTCCTCACGAGCGTAACTCACATCATTCCATACGTAGGATTTACTAATAGTTGGTTCATACTTTGGTTTCTCTAAATTCATGTGGGTGTGCCGGGTATGAGAAACAAGGGTCTTCCAAAGTATTCGCCAACTCCAATGGTATGGACATAGCCTCACTGTAATGAAAATGAAAGACAAAAGAGAGATATGATACGGCTATCAAACCATTTGAGAGTGAGAATGCTTGTGGTCTTAACAGTAGTATTGCCACATCTTAAAGCACTAGTAGAAAATAGACAATTCCCATCTCTTGTTCTTAAACTCGAGAGAATCATATCAACAATAAATCACTAGAACATACTGGGGATTAAACAACTACTCCCAGTTGATTTTCCTCTTTATTGAAGATCTTGTTAAACACCAACGCTGCCAATACCGTTCAAATGCTCCATGGCTTGCTTCCGTTTCTCTCGCTTCTTTCTCATGTCTTCTTTGTGCTGCTGCACGAAAGAAATGCATACAATCAATCTAATTTCCAATCTTTACACGACAAAAAGAGATGTTACCTGATCTCAAAGATGCGACTCGTGATCTTGCTGAGTTCCTTCCTGTGTTCCTCTTGAGATACGTGACACTGGTAAGGGGCTGACGAAGAGAGACGTCACATGATCTTTGAGCAAGGTTCTGGAATGGGTGTAGTTATCTCCGTTGCTATACATCACGTGAATCACCCGCGAGAGATTGAGAATTCGCATCAGAATTGGCACTTGGACTGCGGTGGGGCGAAGAAACGCCTCGTTAATGTCTTTCCACGCATTGACCACTTGTTTCCGCAGTTCCTCCTCAGTTTCTTGCTCCGAAACGCCGTGTTCTTTCATGAACAACTCCACTGCAGATGCTACGTGACCCCTCTTCTGCTCAAACTGCACGTCAAACGACACTGGTGTCATTACATTGACATTATTTCCGACTAAGTGGTTGTCGATCCGCTCTTATTAGATTATTAGAGGATGATAATATTTTTGTCATACCTGGTGAGAGGCAATGTCATCCAAGAGCCGACAGATGATTTGCGAAGCCTTCAACATCTTGCAGTCACCAAGCAACCATTCAAAAGCATGTTCTGTGACCACATCGCCCATTCCCAAAAGCGATGTGATTGCTAACGTTTCATAGCCAGTCGTTAATAGTGCAAGGGGCATGTATTCCTCCAGCGTTGGTGTGTAGTTGGTATGGAACCATCTGGCTTCGCGAAAGTACACTCTCGCTTGCTTCTTCATCTGAGAAATTAAATATGAAGAATCATGTTAGCGTTTCTATGTAGAAATCGTGTTCGATTTATGCAAAGTGCACCGATGATGCTTACGGCTCCTTTTGCATAGATGAGGCGGTATGATCTTTGTTTCGTGGCCACTTCATTCCCTATCGTGCCATAGAGATCGAGAAGCACCTTATACCAAGCTTGCATATACTCTGGCAGTCCACCCATGGCATCAGCATCCCACCTGATTTTGAGTCCCGAAAAAATGTCACACTTGACTTTTTACGAAATCGATCGAATTTGGAAGTTTGAGAAAAGAAAGTGTGAGTTACAGACTTCTCAATTGCTTCGGTGAGGATTACGAGTTCTTCCAAAGTGCCATAGACGTCGTAGGTATCGTCGAGAATGGAAATTACAGCAATCACTTTGGTTAGTATATCTCTGGCCACGGCAAACTCCGGCTCAAAATATACTCCGGAGATCCAGAAGAACAACTCCACAATCCTGTCTCTAGCAAATGGGAACTTGCTCACAACATCTATATCCTTCCACCACCTATGATTGGACAAATAGGAGCGAAATTGCAAGTACTTCAGCTCAATGAATTCAATAGTTTAAACTCCTTTTTCTTCTCTTGTGAAAGACATTTTAAAACACTATTTAGAAGCGTAAATTGAAGTAAGACGAGTAAACCAATTTTAGATTTTGCTGTCACATGGAATTGATTAACCTTGTAATCTTGCCGAGTTCCTTCTGATGTTGCTCTTGCAGTAAGTTGAAATCTAGTTCAGCCAGGGCGAGCAAGACTTCATCATGTGAAGGCTGTTCTTTGTAGAGTGGAATATAATACCTCGCCTTGAGCCTCGGCAACCCCTTGCGAAGTGGCTGCTTTAGGGCATGCTTCACTTGTTTCGCAAGACTAGGGCTTACTTTGCTTTCATCGATCCGTTCAAGGTGAGCTACAGCAAAAGGAAGTGCTTCTTCCAAAAGAGAATCACTGTGGCACCTTAAATGGCAAGCATCATATAAGCTTATTAGTCCGCGCACATCAGTGACGAGCGATTCCCTAAAGTTTCCTTCCTCGTCCTTGAATTTGTTAAAGACCTCTGTGGACCAAAACCAACATGGGAAGAAAAAAAAGTAGTCTATTAGATATTAGGAAGCCGATATGTCTAGTCTTGCTTCTCCTAAAACTTGACTGAGCAATACCAAAGTTTGAGGAAAAGTGTCAAAAAGTCCTAAATTTTTTGTATTTTTGCTAATTTAGTTCCAACTCAAACTTTTAAGCTAATTTTGACCAAATAATACTGATATGGACGCCGACAAGTATAAATTGTAATAATTTTCTAATTTTTTCCTTTTTGTGTGACTTTCTTCCCCCTTTTGCCATCATCGGCCATGCTCGAGTGGCCTAGTATTGCCTTGGCGAGGGTCGTCGTCACCCATCACAGGCGAAGCCTGACTGGGTGAGCCCTGGAGAGGGGAGACCTCGCTTGGTGCTCAAGCCAAATGGCAAGGTCGGCCCTCACCATGGGCATTGCCTTCTCCCAAGCAACCCTTAGCTTGAGCGAGGGCTAGTATTGTCAGGGCTGATTCTCGCCCAATTGGGCCTCGCACGTGACAGGCGACGATGGCCCTTGCCTAGGCGAGGCCAGCCCACTCGGACATGGCCACATGTCGTCCGTTGTCTGTGGCTAGTGACGGGTCACTAACAAATGGAAGGAGAAAGGCAAAAAGAAAATAAAAAAAAGTTAAATCCGAAAAAAGTAAAAAATAATTGAAAAAATAATAAAATATCATTAAAAATTGTCAAAGTCAGCACCGACAGTGTTACATAGGCCGATCAACATTCACATCAATGATATTGGGCTAAAATAAGCCTGAATGACTAAATTGGCACAAAATCAAAATATTTAAACTAAATTGGCACATTTAAAAGGCTTAATACTAAATAGGTTAAGGACTTTTTGGACACTTTTTCCCAACGGTTGCGGCGTTAATTCTCCAAGAAAGGGATTCCTCGGGATATCTTATCGGATTAGTTAGCTTAATCCAAAACATACCTGAAGAAACATTGTAACCTTCCTGTCGCAACAATCGAAAGATAAGAGCGATCACGTGGAGGTCATCGCCCTCAAAATCTCCATGCACAAGTCGAGAGTAACTTTTATGGATTTGTTCTAATTGCTCGTCTATTTCCTGTTCGAAATGGTAGAAAATTCCCAAGCGTTGGATTTGATCAATCAAGTGCAGCATTTGTGAGGGCTTATCCACGACATCAGTCACCATCTTCCTCACCTCTCCTTTCAATCCCTCGATTTGTTCCTCCACTCTTCCGAGGTACTTGAACTCCTGCATATATGTGATACGCTACTTTCAATCAAAGCAAGCATGATATACCTGTATTTATACGCTCCCTCACTTGACCATATGGTAAATTGCTAACCATGGAGTTGGTGGAAGAAGCATATACGAGGAAGTGATCGCCCCATACGCTTGGATGATAATCCGCCGACCGGCGTTCGACCCCATGGCTTGTTCCTTTGTTCAGAGAAGAAGATGGAATTACCGAAACTGGAACCGACATGTCTCCCTTTTTCTGTATGTTTCGTTCGCTGATATGAGACCAGTACACAAGTTGAAGACCAAGGAGCGGCTCTTTGCATCGCAGAGCATCACTACTTGCTGGGTATTTATAGAGAATTGGGTTCACAACCACCTTGTGTTACTTGGACTAGCTTTGAAACAAAACCAATCACATCTGAATGAACATTGCGCGAGTTGATTTTTTTCATATAAAAATAAGATATTCTCCTCATAAAGTAATTCATCTTATCCATCACATCCTTGGTACGATGTTTAGATTGGAATCATTTGTAAAAACTTATTGCTTAGGGATTGATGAACTTTGTACTTTCTCCGAACTAGAACACGGGGTCCTCTTTTGGGAAATTCGAATCTGTTCATATATGCCGCGTGATGATTAGTTCTTTGCTGCAAGCTGAGTCTAATCATAAAGTGTATGCAAATAAATTTTTAGACTTGCAATTTGAATTGTCTACTCGATTGGGGGTTGTTTTGTCGGCATTAAATTAATGACGAAATACCTTTTCATATATCCAAAAAGATGTTTCATTGGAAGATGAAGTGCATTTAGATCATATATATGGATTGTTGTGTGAATCAACAATGGTTGCAAATGGTACTATGTTGATATATTGATCCAAAGGTCAAGAAGGACACTATGTTTATGTTAGATAGGAAAGTAAATATCAAAAAATTTAAAGGTATAAAGATTGGAAGTAATTGCGACTAGCGAAAAGAAAGAATATGACGATAAATTTGCAAAGAACACCGAATTTAGTGATTGATTGGAGGGCTTTACAAAAATAACAATGTGGCTATTAGTAGTAAAAAACGGTTATCTGAACTAAAAAAAAAGGTTCCTAATCTTATTTGAAATTATAAAAAGTTATAACAATGCTTATTCACGAGCGTGGTGAGAATTGACTCACCCATCACTGTTGCTGACGTTCATGGACAAGCTCCTCGTGGAAAAGGTGGTCCTGTAAATGAGGAGTCTGGGGGGCCCTCTCTCTTGTCAAAGGACAAACCCCATCATTCGATTCCACGTCCTCTACACATCACGTGTCATTCTTGCTGCGATTTGCGCATGGACATCGTTTGGGCACATGTACTGATTTCAAAAAATCATCTGGTAATACTGCAAATCAATCAAATCATGTTTGACGCGTGGAGGATGTGAAATTGAATGATAGAGTTCTTCCCTTAGCAAAAAGAAAAAATTAAAAAGAGTGCTGGACTCCTTTGTTCAGAGGTTTGTTCAGAGGAGAAGATGGAATTGCTGCTGCCGGAACCAATGCATCTCCCTTTTGTATGTTTTGTTCGTGGATGTCAGGTCAATACACAAGCTGAAGACCGAGGAGCAGCTCTTTGCAATGCAAAACATCACTCCTTGATGGGTATTTATACACAATTGGTTTCCTAAACACCTTGTTACTTGGACTAGTTTCGAGACAAAACTAATTGCTTCTGAATGAATAGTACACGAGTGAGATACTTTTCATACGAAAAATAGACATTATCCTTCTAATATAATTGATCTTATCCATCACATCCTCGGTACAATGTTTAGATTAGAATCAACTGAAAAAATTATTGCTCAAGGGTCGAGGAATTCTGTATTTTCTCCAAACTAGACCAATGGGTCCTCTTTTGGGAGATTTGGACCCATTCATGTACGTGGTATGATGATTATTACTTTTGTAGTAAGCTGACTATAATCACATAAAGTGTACCGAGTGTATTGCTTTCGACTTACAATTTGAGTTGCTACTTGGTTTGGGGTTGTTTCGCCAGAATTGAGTTGACGATGAAAAACCTTTTGATGACTATAAATAGTTGTTGAATTCATAACAAATAACTTTTCAGTTACAATGAGTTAAAAAGCCAACCGATAAGAAATTATAAGAATCCTAAAATAGCAGTACTCAACATAACCACCACCCAATAGTTACTGTCGGAGAATTGCCAAAAGAAGTCCCAAACTGTTAAACATTTTTTTTTTTGGGCAAATTGAGTTTTAAACTTATATTTGTGTCAATTCAGTCCATTCAGTTAATTTTGACTAGAAATCATCTACATGGATAATGCTAACGTAGACATGGTGTCATTAGCGTTATCAAAGTTGAGGGTCATCTCGATATGAATGGGGTTGTCGGCATCACTCTAATGTAAGCGTAATGGCCACATCATTTTCGGGCGCTCTTTGCCGTTTCAGAATGCAAGGGCTTCTTGGAACTCCAGGAGGTCGGTGACACAGCGGAGCTTTAGGGGGAGATGAGGAGAGACGAGAAGGGAAAGGAGGTACTGGTGACTGGTGAGGGGCAGAGGCGTGGCGTTGGTGCTGGTGGGAGGAATCGAGAAGGGGTCTTTGGAGGAGACTTGTGGTGGTGGGGGGGTTGTGTGGAGGGAGAGAGGAGGGTGAGATTGTCTTTTGTGGTTTGGAAAAGAAAAATGTTTCCTTATATTCGTAAGAAATTGATCTGATTCGGTCCAGTCCGTTTGGTTTCCACCTTTGGATCAAGACCGCTCATTGGTTCCAATTTTATGGAACCATGAATCAAACTAGCAGCCATGAAACCACTTAGAATTGATCGGTCCGATATGGTCCGAGCAATTCTTAGTTCAATTAGTTCCTGTTCCACACTCCTATCATATAGAATAGTCATCATCTGTGTTCGTGATTTCCAGCTAAAAATGTATGGATTTGTTAAATTGGCATAATTATAAAAGATTTAGGTCCTAATTGGTAAAAAAAGAGGTTAATGATTGAACTGATATAATTAAAATATATTTATGACTTTTTTAGTATTTTTTGAACAATTACCTAAACATTTATCTAAAATAAATTACATATAAAAAAATCGCTACTTGATAATTATATGTCGATATCAATGACTTTGTCCTTAGTGAAGACTTTCATCCGAAACTGATGTTTGTTATCGATAATTTCTTTGGTAAGTCATCGATATCCTTCAAGTTGTCTACTATACGTATGACTTTTGTTATTCACCAAGCTCAATTATTATCAATCAAGTACGTCGCTTCTTGATTAACCCCTAAAGTTAGCCTTTCTTTCTCTAAAAATGTCTGGATTTATTAAATTAGCATAATAGTAAAATATTTAGGACCCAATTGGTAAAAAAAAGATTAATGAATGAATTGATATAATTATAATAGATTTATGATTTTTTTTTAGTAATTTTCTGAACAATTACTTAAACATTTATCTAAAAGAAATTATATATAAAAAATATCACTACTCGATAATTACATGTCGATATCAATAAATTTGTCCTTAGTGAAGATTTTCATCCATGACTGATGTTTGTTCGATATCCTTCAAGTTGTCTATTGGTAGTATGACTTTTGTTATTCACCAAGCTTTACTATTATCAATCAAGTACGTGGCTTCTTGATTAACCCCTAAAGTTAGCCTTTCTTTCTTTTTGTGGTGGATTGACGGTGGGTGAAGCTGGATTCATCATCTTGGAATCATTTGTCAAAGTCACGTCATACTTATGGACACTATTCATGTTGCTTCCGTTGGGATTAAGAACTTCTTCTTCTTGCAATGGAGCGGCAAGGGTTCCAGTCGTACCATAGATAATAATCGAATTAGTACGGACTAAAAAGCTAGACAATAGACTTCCATCTCGCATATAGACAAATGTAAGAGTTCCCCCTCAATCATAGATAATCATTGAAATTGCAAGAAGCCGGACGATAAACGTTCTTTCCATTTTGCGTGTCAAATGCAAACTAGCAATCGACCTGGTGGCCGCTCGAGCAAGAAAGTCTATTGTTTTAAAAGGTGATGTGATTGAACACCCCCATCACTCTTTGCCAACATTCATGGACAAGCTCGTCGTGGAAAACGTGCTCCTGGAAATAAGGAGTCTAGGGGCCCTATCTCTTGTCAAAGGACAAATCCAATTACTTCAATTCCACGCACTTTACACATCAGATTTCATTCTTCTTGCGATCTGCACAAGGGCATTGTTTGATAGTAGGGACGATCAGTTTCTCGGATGATCTGATTTTCTCTTGGAATTGGAAATCATATAGATAAGATCGGTTCCTCGATCTCTTGGATTGAGAACTGAACCGGCTGGTCTTGGGACTGAGAAAATTATTAAAAAAAAGTTGAGTTTTTTTTTTACTTTTTTTTTTAAATTTCTTTTGATTAAGTTGGGTAAGAATTAAAACTTCAGAAATTTAAATTGGGTTATTTTATCTTGGGACATGTGCACTAGAGTCCTAAAACTTGTAGCGAAAGTGCAAGTGAGTCCTAAAACTTGCAAAAAGTGCAAATAAGTCCTAAAACTTGTCATTTTCGTTCATTTTAGTCCATCCGTTAATGGCGTCCACTCTATCTCACGGAAAATGCTGACGTGGCTTATTTTATTATTATCTCTCTCCTACGTGGCGATTCACGTCAATGGCTGACTCCAAGTCTTCAAAACGACGCCGTTTTGGAGAGTCGCATGCCTCCAAAACGGCGTCGTTTCTCCCTATTAATTAAAATTAAAATTTTAAAACTAAATATTATTTTAAATTAATTTTTTTAAATATATATTTATTAAGAAATTGCTAAAACTTTTATAATTGCTCATACTTTTAATTTAATTAATTTTTCTTCAAAATTTAAATTTAGATTTAAGTTTTTTAATTTTAACTTTAAAAATATCAAAAATTAATTTATTTTTTAATTTAAAATTTACTAATTTTATTTTTTAAGTTAATTTTTTAATTATAAAGTAAATTACATTTTACTTATAAAGTTTTTAATAAATACATTTTCAAAAATTTTACGAATTCATTTTTTAATATATCTTATATGACCTAATTAATTTTTTAAATTTAAATAAATTTTAATTTTTAAAAAAAAATTTACATTAAAAATTTCTAAATTTTACACATTTAAAAAAATTAAACTTTTTAAAATTTTTAAAATTTATATTTATATTTTAAATTTTAAATAATGAAATTGAATTAATTTATAATTAAATTAAATTAAATTAAACTAATTTTATAATTAAATTTTGTTAAATTAAATGAAATTCGTAATTTTATTAAATTAAATTAAACAAAATTCATAAAAAAGTTTAATTTTTTTAAATGTGTAAAATTTAGAAATTTTAATTTAAAATGTTTTAAAAAATTTAAAAAAATACATTTTATTTAAATTTAAAAAATTAATTAGGTCATAAAGGATATATTAAAAAATGAATTCGTAAAATTTTTGAAAATGTATTTAAAAATTTTATATTAAAAAATTTATGAATAAAATGTAATTTAATTTATAATTAAAAAATTAACTTAAAAAATAAAATTAGTTAATTTTAAATATTTATTTTTTATATTTTTAAAGTAAAAATTAAAAAATGTAAATCTAAATTTAAATTTTGAAGAAAAATCAATTAAATTAAAAGTATGAGAAATTATAAAAGTTTTAGCAATTTCTTAATAAATATATATTTAAAAAAATTTATATTTTTAAAAATTTAATTTAAAATTAATTATTTTAATTAATAGGGAGAAACGACGCCGTTTTGGGGGCATGCGACTCTCCAAAACGACGTCGTTTTGAAAAATTGGAGTGAGCCATTGACGTGAATCGCCACGTAGGAGAGAGATAATAATAAAATAAGCCACGTCAGCATTTTCCGTTAGACGGAGTGGACGGCGTTAACGGAGGGACTAAAATGAACGAAAATGATAAGTTTTAGGACTTATTTGCACTTTTTGCAAGTTTTAGGACTCACTTGCACTTTCGCTACAAGTTTTAGGACTTCTAGTGCACATGTCCCTTTTATCTTTAATTAAATGCAAATAATTCATGAAAAATTTAATTGGTCCGGTCTAGTTCCCATTTGGTTCTTAGAATCGAGAACCTGACCGCCTAGACAGCTATTTTACTTTTGGAAATCGAGGACCGAACTGGCACTTATAGGAATTGAACCAAATTGATTGATTCGGATAATTTCTGATTTAGTCGGTTCAACTTGCTCAGCTCTATGTGGCAGTTTGCACCTGTGCCGGTTTGGTAAATGTCATCTGGTAATGCCACGAACCAATCAAATGATGTTTGATGCGTAGGGATGTGAAATTGAATGATAGAGTTTGTCCCTTAGCTAAAAAAAAATAAAAAGAAGTGCTGGGCACCTCACTTCTTTTTAGGAGCAGTTTATCCACGGTCGCTTTTTCCATGAATGTATGCAAAAATTGATGTTGGTGCCAGATGTCATCGGAAATGGAGTCCGTTAAGTACGAATTAGGTCACGGATAACCGGATTTTGCCCCTGGCCGTTCGATAGAGGGCAAAAGAAGAAAAATAACCTCATAATTCCTTATTTAATGGGGTTGTCCGATCTCAAATCGGACGATTCTTATATGCAGATCACATGACCTGGAGGTCTTTAGATCAGGTGATTCGGGTTCGATCTCATCATGTTCTAAGTAGTAAACCTCGTTACTCAAGCCATCGAAAGGTCAATGGCATGCAAAAGGGAAACGACGTATATTGTCCGGCTTTTTACTATTTTGATAATTATCTATGGTACTGTAACAGCCCACATTTTTTTACTTTCCTTCCCCACCTCTTCTTTCTTCTTTCTCTCCTCCCCCCCCCTCTCTCTCTCTCTCGACATTCTCTTCTCCCTCTCTTTTTCTTGGTTTCCCGCTGGACCGCTGCTTTTCCCCTGCTTTTGTCGACTTTCTCATTCTCTCTCCTCTATCCTTTCATCTAACAGGCAAAGGGGGCCCACGTTTGTGGGATTTGGATAACCTAACCTAGCGTTAGGGTGACCTAGCAATCTCAGCCCTCCAATTTGTGCCCCAACTTGCGCTCATTCCCTCATTCTCTCTCTTCTTCCCCTTGGCTCTCGATGTCTTCTTCCTCGGGGGGGGGGGGGATTTCTTCTGGTTCGCTTCTACTTCTGCTGGTCGCTCCATCCTCCATTGTTCTTTACCCTCGTTGAAGCTCTGCCTCACTCGCCCCGCCACCCGCCACTTTACTCATCTACTCCGCGCCACACGACGTCACCCCTGCTCGTCGTGGTCGTGTCGTCATCTGTTGCGTTAGCCGCGAAACTCCGCCATCCCGATGCCGTTCATGTTGTTCCTTGGCCATTGCCGCCTTCTCCCAACGCCACCCTAGCCGTGTGACACCGCACGAAGTTCGCCGCATCTTACACCATCGCGTCGCCCTTGCCCTCGAGCCTTCTATGCCCTGTTTCCCCTATTGTCAACCACCGAACTAGCCACTATTCACTGTCATTTCGGGCCTCGCCGACAACTCCCGCCGCTTCACTTATGAGCTCGGCCACCCTCCCACGGCCAAGGACTACCGCCGGGAAGCTCGTAGGAAGTTCGCTGGAGCTGGCCGAAGCCTTCCCAAAGCTGCCTCGAAGCAGGACCTTCCCATACATGGTGTCAGACCAGAGATTGAAGGTCCGTAGCAAGCTCGAGCGCGATCGAAACTTTAGAAAATCACGTCGCCAATCACATTTAATGCGTGATTTGAGGTGAGTAGACCTCCTAAAATTTAATTAGGGATGTGTATTGCCTTAGTAGAATTATTAGGGCAAATTATGTGAATTATGATGTGAGTGGATGAGATCGGTGTAATATGGTCGGGTGTTGGAAGCCAAGGAAGTATGATGCGATGGAGCGAGTACAAGGCCAATTGGGTCCGAGATATAAATTGGACATCGAAAAAAGTCCACTTGGAGGCCGGTGGACCGACATTTAGCAGAAGTTGCACTGTGACGTTGATATAAGATAGGAAGACTAATTAGGGTTTTAGGCCGGTTGTGGACGACCTTAACTTATTGATTGTGCAATTTATTTAATTATTGATTTTATTGTGCAATTGATTTAATTATTGATTTAAATTTTGTAATGTATTTAATTACTGGCAATTTATTTAATTATTACAATAATTGTTTAGTTGAGAAGTGGTTGTGCGGAGTGTCGAAAATTCAAGCTAGATGAGCGCGGAATAGAAAGACAAGTGGAGAGTAAGTATGACAGGATAGAGAGTGAGATTGGACTATGTCTTAGGTGACTAAGGAGACGTGAGGTGCGAATAGGGACCCTAGGGCAATGGCAGACCTAGTTTTGGGTTAGGGGGTTGGCTCACTGAGATACTTTTCAGGTATGAGTTGACTTTAAAGGTGAGTCCTCTAGGGGTCGTCAAGATGGAGGCCCGTGCTTCCGTTGGAGACTAGAAGAACAACGACAAGTCTTAGGATGTCGCACTCATAGACCGAAAGAAAGGAGAAAGAAATTTAGGAACCGTTGCGCGCTCGGAAAGCGGGGCGTGATAGGTAGGGCTGGAAATCTTTTTCCTATGTTGCAAGAAGAAAAAGAAAAGTGTCTATAAGAACTACCAATGAATCCAAGATCCTGGCAGAGCCAATCGAGAGCCCCACCACCAACTAAGTAGGCCAATCAAATTGTATGTAGAAAATGGTATACTTCTTACACTTTGATGATTAGACTTAGCTTTTTACAAAAAGGATAATTATCAAATGATAGAGGGCAACTTTGTTGAGGGAAATAATGATTAGACTCGGTATATTACCAATTTAAATTACAATTTAATGATTGAGGGCGATCTTATTTTATTTTCTTTTTTTGGGTGAAAATTGGATAGATTTAAGCTCCGTTCATTTCACAGAAAATATAGCATTTCCGGAAAATATTTTTGAAGAAATCATTTTTAAGGAAAATGATAATATTTTTCTGGTATTCATTTATCTAAGGCCGCTGGCTTGCCAGCCTCGAGCGAGGTCGATGCACACTGTTAGAGGCCGTTAAAGGTAAACGAAAAACACAAAAAAGGTTTTTCCCCTTCAAAAAAGTGAAAAATATTTTCTTCACTTTTGAAGGTATTTTTTTCATTGGTGGAAAATATTTTCCCCGACTATTTTATTTTCTGTGAAAAGAACACCGAAAAATTCGGAAAATATTTTATTGGAAGTTATTTTCCGTGAAACGAACAGAGCCTTAATCATACAACAATGAAAATACTTATGTCCTTTTTTTTCCTCTCAACAAACATGAGATAATGTGAAAAAAGAAACACGCAGGTATTCACTATTTCCCTTCTCTCATTCTTCTTTTTTTCCTCTTTATTTTATTATTGCTTTCCGAAGACAAATTATCTTTCCTCTTTCTGCGCAAATGATTGCACTTTGGTTCTTATGTATTTTCAAATCAAACTAAAGTCTAATATAAATTTTTGTGCATTTTTTATACCTTAAATAAAGAAGTTAACAACTTCGATGCGATCACCGAATGTTATGGCACTAACTTGTTGCATAACTGATTATTAATCTTGATTGAACGATAATTTATAATAGCATTGTATATGTTATATTCTTATTTTGTTAGCTGAAGTGAGTTATAATATGGCTAACCTTGCCTGTTATGTAAAGAAATGTTGAAACTATGAGGAAATCTAAAACCTACGACAAGAGATGAAACATCATCTATCAATTTTCAAGCAATCACTTTACGAGTTCAAGATAAATGAAAAATATATGGGAAAACCATTAAAAAAAGGCCTCAATAAGTTGCATTGGAATCAATT
This sequence comes from Melaleuca alternifolia, assembly GCA_019926035.1. Lineage (NCBI taxonomy): Eukaryota > Viridiplantae > Streptophyta > Magnoliopsida > Myrtales > Myrtaceae > Melaleuca > Melaleuca alternifolia. The sequence goes on from JAGKPW010002165.1 coordinate 454,626, forward strand.
CAATCACAAACTTTTCAATTACATCAATTAGTCATACACCTTTTCCCATTGGTACCAATTCAACCCATTCAATCAATTTAGATTGGAAATTACCAATGTGAATGTCGGCCATCTCACATGATGGACAAGCGCCAACCTCAACAATTTTTAAATAATATTTTATTAACTTTTAATTAATTTTTTTGAATTTTTCTTTTTCTTTCTTTTTTCTTCTCTTTTCCTTCTTTTTATTTATTTATTTTACTATTAAGGATCGGCCACTGATTGATGCCTAGCCACTCCCTTGAACCCTTGACAGAAAAAGCAAAAAAATAAAGAAGGAAAAGACAAAAGGAAAAAGAAAAGAATAAACATTATTTAAAAAATTCATGTTAATGCCGGTCGTGCTACGTAAAATAGTTGGCATACATGTAGCATTTTCCGATCAATATTGATTGTATGTGCTCCATTTGTATCAATGCAAAGTGTTCAGTATTAAATTGATTCAAGGGATAAATTTACTAGAAATCTTATAACTTGACATGAAAATGTAAGAGAGGCCTAAAACTTGCAGAAAATGCAATCGAGTCTTAAAACTTGTCAAGTTAATTTAATAAAGTATCTCCGTAAATCTGTCTAATTTGATGAACGAAAAATGCTAACGTGTGTTAAAATTTGTCAAGTTAATTCAATAAAGTCTCTCTGTAAATCTGTTTAATTTGACGAATGGAACGTTAGTATTTTCCATTCGTCAAATTAGACAGAGCTAACGAAAGGATTTGATTGAATCAACTTGACAAGTTTTTGGACTCGATTGCACTTTTTGCAAGTTTTAGGACTTTTGGTGTACTTATTTTTTGATCCAATTGAAAGTTTTATGATTAAACTAATGTTTATTGACTTTTTTTATACTTTTCCCAAAATATACAGGGTATCACTTTTCCCTTAATTGGTACTTGGATTATTGCTGGTTTTGTGGCATAGTGTGGATACTAAGTTGTAATTTGGATTACGTCCTAAATGATCCATCACAGTAGTGTAGATCATCTAACGTGGATTTTTGTACAAAAAGATAAAGAGGGGAAGGCAATATGCCATAATCATTGAGGTGCTTGTGAGAGTATCAGGCAATAGTCTCACATTGGATAATTGACGTGGTGATAAGTAGTTAATATGCCACAAGCTCCTAACTCGTTGACTCGAGTTTTTGAACAAAAATGAGTCCAACTAGATATACTAAATAGCTCAAACTCGTGCTCTCTCTGGATAAACTATGAAGGTAATGGGCTTTCTACTGTACATTACAATAATACATATGTTGTGCATGTAGACTTAAAGACATAATATCACATTCTTGAAGTGCCTCTAATTGAATTGGACATGTGCCGCGCACGCAATGTCACTTATGGATCGGCGGTATTTATCACTATAGTGAATGCCCTTTTCTTCTTATGGGGAATGCTTGGCCAAGAGACCTCCCTAATGTATTTCTAAACTTCGATTGTAATCCATAACCTTCCAAGCTAAACAATGTGGGGTCAATTCCTGCTACTCGTTCTGTTCACAAGAGAAGTGGCGTTGAGTGTGGTCCTTCTGAGTTTAGATCGCTAAGACAAAGTGGTTTTGCGACCTTATTTGACATACGACTCTATCCAACGAGCAAAACGAGAACTCATTCTCTCACACTTTGTTTTCCCTAAGGAACCAAAGTTGGTGGCATAAACTAAGGTCAATTTTCCAATTCCATTTAATCTTATACTCCTCCATGCTGTGCCAAACAAGAACGATTTCCAAAATAATTTAAAATTTTGCTTAATGCTTTTTCTGGACAAAAGATGGTTCTGATTTCTGAAGAAGGGCTGGCACTTGAGCGGGCTGAATATACTAGAGTCTGGCTTTAGGCCCATGAAGTAGTGGGCTCTCTCAGGTTTCGTCCCATTTTCTCAAATATACTATTTGAGAAAAATTATTTTATGCTTAATATATTATGAAAATATTTCACAGGATTTAAAACGACCTTAAATGTCCAAAAAAGTTCGATAAAATTAAACGTTAAGAACGCGAACAAAGTTCAAAGCAGAAGGACCACCAAATAGTCTACAGTAAATGAGAAATTTCAAGATATATAAAAAGAAAGAAAGAAATCTCTTCCTCAGTATCCACGTTTCATCTTCTTCCCCAAAATCAAGCTTCTGGCACGATCCGCTTGGAGTCTCAGGTACAAAAACTGGTTCGATGGGTCGAGATCGATGCTAACAACGATGTGAATCTTGGGGTCGTGGAGGGCATGCCACGTTAATATGTCTGTGTAGGTGAACACCTCGAATACGACCAAATCGGACGTGAGGTTGCTTGAGTCGAAGAATTCTGCCTTGTTTGGGCACTTCAGACCCAGGGATTGTCGAAGGAGAGAGAAAGGGATCGACGGTGACGAGCTCACTTGTGCCACGAAGCTCGCCTTTGTTGTGCAGGAGCTCGTGTTATTGGTGTGGAGATCAGATTGAGGTCTCGAAAAGGCCAATGAAGAAATGATGTAAATTTTCATTAGCAATATTCCCCGGATGCAACTGCCGGATAGTTGGAGGATTCGGATCTCTCAATTTAATAGTGATGATGTGCACGAAATTGCTGGTGTTCTGGAATGACAAATCGTTTCCTAGAACAAAAATGCTGGATTCTCAGACTGCTGATGCTTTGCGAAGAAAATTTATGTTTCTAGAGTGGAAAATTGTCGAAATTGTTGGGAAAGAAAATCCATGTCCTGCCTCTAGACAAGCTTTGCATCCCATTGTGGACAGAGAGAACTTTACCATAATGATCATTACTACATGTATACACGCGCACACACTTGTAAAAGGTGAAAGACAGAAGCAATGGCTATCAACCCCCTTGAGAGGGAGAAAGCTTGCGGTCTTAACAGTATCATCGCCACATCTTGAGCACTAGTAGGATTAAACAAATTCACGAGTATAATATCACAAATAGAACCACTAAAACGTTTCTCAATTCCGACTTTTTAAACAACTCCTTCCGATTGATTTTCCTCCTTCTTGAAGATCCTATTGAACCAACATTTCCGATATCGTTCAAACGCTCGTCGCTTATTTCCGTTTCTCTAGCAACTTTCTCATGGCATCTTCCTTTTGCTGCTGGACGAAAGAAATGCGTACCATCAATGTGAGTTTAAATCTTTACATAATGAAAAGAGACGTTGCATGATCTTTTAGCGACATTACTTGTAATCTTGCCAAGTTCCTTCTTGTGGTCCTCTTGGTAAGGGGCTAACGAAGAGAGATGTCACATGATCTTTGAGCAAGGTTCCGGAATGGGTGTAATTATCCCTATCGCTATACAACACGTGAATCATCCGCGAGAGATTGAGAATTCGCATCAGAATTGGCACTTGAACTGCTGTTGGACGAAGAAATTCTTCGTTAATGTCCTTCCATGCATTGGCCACTCGTTTCCGCAGTTCTTTTACGGCTTCATGCTCCGAAACGTTGTGTTCTTTCATGAACAACTCCACTGCAGATGCTACGTGCCCCCTCTTTTGCTCAAGCTGCACGCCAAACGACACTGGTTTCATTACATCGACATTGTTTCCGACTGAGCGGTGGTCGAGCTGATCTTATTAGATTATTAGAGGATGATAATGTTTTTATCATACCTCGTGAGAGACAATGTCGTCCATGAGCCGACAGATAATTTGCGAAGCCTTCAAGATCTTGCAGTCACCAAGCAACCATTCAAAAGCATATTTTGTGACCACATCGCCCATTCCCACAAGTGATGTGATTGCTAACGTTTCATAGCCGGTCGTTAATAGTGCGAGGGGCATGTATTCCTCTAGCGTTGGTGTGTAGTTGGTATGGAACCATTTGACTTCGCGAAAGTACACTCTCGCTTGCTTCTTCATCTGACAAATCAAACATGAACAAGCACGTTAGCGTTTCTATGTAAAAATCGTGTTCGATCCATGCAAAGTGGATCGATGATGCTTACGGCTCTTTTTGCATAGATGAGGCGGTATGATCTTTCCTTTGTGGCCACTTCATTCCCTATCGCGTCATAGAGATCGAGAAGCACCTTATACCAAGCTTGCATATACTCTGGCAGTCCACCCATGGCATCAACATCCCACCTGAATTTGAGTCCCGAAAAAGATGGTACACTTTGACTTTTTACGAAATCGACCGAATTCGGAAGTTGGAGAAAAGAAAATTAAATGTGAGCTACAGACTTCTCAATTGCTTCGGTGAGGATTACGAGTTCTTCCAAAGTGCCATAAACGTCGTAGATATCGTCGAGAGTAGAAATTAGGGCAATCACTTTGGCTAGCATATCTCTGGCCATGGCAAACTCCGGCTCAAAATATACTCCTGAGATCCAGAAGAACAATTCGACAATCCTGTCTCTAGTGAATGGGAACTTGGTTGCAAATTTTATATCCTTCCACCACCTATGATTGGACAAATAGGAGAGAAATTGACGGTAATTCAGCTCGACGACTTTAATAGTTTAAACTCATTTTTGTTCTCTTGTGAAGGACTATTTAAAACACTGTTTAGAAGGGTAAATTGAAGTAATTAAGACGAGTAAACTAATTTTAGATTTTGCTGTCACATGAAATTGATTAACCTTGTAATCTTGCCGAGTTCCTTCTGGTGTTGCTCTTGCAGTAAGTTGAAGTCTAATTCAGCCAGGTCGAGCAAGACTTCGTCATGTGAAGGCTCTTCTTTGTAGAGTGTAATATAATATCGCGCCTCGAGCCTCGGCAACCCCTTGCGAAGTGGCTGCTTTAGGGCATGCTTCACTTGTTTCGCAAGACTAGTGCCTACTTTGCTTTCATCGATCGATTCAAGGTGAGCTACAGCAAGAGGAAGTGCTTCTTCTAAAATAGAATCACGGTGGCACCTTAAGTGGCAAGCTTCATATAAGCTTAGCAGTCCACGCGCATCGGTGACGAGCGATTCTCTAAAATTTCCTTCCTCATCCTTGAATTTTTTAAAGACCTCTATGCAACCAAAACCAACGTGGGAAAAAAGACATAGTCTGTTAGATACTAGGAGGTTGATATAACTAGTCTCGCTTCTCCTAAAACTTGACCGATCAATACCAAAGTTTGCCGCATTGATTCTTCAAAAAATAATATATAAAAAAAGGATTCTTCAGGATATCGTATCCGATTGGTTAGCTCAATCTAGAACGTACCAGAAGAAACATTGTAACCTTGCTGTCGCAGCAATCGGAAGATAAGAGCAATCATGTGAAGGTCGTCGCCCTTACAAACTACATGTACAAGTTGAGAGTAATTTCTATAGATTTGTTCTAATCGATCCTCTACTTCACGTTCGAAATGATAGACAATTCCCAAGCGTTGGATTTGATCGATCAAGTGCAGCATCTGCGAGGGCGTATTCACGACATCAGTCAGCATCTTCCTCACCTGTCCTTTCAATCCCTCAATCTGTTCCTCCACCCTTCCAAGGTAGTTGAACTCCTGCATGTATGTTATGCGCTACTTTCAATCGAAGAAGCATTACGGTCATTCACATGAACACATGAGAGATTGCTAACCATGGAGCTGGTGGGAGAAGCATATACGAGGAAGTAATCGCCCCATATGCTCGGATGATAATCCGCGCACCGACGTTCAACGATGCGGCCCGTTCCTTTGTTCGGAGAAGAAGTTGGAATTACCGAAACTGGAGCCGACATATCTTCCTTTTCTCTGTGAGTATCATTCGTGGATATCAGGCCAATGCACAAGTTGAAGACCAAGGAGTCGCACTTGATGGGTATTTATAGGCAATTGAGTTCACAACCACCTTGTTACCTGGGCTAGTTATGAGACAAAACCAATCACAAGTTGATTTTTTCCATATAAAAAGAAGCCATTCTCCTTAAAATATAATTAATCTCGTCCATCGCATCCTTGATACGATGTTTAGGTTGGAATTACTTAGGAAAAATTATTGGCTAAGGATCGTTGAATCTTGCATTTCTTCCAAAATAGGCCAAAGGGTCCTCTTTTAGGAAATTTGGACCGCACGATGATAGCTGAGTCTAATAATAAAGTATACGAATATATTGTTTTTGACTTACAATTTGAAATGTCTACTCGGTTGGTGGTTGTCTCGTCGGAATTGAATTGACAAAGAAATATATATTTCAATATATCAAAAAAGATGATTCCCCGAAATTGAATCGACGTGGAAGTACCTTTGGAATATATATGATCAACGTGTGAATCGGAAAAGTTGCCAATGGTGCTTTGTTGATAAAAAGAGAGAGTAATAACAAGAAATTTAATGGTACGAATGATGGAGACAATGTCAATTAGTAAAAGATAAAGATAAAGATATATCTGAAAAAAAAACATTGAGATTTGTGATTGATTTAAGAGATCTACACATGATACGATTTGACTATTTAAAATATATAATCAATGGTTATAAACTGTTATTGAATTCAAAACTAATGACTTCCTACTCATATTTGTAGTTACAAGAAGTTACAACAATACTTATTCACAAGAAGTTATACAAATCATAAAATAACAATACTTAGCACAGACACTCAATAGTTACTTATCCAAAAAAATTGCCACTTAGCAATTACATATTGATGTCAATAACTAATGTTTATTGTCAATTACTTTTTTTGGTGAGTTGTCAATATTCTTCAAGTTGTTCATTGTTCTTTTTATCGATGATTTCTTTTGTTCACCAGACTTTACTATTATTAATTAAGTCCTTGTCAATCATTTCCAAAAGTCAAGTCATTTGGTGGTGTGAATAGTAGTGAAGCTCGATTTGCTCTGCCAAAATCTTGGATTCATTCGTTCAGTCATGTCATTCCTATAGACATTATTCTTGCAATCGAGTGGGAAGAGTTTTGGCTGGACCATAGATAATCATCAAAATGGTCAAAAGCGGGACAATAAATGTTCTTTTACTTTGCATGTCATCATGTAAACCAGCATCATCATGTAAGGAGGTTTAGTACTCAAACAGGACAATCATCAACAAATTCTTAAATCTATTGTATTTGTACAAATTCAGTTTTAAACATTTTATTTATACAGTTGACTCCAAAATATTTTCATTTTTTGAGTCAATCTGGCCAATTTTTTTTTGGAATTGTTGACGTGAATGATGGTCGTCTTACACAAAATAATCGGCACTGACGTGAATATTTTTAATAATATTTTATTTTATTTTTAATTTTTAATTTTTAATTATTTCTTTTCTTTGCTTTTGTTTTTTTAATTAGGGCGAGGCCAAAGCGAGGGCCCGTGACGGCCTTGCCCTATATGGATGAGGTCGCGATGCCCTTACTTGGGCCTAGCAACACGTTGCCGGCCCTAAATTACAAAAAAATAAAGAAAAGAAAAAGGGAAAAATTAATTTGAAAAAAATTAAAATATTATTTAGATTATCTACATTAAAATCGGTCTTATCATGTAGGATGGTCAGCATCCACGTTAGCGATTTTTGCACAAAATTGGCCGGATGTAGTTATTTTCGAAAAGGCGAAAAGTTTCGGACTCAATTGATACAATTAAAAAATTTAAATTTAAATTTGCACGCTTACGATAATTTTAAGATTTTTTTATTAATAATTCTCCCCATCTTAAAAGGTGATATGTTTTTAACATACAAGGACAAAACCGTCATGAAAAACGTGATGCTAAAATAAGGAATGTCATCACTCTCGCCAACATTCGCGGACGAAGAAACTCTACATGAAAAACGTGTTCCTGAAATCACTTTTGCCAACAGTCATGGACAATAAGATTTTGCCCAAAAATGTTGGTGAAAGCGAGGGTGGAGTGAGATCTTGTCACGTTTTAAGAAGCAGCCTTTACATGATGATTGATAGTTCACATTTTTGTCTTGCAAGATAGAAATAATCTTTATTATCTCGCTTCTTCCTATTTCAATGATTATATATGGTGCGGATGGAACTTCGTTTTGCTAAATTTTAAGAAGAAGAAGTGCCTAATCCCAACCACCTTCGAATACAATAAGAACAATGTCTGGACATAAAACTAGGAAAGACATGGCTTGACAGATGAATCCAACATTGTGGTTGGGCCAATCGAGCTCGGCTACCAACATAATAAGTTACTCGAATCATAAATTGAAAACAACATACTTCGCATGTTTTGTGATAAAACCTGGCCTGTCACAAAAGGATAGCGTAACAAGTTTCGTGAAAAAAGGATCCTTGGTCTAGTTATGGAAGAGACACAAAATTTATTGCTTCATAAGCAATAACTTCCAGGTTTTAGAAATTCCACCTTCTTCTCTGGACAAAGGAACAGACGATGCGGTTGAAAACTGGCGAGAGGATTTTCATCCGAGCATTTGATGTGATTACGATTGAAGCAACAAATCAAACAACAAAACATCAGCATGGTTATAATACGAAATCTTCTCAAATCATCATGAATATAACTTACCAAGCAAAGCATCGTCGACCTGATTAATTTAGAGACTTTTTCCTTGATTTGTTTCTACTCAATTTTATGTAGAAAATCATTATCTTTAGATTTCCACTATGATTACAGGTGATGACATCCCTGTTCAATATCTCTCTATTTATACCGTAAGTATCAACAAAATCAGTGTGCTTCATTCATGCGATCCTCTGTTTATCTTTATGGTAGATGAGTGCCGAAAGGGAACACTTATTTTTTTTATGTTAAAAAAAGTCCGATGTAATCATGCCATCTCCTTCTTCAAACCTGAAATTTCCATTTTCTTCAAATATCAATGTGGCGAACTTTGTTACATTGAAGCTAAAGGGAGACTAATTTTTGTTTTGGGAGACATGGATATTGTCTCTTATCAAAAGTCGGGACTTCGTGGTTTCCTTATCGAAGAGATAGTTACACCGCCATGGACTTGGACATCTGAAAATGGAGCTGAAGTCTATGATTTAAGATATACATCACGGCAGCGAGGTGTGTTGGCCCCAAAAAGAAAAGAAGAAGAAGAAGAAGAGCCTAAGAGGAACTCATTTTCTCAAAAAATGGCCTGAAATAATCAACTTATCCTCAAATAAAGGCCCAGTGAACATATGCATTTCCCACACCAATTCCCAAACCATAAACTTTGACATTTTTGTCTAAAGGTCAATTATCCAAAATATGCATCATGGAAGTGATTTTTCGTAAAATCTTGGCCCAAAAAGGGGAAGAGAGAGAGAGGAAAATTTCAAATAAAGGCTCAAAGTGAGCTTAATTTTTTTTTTTAAAATAGCTCATAATAGACTTTACTTTCAAATAAGAGTATGAAGTAATTGACTTAATTTCAAATAAAGGCTTAGCGAGTATGTGCATTCACATGCCAATTTCCAAACCATAATCAAGGGCATTTTCATTCAATTTTTTTTCTCTGTCTTTCTTCTTTTCTCTCTTCATCTTCTTCTCCCTTCATCCTCCCGAAAACTCTCAGATTCATCTTCTTCAAAATATAGAATTTCCTTCAAGGACCGGCAGCTCAAGAGCCCGAGCACTTAGGATCGAGTTCGCGGCCTCTAGGGTGGTGATGGTGATGCTCGTGATGATCTAGCTGTTATCCTTCCTCCGTCAACCCACTTCAGCCGTCTTTGCTTCCGCATCTGCGATCGCCTAGCGGACTTCCGATTCAATTCCACCCTCTTCCTCTGGATTTGTAAGAACTCGTCTTCAGAGCCTGAGCTTTGAATTGAGTGATGGTGGTGGTGGTTGTTATTCTCAAGGAGGAATTAGAATTCCCGTCCAAGGAAGCCGCATTAATAGTCGAATACTTACAACCGACACACAAAACATCAAATTAGGAAAGGGAAAAAAAAGGGAGAATCTGTTAATACTAGTTCAAATTATGATAATACTCCAAGATCTGAGTCGGCTAATGGAGAAAAGCACACAGGACCAGATCCAAATGGTGTTTATCTAATTCAGAGAGCATGCTTCGGATTCTCTTCGAGTCGAATAATGGCTGATCTGAGTTTTGCCGATAAACTGAGAACTCAGCGGGATCGAGTGATCTGACCGCACCTTCGACTCCCAAAAGGCACCACGAAGTTCCATTAGGATACTCTACAAGGCCGAGGACGAGGTAGGCATCACAAGGATTCTCAATCCAATGCATCCCATCATTCAATAATTTCTGTGAAGCTCCCCACCTCGGACGGGAGAAGTCAATAATCCAACACTAGGACATCACACAGAGCATGCCATCTTCTCTGAGCTAAAACATGCTCTTCTTTCCATCATCTACCAGCCTTGTTGCATTGCTTCTTGAATCAGTGTCCTAGAATTTACAGAGAGCCCACTTCTCGTTCATGTAGTTGCAATGCCGACTTCTCGTTTATGTAGTTACACTGCTATCTACTCATTTCATTTGCTTTATGTAAGTTATATATGTAGATGACCATGCTTGAGAACTAATGGGAGATTGGTATGAAAATAGATAGAACGAACTGAGGAACGCAAAAGCGAAAGATTAAACTAAGTGGGTCCTATGCCTTAGGGTAGAACTTATCATGTAAACCGAACGGAGGATTTCACCGGGGATCGAAGACATGAAGATGCTAACACGTTCAAGAAACAACAAGACGAAGAGTTGGTTGGACAAAGAAAGGAGAAGATGATGAATAGAGAGAGGAAATATTCTGCATGAAAATGCCCCTAATAATAACTTGGAAAATGATGCAGATGCTTGCCAGACCCTTATTTAAGATTAAGTCGATTACCTCGTATTCTTATATAAGACTTAGTCTCCTTAGGCCTATCTTTGGAGAAAATAAGTTGATTTCGAGTCATTATTTGGAATTCTCTCAAATAAGAATGGTTTTGGATATATCCATACAATAAAATTAAATAATTGAAAGGCAAGGTCGGCATGGCTGAGTAATTAATGGTGGCTTGTATTTTCTAGGAACCAGACAACTTTCAGTTAAAATAAAATAGAGGAAATAATAGAATTTAAAACCATCGTCAGCGAAAAGATAATTTTGTCTAATGATTTTCTTGACAAAGAGGATTGTTCTAAACGCAGGCCGCCCTTGATCAGGCTGAAAAAAAAAAAAAACCAGGGTCTGGCTAAGCCCATGAAGTAGTGGGCTGTCTTAGGTTTCATCCCATTTTCTAAAGCGATGTAGGTTCTCCCGCCAAGGTTGAATTTTTTATTCATTCATTCTGTGCTTGATATATTATGACAAGATTTCAAATGGCTGAAAATGAAAGTATATATTTTACAGCTACGGATTTTTTTATAGTCAATAAATGTCAACTTTCTAACGTTAAAAAGTGAGAAAGAAAAAATTAAGTTCAAGCTCAATGTTTCCCCGAGTAATCCATATACATATACACTTTCAACGCACTGATTTTCCCACTTTTTGAAATTGGAAATCAGGGTCTCGCTTGCGGAACGGTTCCGGGGTTAGACATAGAAACTACGCCTAATATTAAGTTTAATATAATTATTAGTTTAGAGAAATATATATATATATATATGTTGTACGCAATCCATATAAGATTTTTCTAACCTTCGTCAAGGGTGGTCGCTAACACCTAAGTCCTCCACCACATAATCTTCGAATTCGGGCACTTTTGGGTCTTTGGGTCTTCTAATGCTTCGCTTCATATCATGCTTTCAGGTTTTAAAAGCATGTAAGTTGTTGCTACTCGCTAGTTGCCAGTCTAGTTCGTTCTTCTTGACACACTCCCATTTAATCAGATCTTACGCCTAAAACCCAATAAATAAATTTGGAAATTTGAAGCAGCTGAATAGGAGGAATAAGATGACTGAAGCTTGTGCAAAGTGAAAAGATCCATTGATTATCATGTTAAGATAATCAGATTTATTGCGTTGAAAGGACACATTGATTATCAATTCATCATAATCTCGATATTAAAAGAGAAAAACTTTTTTTAAAATAAGAAGTTCCTCGTACACGAATAATGGTTAGGGACGGAGATGGCTGTTCGAATTTCCCTAAGAACTTGCTTAACATCAATGCATGGTTTAGTAATGTGAATGCTGTGAAAATTGAAATTTCCTTGTTCAGCTATTTATAAACAAATTGTTCTGCCAATAAATGTTTTTAAAAAGAACACATTTATATTTTTGCTTAGATTCATGATGATGATTTGGAGTGGATGGCAGACAAGCAATCACGAGCGATCAACGTTTAGTCAGTCTACTTAGTATTCTAGGATGATATGAATCAAATCACGGGGAGCACTATCGAACCAAAATGATGTTCAATCAAGCCCTACTTTTTGTTGCTATATGACTGTGAAATCATTCTAAGAGAAGTACACTTTCATGATATATTGTCCTTCTCCTGTCAAAACGATTTGCAAATGTCAAAAGAGAATTTATGCCCTATATCGATAATGTCTATTTATATATATTAAGTACATGCAACACCAATCAATGTGAAAAAATTTGACACTGTGCCAGAATTGTGCATCAATCATGGTTTGATGGTTTTTGAACGAGCTCATTATATTTATTTCATCAATGTCGCTACTATCCCTTAGATGAATCACCTAGAAATTGGCTAATGGATTACTAAATTTACTCTTAACTTGAGTTCTCTTAAACATTTACCAATTCTCAACTTGCAATTCAATTTTAACATGCAAATTGATCATATCAATATCACCACTTATTAAATTTTGTGAGTCGATTAAATTTTTTAGTAAAGTGTAGGAAAATACCTTACTTACATGAACCAGAGAATTAATACATTTGAAGATTTAAGTACACTAGATTACTCAAATATCATTTTGGTATATTTTCTCTTTTATTTTCAAAAAAATTGTGTATACAACTTGGATTAATTTTAAACCTAACTATTAATACATGAGAAATGATCATGCGGGTGCATAACCACACTAATATTAGCACTTGATAATCAAAATTAAGAAATAAATTTCAAGGATGCAAGTGTATATTTAGATATATCAAAGTAATTGATTTTCTAAGCATAAGTAAATTTGATTTTTCTTTTTATTTATGAAAACTAGCTACATGAAATTCTAATTTAAGTTAAACATGCATGGTCAATTTCTCTATTGATATGTGACATGCAATTTAATTGACCTAATTGTAATGATGGGTAAAAATTACTGCAATCTATTTTAATATGAAATGCATTCTAAATTAAATGTCCCTGAATATGTAATCACTAAAGGACATGAAATTAATGACATGTCATGGATGATAAAATAGCAATGACGTACATATAAAATGTGGCAAAATTTACATGCCAAAAATGATGATGTGGCAATATGACATAACATTAATGAGAAAAGTGTGTGAAAAGTAATAATTCCATTGCATTGATATCAGTTCAGTTATAAACATTTTGATAGTGTAAAAATTAGTCGTAGAACTTTTAAACTAGTGACAGTTAAGTCCCTCAAGCTAATTTTGATCAAATATTAGAAATGTGGATGTTGGCCGACTTATGTGGCACCGCAAGTGTTGATGTGAATACTTTTAATGTTTTTTCGATTTTTAATTATTTTTTCTTTCTCTACTTTTTTGCTTTTTTTCCTCATCTTCTTCCTTTGGCTGGTGAATGGCTACAGGTGATGGCCGGCCATCGCTAGGCTGGCCGGCCTCTCCTGGACTTTTTTTTAATACTTTTCCCAAAATATACGGGGTATCACTTTTCCCTTAATTAGTACTTGGATTATTGCTGGTTTTGTGGCAAAGTGTGGATACTAAGTTGTGATTTGGATTACGTCATAAATGATCCATCAAATTAGTGTAGATCATCTGACGTGGATTTTTGTACAAAAAGATAAAGAGGGGAAGGTGATATGCCATAATTATTGAGGTGCTTGTGAGAGTATTCGGCAACAATCTCACATTGGATAATTGAGGTGGTGAGAAGTAGTTGATATGTCATAAGCTCCTAAGTCGTTGACTCTAGTTTTTGCATAAAATTAGTCCAACTAGATATATTAAATAACTCAAACTTGTGCTCTCTGTCGATAAGATATGAAGGTAATGGGCTTTCTACTGTACATTACAATAATATATGCGTTGTGTATGTAGGCTTAAAGACATAATATCACATTCTTGAAGCGCCTCTAATTGAATAGGAAATGTGCCATGCACGCAATGTCACTTATGGATCGACGGTATTTATAACTATAGCGTATACCTTTTTCTTCTTATGGGGAATGCTTGGCCAAGAGGACCCCCTGATGTATTTCTCAACTTCGATTGTAATCCCTAACCTTCCAAGCTAAACAAAGTGGGGACAATTCCTGCTACTCGCTATACTCACTAGAGAAGGGGCGTTGAGTGTGGTCCTTCTGAGTTTAGATCGCTAAGATAAAGTGGTTTTGCGACCTTATTTGACATGCGACTATATCCATGGAGCAAAACAACAACTCAATCTCTCACACTTTGTTCTTCCTAAGGAACCTGTTGACACCTAATTTTCGCCGATCTGGTAATTCATTTATGAACTTAGTTTCTTAATTAATTAGAAATTATGAGTTTATTTTATCGTGATTTTTTATATATAAAAAAAGAAGAAGAAGAGAGCAATCTCTCTTGAATTGGGCCTGCGCTCGGATTCGCGCGAGTCATGAGATTGGCCTCGCTTCGTAGCCCACACCCACGCCTTCAGCTCTCTTTTGCGTGGTCAATGCGCAGAAGATCTGGAGGCTTCTGATGGCTGCAATTCCTAGGGAGCAGGGGGATTCATCAAAATGACACCTACGCAAAAAAAGAAGATAAAGAAGCAAACACAGAAACGTGAAAAGAAGAAAGAGATAGAGACAAAAAGGGGAGACTACGGGGATTTCAAGAAAAGAAAAAAGAGATGGAAGCAGGGAGATAGAAAAGGGAAAGAGCAGAAAGCAAATAAAAAAGGAAGGGGAAGCAGACACGCAAGGAGGGAACAGTGGGGAGCAATAAAAAAAAAAAAAAGACCAAAAAGAAGACAAAAAGAGGGGTGATCTCTCTCTCGTTCAGGGGCCGCGACCTCCGAAACTCTAAAAGGACCTCTCGGAGCTGGCGGTTACGGTCTGACGCCATAGCCGCTCTTTCGCCTCACGCGCACAACCACCCCCCAGCTCGCCGCTTGCTCGCCTCTGCCTCTACCTCGCAGCTCCCCCTCTCTGCCTCGCCGCGACTCTCTCAACTCGGCTCTCCAGCTCGCGGCCATCCTCTAGCTCGCCGCCCGCTCACCTCCAGCTCGTGCTCTCTCCTCTTGACCCCTCTTCTCTGTCACTCGAGAAACTTCTGCTCCCTCAGCTCGCAAGGGACCCCCTTTAGCTTCCCAGACACAGACAGCGGCACCCTCAGCTCTGCGTCTGCTCCTTCTCTCGCGGCTCGTCTCCGCCTTTTACTCCCAGCTCAGTCGCGGTTTCCCTTAGCTCCGCGTCTGCTCCTTCAACTCGCCTGGCCTCCTTCAGCTCACCCATTGCAGCTGGTCGCCGTCTCACTCCAGCTCGCCCGTGCTTTCAACTCGCGACGCCCTCAGCTGGTCCCACGCCCTCAGCTCGCAAAGACAGCTCCCAGCTCCGCTGCCGACGGCCTCTTCCTCTCAGCTCGTGGATCTCCCATAGCTGCCCCCCCACACTCAGACGCTTTCCCGAGCTCATCCTCTCAGCTCACGCTCCCCTCAGCTCCGCCAGTCTTCCAGCTCGCGTCGCTCTCGTCCTCGCCCGTCGTCCTTCTCTCCTCGCCGTTCATCCCTCTCCCCCTTGTGGAGCTTGGGTTTTCCTTAGCTGATTTACAGGTAAGTTTCGTCTCCATTGTGTTTTATTTCAACTCAGTGCTATTCGTTTATTTACTGCGTTTCTTCCATCGCGCTTCTCGTGCATAATCTAAGTTTAAGCTTGCTATGAGTTCGTCGATTTGACATTGAGCACGCATTAACTTGGTTTCCTTAGCTCCTGTGGATATGATTTTAAATGATTCTTGGATGGTTCGTGTTTTAGATTGACATTGGTTTAGGACTAATCATTGCCGAACTTTGCATTTTCGACGAAAAGCTAAGATGATTTGATTTTTGCTTAGTTAAATATGTTTAATTGTTTGAATAAATCCTTATAGTCGTGCGATCGATGTTGATTAGAAATCATAGAATCACCATTCGGTGATAGATGTTAGTCTCGGTTAGTGTTAAGCGTGGACGTGAGTAAAATGAAGAACATGAAATTGCAGAAGTTAGTTTTGTTAATTTGTTAGAGAAGAGGTTAAATCAAAGTAAAAAAAGGAGGCCGAAATGAAGAAATAGAAGAAATGGGCTGCGAAATAAAAATGGGCCTAAATAAAAGAAAGAAGGGTTGGGCTGAAATTTAAGTTTTTTTTTCTTTTAAAATTCGTTTTTTTAAAATGCAAATGGCCTGGGCTTTACGACCAGCCCATTCTCGGTCTGGCCAGGTTCTTTTAACCCGGTCAGAAACCCTTTTATAAAGAAAAGATAATAAAAGAAAATAAATAATAGATAAAATTCAAAAATAATAAAAAATAGAAATTAATAAAAGAAATTAGAAAACAGAAAATATATAATAGAAAATTGGAAAACAGAAAATAAATAATAGAAGAATTAGAAAACATGAAATAGATAATAGAAAATTCAGAAAAGATTATGAAAAAGTTAAAAAAATGGAAAATAAATAATAGAAAATTATAAAATTATAAAGAACATGAAAAAAATCAGAAAATCATTAGAAACTAAAAAAAACATTAGAAAATCTTTAGAAAGTCCTAAAATCATTAAAAAAATCATAAACAAAATCAGAAAACGATTAAAAAATCAATAAAAATTATAAAATGAAATCAATTGAATAGGTTTTTAGAGCTTAGCATCAAAACACTAGTGGACTAACCTTTTAGATGATGTAAGCATGCATGCAAACATGTAGATTAACCAACCAATCAATCAATTTTAGGTACCGAAATGGCGTTAGCTAAATAGTTAACGTAATCAAGTCTCCGTGCTCTAGGAATCTCTAGTTACGTAGAAAATGAGGCATTTCTTCCAATGCTTTTATTGGTTTCTAGCCGACCCTAATAGGCTAGTGGCGACTCCTAAAAAACATTTCAGGTTGTTAAAAGAAACTTTAAAATTGAAAATGCCTAAATGTCACGCGAGGTATGGATTTGGGAGAATCTGAGCTCGAGATTATAGAATCAAGAGCAAATACCTCTAAACTTATCTTTCTCCCCCTAAGGGTGAAATTTAGGTCGCAACAGCTTGGCGACTCCGCTAGGGACTTGTGGACTTCGGCCTAGTAAACTGATTGATTGATTGGTAACTGGTTGAGGGTTAATTAATATGTTTTATGCAGCGCTTACATGAAGATAAAGGTAAGTCCACTGATTTGATGTTTTGCTAGGTTGTTCATGCAAGTTGGGAGTCATAAGGAGTGGAGTGTTTGTTAACCAATTTGTTTTGCAGAATGGTGTAGGAATGTATGAATATGTACGTGTAATTGAAGTGTTGTTTGAATATAAATTGATATGCATGTTTGCTTATTATTGCATCACTACACTTCGCACACACAACTTGCGGCCAAAACCCAAACCGCGATTAGGAAACACTTAGGAGGTGTCGAAAGGAGGAACCCGCGTGGGGAACGACCCGTGGTAATCCCCTTTCGATCTCGCTCGTTCTAATTAGTAATGAAGGGAACTATCCTACGAAAGTGCGGACGGGAAAACCCTTCGGATCTAATTGGAATGGGAGCCTTAAACCCTTAGAATCCCACCATTTAGTGAATCTCACGAATACATTTGCATGTCTATGTGACTTTTATTTAAAAGGAAAAAAGAATGGGAAATTCGTCATCCACTATAAGTATAATTTCTCCGTTTACTCGTTCAATTTAGATTAAACTTTTCATTTTTTTTAGATTTGCAAAAATCAATCGAATGCCTTAGGTGACTTAGGCTTTAAATTGAAAATTTTGGTAACCATTCTCTATTATTAATTTGAATATAATTTGAATATAATTTTTGAACACCTAGGATTTAGCACCTACAAAGAGGATGGTTTTTTGTAAGTTTTTCAATTGTGCATTAAAATCACACTTTCTGCATAAATTCTTACAAGTCAAAATTATATTTTGGGGGCATGGAATTAAAATCATCTTTTAAAAAAATAATTCTTTCTTGTTCATATTCTAAAATTGAAAATCAAATTACATTTTTTTTGGTAAATTTTTTTCAGATATATCTTTATCTTTATCTTTTACTAATTGACATTGTCTCCATCATTCGTACCATTAAATTTCTTGTTATTTACTCGAAAATCAAATTACATTGTGTATTGATTTCTAAAAATAAAAAATGCCCCAATTCTACAAAAGTGAAATTCCAAATCAAGTTCTTAAAATCAATGAGGCATTTTGTCCATGAAACTTTTGAAATAGAATGGGCGTTCGATTGGTGTTTGCAAATCAATCTTTTAATGATAGCTCCTCTTACAATAAAATTTTGGTGAAGTGCTAAATTCCCGTAAATGGGGGTAGCGAGACAAGTGTCATAACCTCACTTTTAATGTAAGAAGCGACTTCATTGAAGGATCATATTTTTCAATTATGTGTTGACATTATTTTTCCTTTTCTCAGGTTATTTGATGGCAAAACGCTCGTGGATGGTGAAACTGTAATCGTTCTAATGGAATCAATTTATTTCGACACTAATTTGTTCATGTATCTTTTTACGAACATGAGACAAGAATGGACATTTTTTTTAAAATTGGCGTTTGTGCTTGATTCTTGGTTAAATGCCGCCACAAAATTAAAAGTTGTGACCAATGCAAAATAATTTAAATCCAACTTTGACATCGGATTCTTCGGATACTCAAAATCATGAATTCAAGAATAAGTGATGAATGATGGAAATGATCGTGAAGAGATATTCATTTCTATCTTCAAATTAAAATAAAAAAAGGATGTGACAATTAGGACAGATCATTCAAATGGATTATCCACTGTCCATGAAATTGGATAAAATGGAATTAAATAGTTTGACAAAAAAGGATGTCACTCCTAAATTAGTTTTGTTCAAATTTCAAATGCAAGTTACGTGTCTCGCCTCTCATAGGAAAATATGCCTATTTGATTGCGAGAGCAACAACTTTTGCGAAGGAGGCCAATCAGACTGAAACATCCATTTCGGAGCAATGAATTGGAGCAAGTCATTTAAAAAAATATATGTTAGAATATGGAACACCTCTCTCATTTGACTTTGATATTCACTTAGTGAATTCGATAGCATTCGAATAGCCCATTTGATGACAATACTTCAAGATAACTTGGAGATACATTTAATGATTCACATTTGAATCATTCGAACTACTTGTCATTTGGATATCTCTTGAAAAAAAATCATTTGAAAATAAAGGCGATTCAACTTTGTGGATTTATAAATGCAAGAATAATTTCCATAATTGAAATCAAAGCTGCAAAGCCATTTTTCAAACAAGCAAAATCATTGTATCACGCACATCAAACCAACATTTTTACATGTGTTCCCTTTTTGAAAAAAAAAGGCAAAAAAAAAAAGAGAAACATGAATGAAGGGAAACATTGGCACTTGAAAGCAATGCATGGAAGGGTGATGTTGTATCATTCCCAATTTCACATTTATTAAAGAAATTTTCAGTTGATGCATTCTTGTTTACTCGTTTGCAGAATGATCAAGGCTCCGTGACTCATAATCGCCTAGCCATCCAGGTATAGGTAGGTATTCATTTTTCTAAACTCTTTTTATAAGAGTAAATAAAATTGTTCAAATCACAAAACACTTCGTGCCTTAAGAAATGACCAAGGGTCAAAACGACAAGACTTGGGGGCAAATCATCAACATGCGCAATACCCGAAGGAAGTGCTGACAAGCTCAAGGGTAACACCATATCGTCCCAAATTCCTCACTCTTAAGATCAATTACTGACACAGTATTTTTACTATGTCACAGGACCGTTCGACAGCATCGAGAAGGCAGGTGAGTATCCCTTTCCCTAAAACTCTTTTCATAAGAGTAGGAGTAGAAACTATCTGAAACGCCAAATGGCTTTACGCTTAAAAAGGAAAGAATGAAAAAATGAGACAAACTCAGGGTCGTCTCCTTTAGAGGTTTAAATAACATTCTTTAATTGTTAATTAATATTTTGGCACAAGCATCTCACATCAAAATCCCAATGGAGGACAATGTTGACAAGTGATTTTGGACATAAAAATGAGTACTAATCATGCTGGATGGGAGTTCTTAAGACGACGAAAGGCAAGCCATGTCCAAACACATCTCCGATACACTATGAGAGTTGAGTGAAAGAAAAAGAGAAAGACCTTGTCTTAGGACAATGGATTTATTCGCGGTGAGTACATGGATCGAAATGACGAAAGGCATTTCATTTCTTTATCTCATACACTCTATAGCTTTTGCTAGCCTCTTTGAGCCTAAAAAAAGGGAGAATTCTTCAAATACCCTTGTCAAGAACCACCCCACACTGGGGCAAATTTAGGAGGATACGGTTGAAAAAGAAAAATGAGAAGAGATCATCTATTGAAAAAGATTTAGAAAGAATTTATTGCATCCACTTGCATCAATCTTTTTGTGGTAACTTCAGGTGGATCTTCATGAAGCTCAAAGCATCCAAAAATGAAGAAGAGCATTCATTTCTCTACCCATACACTCATATCATTTGATTAGCCAAGTTGAGCGTTAAAAATCATTTCTATAACCCAAGTGGTGATTACCTCCCTACATTAGGGCAAGGCACATGATTTACCAAAAAGATTGTTGGAAAATGTCTCGAGAGTCCCGACAATGAAAGAAAAATTATGGGGCATGAAAAAGCAGTGTGTCTTGTGAAAGCAAGGCCAATGCCAATGAAACAATATATCCAAAGCAAAAATGATGAAAGCAAAATAAAATAAAAAATAGCGTACTCATCAAGAAAAACGCTATTATGCAAATGCAAAAAAGAGTAAAGCTTCGGACTCAAAAAATTTGTTAGTCAATGGACTCTCGAGACAAGTTAAGTTCAAGAGTCAAGTGCAAAAAAAAAAAAAGTTGAATGAGCTGGTTATGATGCCTCGGTAATCACCTACTTCTTTTTGAGCATATTTGCAAAAACACAAGCCTTTCAAGCCTCACCTTAAACTGACATTACAACCTCTCCCAAAGTCTTTTCTGATTGGGATGCTTTGAGTAGACATGAAGATTTCACAAAAGAAGTTACTGCTCAAAGGAGCGGAGGCAATCTTTTCTTATCTTATCTTCAAGGTTCTTGACTTGTAAACCTGACGAAGATAATGTTAGATATTATTCATTGGCCTCAAAATGACTACCTTTTGTGTAAGCCCATGACCTTGCCAATTATACGATCCTCATAAAAACCTTTCTGATTGATTAAAGTGTATTCACTGCGAATATTTCCAAAGACCTTTGACATAGGTCATGTGAGGTATTTCCAACCGAAAAAAGATATCCTACATCAATGGATGGGATCAAAAGCCTTTTTTGAGAGATTGTGAGAAGACCTTTCTGATTAAGGTACTCCATCCCAGCAGTTTTAACAAGCTCCTTTGAGTAAGTCAATATCACTTTGTTTGAAAATCTACTCCTAAGGAATTTTGATAATTTTGTGACAGTTGCCATAAATCAATTGACAGTTGCGAGAATATCCTTCAACATCTTCATGTTAATATTGAAATTCAAAAAAAGAAAAAAAAAGACTTTCGCTTGACTTACATATATAGTTGTGAAATGTATGCATTTAATAAGGCTTGGAAACGCCAAGTGCTTCCAGTGCACCCTTCTTGAAATACTGTGAGTTAATAATAACAATGCCTGGTTAAGCCAAGCGCTTCCAGTGTGTTTTTTTGAAATTGTGAAGTTAAAGGTGATGGCTGGTGATGTCAAGTACTCTCAATGCATTTTTTCAAACAGATGAACCCTTTGGCCATATCAAATGGTACTAGGCTAAAGCTAAGAGCTCCCAATACATCGTCAAATTTTCATCATGTCTGGTTATGCTAAATGCTACCAGTGCATTCCAAACCTTTTATTGACACGGCGAGCTTTCGCAGCCCTAGTCTTATCCCATTGACACGGCAAGCTTTTGTAGCCTGGAGTCCCCTTACATCAACCCCGGAGTCCCTTTACATCGACACGGCGAGCTTTTGTAGCCCGGAGTCTCCTCTCATGGACGCGGTGATCTTTCGCAACCCAGAGTCTTATCTCATCGACACGGCAAGCTTTTGTAGCCCGGAGTCCCCTTCACTGATACGGTGAGCGTTCGTAGTTGCCTGGAGTCCCCGGTGAGCCTACGAAGTAGCCCTTAATCCTTTTACTGACACGGTAAGCTTTCGTTGCCCGGAGATCCCGGTGAGTCTTCGTGAGCCCCGGAGTCTTTTCACTAATACGGTGAGCATTTGTAGTTGCCCGGAGTCCCTGATGAGCCTACGAAGTAGCCCGTAATCATTTTACTGACACGGTAAGCTTTGGTTGCCCGGAGGTCCCGGTGAGTCTTCATTAGCCCCGGAGTCTTTTCGCTGATACGGCGAGCATTCGTAGTTGCCCGGAGTCCCCGGTGAGTCTACAAAGTAGCCCGTAATACTTCATTGACCCGGTGAGTCTTCATTAGCCCCGGAGTCTTTTCACTGATACGACGAGCATTTGTAGTTGCCCGGAGTCCCCGGTGAGCCTACAAAGTAGCCCGTAATACTTCATTGACCCGGTGAGTCTTCATTAGCCCCGGAGTCCATTTGAATGATACGACCAACACTCTTCTTAAAAATAGTGATTCAATGTCATTCCCCGTGATCGCAAGTTGTAACCTTGGACCCTTGCCCTCCAAGAGATCGCAGCTTGTAGCCTCGGATGACCCTCTCTTTCAAAATGGCGATTCAATGTCACTCCCCGTGATCACAAGTTGTAGCCTTGGACCCTCGCCCTCCAAGAGATCGCAACTTGTAGCCTCGGATGACCCTCTCTTTTAAAATGGCGATTCAATGTCATTCCACGTGATCGCAAGTTGTAGCCTTGGACCCTCGCCCTCCAAGAGATCGCAGCCTGTAGCCTTGGATGACCCTCTTTTTCAGAAAATGGCGATTCAATGTCATTCCCCGTGATCGCAAGTTGTAGCCTTGGACCCTCGCCCTCCAAGAGATTGTAGCTTGTAGCCTTGGATGACCCTCTTTTTCAGAAAATCGCGATTTAATGTCATTCCCCGTAATCGTAGGTTGTAGTCTTGAATTCTCGCCTTCCAAGAGATCACAGTCTGTAGCCTTGGAAGATTGACATATATTTCATGAAACCCCCCCCCCCCTTTTGACAGAGAAATCTCGTCAGATTTTCTCACAATATTAGGTAAGTATTGCTTCTATCTCAGAAAATAAAATAAAAGAAAAGAATGGAAGATGAAAAAAAATGAAAGTTGAAGAATGAAACAGATGAAAATGAAAGAGTGCTCTATGCCATTGATCGGCAAAAATTCAGGCATCTTTTATCTTTGAATGAAACCTCTTCGAGCTCCCCTTCAAAGAGGGGCAGCTGTTGACACCTAATTTTCGCCGATCTGGTAATTCATTTATGAACTTAGTTTCTTAATTAATTAGAAATTAGAGTTTATTTTATCGTGATTTTTTATATATAAAAAAGAAGAAGAGAGCAATCTCTCTTGAATTGGGCCTGCGCTCGGATTCGTGCGAGTCATGAGATTGGCCTCGCTTCGTAGCCCACACCCACGCCTTCAGCTCTCTTTTGCGTGGTCAATGCGCAAAAGATCTGGAGGCTTCTGCTGGCTGCAATTCCTGGGGAGCAGGGGGATTCATCAAAATGACACCTGCGCAAAAAAAGAAGATAAAGAAGCAAACACAAAAACGTGAAAAGAAGAAAGAGATAGAGACAAAAAGGGGAGACTACGGGGATTTCAAGAAAAGAAAAAGGAGATGGAAGCAGGGAGATAGAAAAGGGAAAGAGCAGAAAGCAAATAAAAAAGGAAGGGGAAGCAGACACGCAAGGAGGGAACAGTGGGGAGCAATAAAAAAAAGACAAAAAAGAAGACAAAAAGAGGGGTGATCTCTCTCTCATTCAGGGGCCGCGACCTCCGAAACTCTAAAAGGACCTCTCGGAGCTGGCAGTTAAGGTCTGACGCCATAGCCGCTCTTTCGCCTCACGCGCACAACCACCCCCCAGCTCGCCGCTCGCTCGCCTCCGCCTCTGCCTCGCAGCTCCATCTCTCTGCCTCGCCGCGACTCTCTCAGCTCGGCCCTCCAGCTCGCGGCCATCCTCTAGCTCGTCGCCCGCTCACCTCCAGCTCGTGCTCTCTCCTCTTGACCCCTCCTCTCTGTCACTCGAGAAACTTCCGCTCCCTCAGCTCGCAAGGGACCCCCTTTAGCTTCCCAGACACAGACAGCGGCACCCTCAACTCCGCGTCTGCTCCTTCTCTCACGGCTTGTCTCCGCCTTTTACTCCCAGCTCGATCGCGGTTTCCCTTAGCTCCGCGTCTGCTCCTTCAGCTCGCCTGGCCTCCTTCAGCTCATCCACTGCAGCTGGTCGCCGTCTCACTCCGGCTTGCCTGTGCCTTCAACTCGCGACGCCCTCAGCTCGCGACGCCCTCAGCTGGTCCCACGCCCTCAGCTCACAAAGAAAGCTCCCAGCTCCGCCACCGACGGCCTCTTCCTCTCAGCTCGTGGATCTCCCATAGCTGCCCCCCCACACTCAGACGCTTTCCCGAGCTCATCCTCTCAGCTCACGCTCCCCTCAGCTCCGCCAGTCTTCCAGCTCGCGTCGCTCTCGTCCTCGCCCGTCGTCCTTCTCTCCTCGCCGTTCATCCCTCTCCCCCTTGTGGAGCTCGGGTTTTCCTTAGCTGATTTACAGGTAAGTTTCGTCTCCACCGTGTTTTATTTCAACTCAGTGCTATTCATTTATTTACTGCGTTTCTTCCATCGCGCTTCTCGTGCATAATCTAAGTTTAAGCTTGCTATGAGTTCGTCGATTTGACATTGAGCACGCATTAACTTGGTTTCCTTAGCTCCTGTGGATATGATTTTAAATGATTCTTGGATGGTTCGTGTTTTAGATTGACGTTGGTTTAGGAACTTAAACTCACTAATCATTGCCGAACTTTGCATTTTCGACAAAAAGCTAAGATGATTTGATTTTTGCTAAGTTAAATATGTTTAATTGTTTGAATAAATCCTTACAGTCGTGCGATCGATGTTGATTAGAAATCATAGAATCGCCATTCAGTGATAGATGTTAGTCTCGGTTAGTGTTAAACGTGGACGTGAGTAAAATGAAGAACATGAAATTGCAGAAGTTAGTTTTGTTAATTTGTTAGAGAGGAGGTTAAATCAAAGTAAAAAAAGGAGGCCGAAATGAAGAAATAGAAGAAATGGGCTGCGAAATAAAAATGGGCCTAAATAAAAGAAAGAAGGGTTGGGCTGAAATTTAAGTTTTTTTTTCTTTTAAAATTCGTTTTTTTTAAAATGCAAATGGCCTGGGCTTTACGCCCAGCCCATTCTCGGTCTGGCTAGGTTCTTTTAACCTGGTCCGAAACCTTTTTATAAAGAAAAGATAATAAAAGAAAATAAATAATAGATAAAATTCAAAATAATAAAAAATAGAAATTAATAAAAGAAATTAGAAAACAGAAAATATATAATAGAAAATTGGAAAACAGAAAATAAATAATAGAAGAATTAGAAAACAGGAAATAGATAATAGAAAATTCAGAAAAGATTATGAAAAAGTTAAAAAATGGAAAATAAATAATAGAAAATTATAAAATTATAAAGAACATGAAAAAAAATCAGAAAATCATTAGAAAATCATTAGAAAGTCCTAAAATCATTAAAAAATCATAAACAAAATCAGAAAACGATTAAAAAATCAATAAAAATTATAAAATGAAATCAATTGAATAGGTTCTTAGAGCTTAGCATCAAAACACTAGTGGACTAACCTTTTAGATGATGTAAGCATGCATGCAAACATGTAGATTAACCAACCAATCAATCAATTTTAGGTACCGAAAGGGCGTTAGCTAAATAGTTAACGTAATCAAGTCCCCGTACTCTAGGAATCTCTGGTTACGTAGAAAATGAGGCATTTCTTTCAATGCTTTTATTGGTTTCTAGCCGACCCTAATAGGCTAGTGGCGACTCCTAAAAAACATTTCAGGTTGTTAAAAGAAACTTTAAAATTGAAAATGCCTAAATGTCACGCGAGGTATGGATTTGGGAGAATCTGAGCTCGAGATTGTAGAATCAAGAGCAAATACCTCTAAACTTATCTTTCTCCCCCTAAGGGTGAAATTTAGGTCGCGACAGAACCAAAGTCGATCACCATGGGTGAGTTTAAGATGGCGGGTTGTACTTCCTAGGAAGTAGGAACCAATCACCTTCCAACGAAATAAGATATAGGAAATAGTAGGATTAAAGGAATTAAAACCACGAAGAGCGAAATGAAAATCTTGCTCAATGATTTTTCTGGAGAAAAGATGGTGCTAAAGAAGGGCTGGCACTTGAGCGGGCTGAATATACAGGAGTCTGGCTTTAGGTCCATGAAGTAGTGGGCTGTCTCAGGTTTCGTCCCACTTTCTAAAGCAATGACGGTTTTCCCCGTTAAAGTTGAGAAAATTATTTGATGCTTAATATATTATGAAAGTATTTCACATGGTTTAAAACGACCTTAGATGTCCAAAAAAGTTCGATTGAGAATTCCACACTCGAGGACATGGCAAGCTTTCATCATACCAATTCAAGTAAAACCCAAACCTTACTTATCGGCCCGTATTTAGTTCACCCAAAAAGAAGGTGAACGAGAATATTTCGATTGTCAATTTGCACTTGATCTTTCAGTTTAGAGAAAAAAGACGCTGGCAATCCCTAAGTCCTTACTCAATATAGAAGATCGTTCGTGGACATTTTGAGTTGTTCGCTGCGACCCCTGAACTAATGTTTGGATATTCAGTTTAGCCCTTTTGTTTGATCAAATCGGATGGCCGGGGCGATTAAATCTGGGACGAAGGATGACACATCATGTGTTATTTGATGACGTGAAATATTATAGGCTGAGTTGGACCTTTAATAAGATGATGACTCGGTACTTACTTTGTTTTTTTTTTTTTTATCCAACTAAGTAGAAATAGAAGAAAAAATAGGGCTTCAGATAAACTTCTTTCTCAGCATCAACGTTTCATCTTCTTCCCCAAAATCAGGCTTCTGGCACTATCCGCTTGGAGTCTCAGGTACAAAAAATGGTTCGATGGGTTGAGATCGATGCCAACAACGATGTGAGTCTTGGGTTCATGGAGGTCATGCCACCTAAGTATGCCTGTGTAGGTGAACAATACAATCAAATTGGAGGTGAGGTTGCTTGAGTCGAAGAATTCTGCCTTGTTTAGGCACTTCAGATCCAGGGATTGTCAAAGGAGAGAAAGGGATCGATGGTGACGAGCTCACTTGTGCCACGAAGCTCGTCTTTGTTGCGAAGGAGCTCGTGGTGTTGGTGTGGAGATCAGATTGAGGTCTCAAAAAGGCCAATGAAGGAATGATGTAAATTTTCATTAGCGATATTCCACGGATGGAACTGCCGGATAGTTGTAGGATTAGGATCTCTGAATTTACTAGTGATGATGTGCATGAAATTGCTGATGTTCTGAGATGAGAAATCGTTTCTTAGAATGAAAATGTTGGATTCTCTCACTGCTGATGCTTTGCGAAGAAAATTGATGTTTTTAGATTGGAAAATGGTCGAAATTGTCTCAATGGTGATTAGTTGTATTAGTTAAGAGCTTATCCCTCATCGTCGAGATTAAGGGTTCGAAATTCATAATTGTTAGTGTTTTAACTATGAGCTATAGTGTTGGGGTCATGTGCTAGTCTCCCTAAGGTATAAGAACCCGACCCTTCAGTGCCGTCTGGGCACGGAGGGCCTGTGGTGGAATCCTCGGATACAAAAAAAAAAAAGGTCAAAATTATTGGGAAAGAAAATGCACGTCATGCCTCTAAACAAGCTTCGCATCCCATTGTGGACAGAGAGAACTTTACCATAATGATCATTACTACATGTATACACACACACACTTGAAAAAGGTGAAAGACAGAAGCAATGGCCATTAACCCACTTGAGAGGGAGAAAGCTTGTGGCCTTAACGGTATCATCGCCACATCTTGAGCACTAGTAGGAAATAAACAAATTCACGGGTACAATATCAACAATAGAAGCACTAGAACGTTTCTCAATTCCGACTCTTTAAACAACTCCTTCTGATCGATCTTTCTCTTTCTTGAAGATCTTATTGAACGGACATTTCCAATATCGTTCAAACGCTCAGTCGCTCGTTTCCGTTTCTCTAGCTTCTTTCTCATGGCGTCTTCCTTTGCTGCTGGTCAAAAGAAATGCAAACCATCAATCTAATTTTAAATCATTATAGGACGAAAAGAGACGTTGCATGATCTTTGAGAGACATTACTTGTAATCTTGCCGAGTTCCTTCTTGCGGTCCTCTTGGTAAAGGGCTAATGAAGAGAGACGTCACATGATCTTTGAGCAAGGTTCCGGAATGGGTGTAATTATCCCTATCGCTATACAGCACATGCATCACCCGCGAGAGGTTGAGAATTGGCATCAGAATTGGCACTTGAACTGCTGTTGGACGAAGAAATGCTTCGTTAATGTCCTTCCATGCATCGGCCACTCGTTTCCGCAGTTCTTTTACGGCTTCATGCTCCGAAACGTCGTGTTCTTTCATGAACAACTCCACTGCAGATGCTACGTGCCCCCTTTTTTGCTCAAGCTGCACGTCAAACGGCATTGGTGTTATTACATCGACATTGTGTCCGACTGAGCGGTGGTCGATCTGATCTTATTAGATAATGATAGGATGATAATGTTTTTATCATACCTCGTGAGAGACAATGTCGTCCATGAGCCGACAGATAATTTGCGAAGCCTTCAAGATCTTGCAGTCACCAAGCAACCATTCAAAAGCATATTTTGTGACCACATCGCCCATTCCCACGAGGGATGTGATTGCTAACGTTTCATAGGAAGTCGTTAATTGTGCAAGGGGCATGTATTCCTCCAGCGTTGGTGTGTAGTTTGTATGGAACCATCTGGCCTCGCGAAAGTACGCTCTCGCTTGCTTCTTCATCTGACAAACCAAACATGAACAAGCACGTTAGCGTTTATGTAAAAATCGTGTTCGATCCATGCAAAGTGTATCGATGATGCTTACGGCTCCTTTTGCATAGATGAGGCGGTATGATCTTTCCTTCGTGGCCACTTCATTCCCTATCGCATCATAGAGATCGAGAAGCACCTTATACCAAGCTTGCATATACTCTGGCAGTCCAGCCATGGCATCAAAATCCCACCTGAATTGAGTCCCGAAAAAATGACACACTTGACTCTTTACAAAATCGATCGAATTCCGAAGTTTGAGAAAAGAAAATGTGAGTTACAGACTTCTCAATTGCTTCGGTGAGGATTACGAGTTCTTCCAAAGTGCCATAAACGTCGTAGATATCATCCATAGTAGAAAGTAGGGCAATCACTTTGACTAGTATATCTCTGGCCACGGCAAACTCCGGCTCAAAATATACTCCTGAGACCCAGAAGAACAACTCGACAATCCTGTCTCTAGCGAATGGGAACTTGCTTGCAAATTTTATATCCTTCCACCACCTATGATTCGACAAATAGGAGCGAAATGAGAGTACTTCAGCTCGACGACTTAAATTGTTTAAACTCCTTTTTCTTCTCTTGTGAAAGACTTTTTAAAATACTGTTTATAAGGGTAAATTGAATTTCGACAAGTAAACAGATTTTAGATTTTACTGTCACATGAAATTGATCAACCTTGTAATCTTGCCGAGTTCCTTCTGGTGTTGCTCTTGAAGTAAGTTGAAATCTAGTTCAGCCAGGGCGAGCAAGACTTCGTCATGTGAAGGCTCTTCTTTGTAGAGTGGAATATAATACCTCGCCTCGAGCCTCGGCAACCCCTTGCAAAGTGGCTGCTTTAGGGCATGCTTCACTTGTTTAGCAAGACTAGGACTTACTTTGCTTTCATCGATTGATTCAAGGTGAGCTACAGCAAAAGCAAGTGCTTCTTCCAACATAGAATCACCGTGGCACCTTAAGTGGCAAGCTTCATATAAGCTTAGCAGTCCACGCGCATCAGTGACGAGCCATTCCCTAAAGTTTCCTTCCTCGTCCTTGAATTTGTTAAAGACCTCTGTGCGACCAAAACCAACATGGGAAAAAAGACGTAGTCTGTTAGATACTAGGAGGTTGATATAACTAGTCTCGCTTCTCCTAAAATTTGACCGATCAATACCAAAGTTTGCTGCATTGATTCTCCAATAAATAATCTAAAAAAAGGATTCCTCGGGATATCGTATCAGATTGGTTAGCTCAATCTAGAACGTACCAGAAGAAACATTGTAACCTTGCTGTCGCAGCAATCGAAAGATAAGAGCAATCATGTGAAGGTCGTCACCCTTAAAAACTACATGTACAAGTCGAGAGTAACTTCTATAGATTTGTTCTAATCGATCCTCTACTTCACGTTCAAAATGATAGACAATTCCCAAGCGTTGGATTTGATCGATCAAGTGCAGCATCTGCGAGGGCTTATCCACGACATCAGTCAGCATCTTCCTCACCTGTCCTTTCAATCCCTCAATCTGTTCCTCCACCCTTCCAAGGTAGTTGAACTCCTGCATGTATATTATGCGATACTTTCAATCGAAGCAAGCATTACGGTCATTCACATGAACACATGAGAGATTGCTAACCATGGAGCTGGTGGGAGAAGCATATACGAGGAAGTAATCGCCCCATATGCTCGGATGATAATCCACGCACCGACGTTCAACGATGCAGCTCGTTCCTTTGTTCGGAGAAGAAGTTGGAATTACCGAAACTGGAACCGACATATCTTTCCTTTTCTCTTTGTGTATCGTTCGTGGATATCAGGCCAATGCACAAGTTGAAGACCAAGGAGTCGCACTTGATGGGTATTTATAGGCAATTGAGTTCATAACCACTTGTTACTTGGGCTAGTTATGAGACAAAACCAATCACATTCGAGTGGATATTGCACGTGTTGATTTGTTCCATACAAAAAGAGCCATCCTCCTTATAATATAATTAATCTCATCCATCGTATCCTTGATACTATATTTAGGTTTGGGATTACTTGTGAAAAAGGATCGATGAATCTTGCTTTTCTTCCAAAATAGGCCAAAGGGTCCTCTTTTAGGAAATTTGGACCGCATGATGATTATCTATTTGTAGCAAGCTGAGTCTAATCATAAAGTGTACGAATGTATTGTTTTTGACTTACAATTTGAGTTGCCTACTCGGTTGGTGGTTGTTTCTTCAGAATTGAATCGACATGGAGATACATTTCAATATATCCATAAAGATCACTGGAATTGAATCGACATGGAAGTGCCTTGGGAATATATATGATCAACGTGTGAATCGGCAAAGGTTGCGAATAGTGCTTTGTTGATTTCAAACAAAAAAGTAAATAACAAGAAATTTAATGGTACAAAAGATGGAGGCAATGGCAATTAGTAAAAAGATAAAGATAAAGATAAATCCGCATAAAGAAACGTTGAGATTTGTGATTGATTTAAGAGATCTATAAAGGGAATGATTTGACTATTTAAAACATATAATCGACGGTTATAAACGGTTATTGAATGCAAATCTATAGTGACTTCCTAATCATATTTTACAAGAAGTTACAACAATACTTATTCACAAGAAATTATAAAAATCCCAAAATAGCAACACTAAGCACAAACACTCAATAGTTACTTGTCCGAAAAAATTCCCACTCAGTAGTTACATATTGATGTCAATAACTAACGTCTATTGTCAATTACTTTTTTGACGAGTTGTCAATATTCTCCAAGTTTTTCATTGTTCTTTTTTATCGATAGTTTCTTTTGTTCACCGGATTTACTATTATCATTTAAGTCAATCACTTATCAATCATTCCCAAAAGTCGGTCATTTCATGGTGTGAATAGTAGTGAAGCTCAATTTGCTCTGCCAAAATCTTGGATTCATTCGTCGAGTCATGTCGTTCCTATTGACATTATTCTTGCAATCGAGCGGGAAGAGTTCCGCCTGGACCATAGATAATATCATCAAAATAATCAAAAGTGGGACAATAAATGTTCTTTTATTTTGCATGTCATCATGTAAACCAGCGTCATCATGTGAGGAGGTCTACTACTAAGCACAAAAATCATCAACAAATTCCTAAACCCATTGCACTTGTACCAATTCAATCTTAAACATTTTAATTATACAATTGAGTCCTAAGTATTTTCATTTTTTGAGTCTATCCGGCCAATTTTTTTTTGGAATTGTTGACATGAATGATGGTCGTCTTACACAATATAATCGGCACTGATGTGAACATTTTTAATAATATTTTAATAATATTTTAATAATTATTAATTATTTTAATTATTTCTTTTCTTTGCTTTTGTTTTTTAACTTAGGGCGAGGCCAAAGCGAGGGCCTGTGACGGTCTTGCCCTATCTGGATAAGGTTGCGATGCCCTTACTTGGGCCTAGCAACATGTTGCCGGCCCTAAATTATAAAAAAAAAAGTAAATAAAATAAAAAGGAAAAAAATTAATTTGAAAAAAATTAAATTATTATTTAAATTGTCTACATTAATATCGGCCTTATCATGTAAGATGGTCAGCATTCACGTCAGTGATTTTTGCACAATATTGGTCGGATATAGTTACTTTCGAAAAGGCGAAAAGTTTCGGACTCAATTGATACAATTAAAAAATTTAAAATTAAATTGGCACACTTACGTTTAAGACTTTTTTTATTAATAATTCTCCCCATCTTAAAAGGCGATATGTTTTGACCGCACCATCACTTTTGCCAACATTCAAGGACAAAACCGTCATGAAAAACGTGCAGCTAAAATTAGGAATGTCATCACTGTTGCCAACATTCATGGACGAAGAAACTCTTCATGAAAAACGTGTTCCTGAAATCACTTTTGCCAACATTCATGGACAATAAGATTTTGCCCAAAAATGTTGGTGAAAGCGATGGTGGAGTGAGATCTTGTCACGTTTTAGGAAGCAGACCTTACACGATGATTGATAGTTCACATGATGTCTTACAAGATAAAAATAATCTTTATTGTCTCGTGCTTCTTCCTATTTCAATGATTATATATGGTGTAGATGGAACTCCGTTTTGCTAAATTCTAATAGAAGAAGTGTCTAATCTCAACCACCCTTTGAATACAATAAGAACAATGTTTGGACATAAAATTAGGAAAGACGTGACTCGACAGATGAATCCAACATCATGGCCGGGCCAATCGAGCTTGGCTACCAACGTGATAAGCCACTCGAATCGTAAATTGGAAACGACATACTTCGCATGATTTGTGATCAAACCCGGCCTGTCACAAAAGAATAGCGTAACAAGTTTCGTGGAAAAAGGATCCTCAGTCTAGTTATGGAAGAGACACAAAATTTTATCGCTTCATAAGCAATAACTTCTAGGTTTTAGAAATTTCACCTTCTTCTATGGACAAAGGAACATGCGATGCGGTTAAAAACTGGCGAGAGGATTTTCATTTGAGCATTTGGGGTGATTACTATTGAAGCAACAAATCAAACAGCAAAACATCAGCATGGTTATAACGCGAAATCTTCTATAAATCATCATGAGTATCACTTACCAAGCAAAGCATCGTCGAGCTGATTAATTTAGAGATTTTTTCCTCAATTTTTTTATATTCAATTTTATGTAGAAAATCATTATCATTAGGTTTACCTTCCACCACGAGTGCAAGTGATGACATCCCTGTTCAATGTCTCTCTATGTATACCATAAGTATCAACGAAATATAATTCATTCATTTGATCCTCTCTTTATCTTTATGGTAGATGAGTCCCGAAAGGGAACACTTATTTTTTTTTCCTAGTTAAAGAGAAAAAAAAAATCGATGTAACCGTGCAGTCTCCTTCTTCAAACCTGAAACTTCCATTTTCTTCAACCATCAATGTGGCAAATTTTGTTACACTAAAGTTAAAGGGAAACAAATTTTTATTATGGGAGACACAGACATTTTCACTTATCAAAATACGAGACTAATTGGTTTCCTTATCGAAGAGATAATTACACCGCCATGGACTTTGGACATCCGAAAATGGAGCTGAAGTCAACAATTCAAGGCCTGGCGAGCATGTGCATTTCACACACCGATTTCCCAACCATAAATGATGGCATTTTTGTCCAAAGGTCAATTAACCAAAATATACATCATTGATATGAAGTGCTTTTTTGTAATATCTTGACCCAAAATGGAAAAAGAAAAAGAAAGGAAAATTCTGAATAAAGGTTCAAAATGAGCTCATTTTTTCTCAAAAGATGATCCATAATGGACTTTACTTTCAAATAAGAGTGTGAGGTAGTCGACTTAGTCTCAAATAAAGGGTTAGCGAGTATGTGCATTCACGTGCCAATTTCCAAACCATAATCAAGGGCATTTTCATTCAATTTTTCTTTCTTCTTTTCTCTCGACATCTTCTTCTCCCTTCATCCTCCCGAAAACTCTCCGATTTATC
This sequence comes from Melaleuca alternifolia, assembly GCA_019926035.1. NCBI lineage: Eukaryota > Viridiplantae > Streptophyta > Magnoliopsida > Myrtales > Myrtaceae > Melaleuca > Melaleuca alternifolia. The sequence goes on from JAGKPW010002165.1 coordinate 489,232, forward strand.
TTCTTCAAAATATAAGATGTCCTTCAAGGACCAGCAGCTCAAGAGCCCGAGCACTTAGGATCGAGTTCTCGGCCTCTAGGGTGGTGATGGTGATGCTCGTGATGATCTGTTATCCTTCCTCCGTCAACCCACTTTAACCGTCTTTGCTTCCGCATCCGCGATCGCCTAGCGGACTTCCGATTCAACTCCACCCTCTTCCTCTAGCTTCCTCTGGATTTGTAAGAACTCGTCTTCAGAGCCTGAGCTTTGAATTTGAGTGATGGTGGTGGTGGTTGTTATTCTCAAGGAGGAATTGGAATTCCCGCTCAAGGAAGCCGCAGTAATAGTCGAATACTTACACCCGACACCCAAAACAACAAATCAGGAAAGGGGAAAAAAGGGAGAACCCGTTAATATTAGTTCAAATTATGATAATATTCCAAGATCTGAGTCGGCTAATAGAGAAAAGCGCACAGGCCCAGATCCCAATGGTGTTTATCTAATTCAGAGAGCATGCTTCGGATTCTCTTCGAGTCGAAATATGGCTGATTTGGGTTTTGCTGATAAACAAAGAACTCAGCGGGATCGAGTGATCTGACCGCACTTTCGACTCCCAAAAGGCACCACGAAGTCCCATTAGGATACTCTACAAGGCCGAGGACGAGGTAGGCATCACAAGGATTCGCAATCCAATGCATCCCATCATACACTCATTCTGTGAAGCTCCCCACCGCGAACGGGAGAAGTCAATAGTCCAACAATAGGACATTACACAGAGCATGCCATCTTCTCTGAGCTGAAACATGCACTTCTTTTCATCATCTACAAGCCTTGTTGCATTGTTTCTCGAATCAGTGTCCTAGAATTTTCAGAGGGCCGACTTCTCGTTCATGTAGTTGCAATGCTGACTTTTCGTTTATGTACCTATTCATTTCAATGCTTTATGTAAGTTTTATATGTAGATGACCATGCTTGAGAACTGATGGTAGGTAAACTATGAAAAAAAGGATAGAACGAACTGAGGAACGCAAATGAGAAAGATTGAACTAAGTGGGTCCTATGACTTAGGGTAGAACTTATCATGTAAACCGAAGGAGGATTTCACCGGGGATCGAAGACATGAAGATGCTAACACGTTCAAGAAACAAACAAGACAAACCGAAGAGTTGGTTGGACAAAGAAAGAAGAAGATGATGAATAGAGAGAGGAGGAAATCTCTGCATGAAAATGCCCCTAATCATAACTTTAAAAATGATGCAGACACTGGCCATACCCTTATTTAAGATTAAGTCGATCACCTCATATCCTTATATAGGACTTAGTCTCCTTAGGCCTATCTTTGAAGAAAATAAGTTAATTTTAAGTCATTATTTGGAATTCTCTCAAATAAGAATGGTTTTGGATATGCACATACAACAAAAATTAAATAATTGAAATACAAGGTCGGCATGGCTGAGTAATTAATGGTGGCCTGTATTTTCTAGGAACCAGACAACTTTCAATTAAAATAAAATAGAGGAAATACTATAATTTAAAACCATGGTCAGTGAAAAGAAGATTTTGTCTAATGATTTTCTGGACAAAGAGGATTGTTCTAAACGTGGGCTGCCCTTGAACAGGCTGAAAAAACCAGGGTCTGGCTAAGCCCATGAAGTAGTGGGCTGTCTTAGGTTTCATCCCATTTTCTAAAGCAATGTAGGTTCTCCCGCCAAGGTTGAATTTTTCATCTATTCATTCTGTGCTTGATATATTATGACAAGATTTCAAATGGCTGAAAATAGAAGTATCGAGTTCTAGAGTCGGCTCGCCTAATAGTAGGTTTAATGTAATTATTAGTTTAGAGGAATATTTATTGTACGCAATCTACAAATGATTTTTCTAACCTTCGCCAAGGATGGTTGCTAACACCTAATTTTCTACCACATAATCTTCGAATTCGGCCACTTTTGGGTCTTGGCTCCTCTAATGCTTCACTTCATATCATGCTTTCAGGTATGAAAAGCATGTCGGTTGTTGCTATTCGCCAATTGTTAGTTATGTTTGTTCTTCTCGACACTCTCCCATTTATTCAGATCTTACGCCTAAAACCCAATAAACAAATTTGGGCATTTGAAGTAACTCAATAGGAGGAATAAGATAACTGAAGCTTATGTAAAGTGAAAAGATCCATTGATTACAATGTTAAGATAATCGGATTTATTGTGTTGAAAGGACATCAATTACGAATTCATCATAATCTCGATATTAATTTTTTTTAATTAACGTTCCTCATACACGAATAATGGTCAGGGACGAACATGGTTGTTCGAGTTTCCCTAACTCGCTTAACATCAATGCACAGTTTAGTAACGTCAATGCCGTAAAAATTGAAAATTTCCTTGTTCAGCTATTTACAAACAGTGTGTTCCGCCAATAGATGTTTTCAAAGGGAGCACATTTGTGTCTTTCGGCTGTTTAGATTCATGATGATGATTTGGGGTGGATGGCAGACAAGCAATCACGAGCGATCAACGTTTAGTCTACTTAGTATTCTAGGATGATATGAATCAAATCACGGGGAGCACTATTGAACCAAAATGATGTTCAATCAAGCCCTACTTTTTGTTGCTATATGACTGTGAAATCATTCTAAGAGAAGTACACTCTCATGCTATATTGTCCGTCTCCTGTCAAAACGAATTGCAAATGTCAAAAACGAAATTTTTTTCCCTATATCGATAACACACACATACATATAATATATATATATATGTATATGTATGTATATGTTAAGTACATGCAACACCAATCAACATGAAAAATTTAACACATGCCAGATTCGTGCATCAATCATAGTTCAATGGTTTTTTAACGAGCTCATTATATTTATTTCATCAATGTCGCTACCTTTCCTTAAATGAATCACCTAAAAATTGGCTAATGGATTACTAAATTTATACTTAGCTTGAGTTATCTCAAACCTTAACAAATTCTCAACTTGCAATTCAATTTTAACATGCAAATTGATCATATCAAAATCGCCACTTATCATTTTTTGTGAGTCGATTAAAATTTTTAGTAAAGTGTAGGAAAAAACCTTACTTACAAGAACCGGAGAGTTAATGCATTTGAAGATTTAAGTACACTAGATTACTCAAATACCATTTCGGTATATTTTCTCTTTTATTTTCAAAAAAAAATTTGTGTAAACAACTTGGATTAATTTTAAGGGTTAATACCACGAAAAACCCCAAACTTTGCCTATTATGACACATTTACCCTAAAAAAATTTTGTGACACGAAAAACCCCAAATTTTATCTCATGTGAAACATTTACCTTAAACTTTTTTCCGTGACACCAAAAACTTCAAACTATATTTTTTATGACACATCCACCTCAAACTATATCTTTTTTTTTCTTTTAAAAAAAATAGTTGGCCAGCAAGCTCCTGCGGCTAGCCACAGCTAGAGGGGGGCGAAGCCGTTGCCGACAGCAAGCTAAGGCTCGCCGCCCTCAAGTCGGTGAGGGTGAGGCATGGGCACATATATGGGCGGGGCTGCCTCCCCTGACGGTCCAAGGAGGTAGCCCCACCTAGGCCTCACCCTCGCCGGCCATAGGGCAGCAAGCCCTGGCCGGCCGTCGGCGAGGGCTTCGCCGCCCTCTAGCTGTGGCCGGCGAGCTCCACCGGCCAACTATTTTTCTTTTTGAAAAAAAAGAGAAAAATAAAAATAAAATATAGTTTAGGGTAGATGTGTTACAAAAGATATAGTTTGAGGTTTTTGATGTCACAAAAAGTTTAGAGTACATGTGTTACAGGAGGTGAAGTTTGGGGTTTTTCATGGTATTAATCCAAAATCTAAACCTAACTACTAATACATGAGAAGTGATCATGTGGATGCATAACCACTGATATTAGCACTCGATAATCAAAATCAAGAAATTAATTTCAATTAAGAAAGTGTATATTCAAATAAATTAAGGTAATTGATTTTCTAAGTATGAGAAAATTTGATTTTTCTTTTATTTATGAAAACTAGCTACATGAAATTCTAATCTAAGTTAAACATGCATGGTCAATTTCTCTAATGACATGTGACATGCTATTTAAATGACCTAATTGTAATGATGGGTAAAAATTAATACAATCTATTTTTAATATGAATTGCATTCTCAATTAAATGTCCATGAATATTTAATCACTAAATAACATGGCATGAATAATAAAATGGCAATGACGTAGTAATAACATGGCACATATGATGTGGCAAAAATGATATGCCAAACACGATGATGTGGCAAGATGACATAACATTAATGGAGAAAGTGTGTGAAAGGTCATAAACCCATTGCATTTGTACTAATTTAGTCATAAATTTTTTATAGTGTAAAATTATTCATAAAACTTTTGAACTAGTGCTAGTTAAGTCCTTTCGGGTAATTTTGATGGAATATTAATAACATGGATGCTGGCTGACTTGCGTGACACCACCAATGTTGATGTAATTACTTTTTAATATTTTTCAAAAAAATTATTATTTTTCTTTCTTTACTTTTGTCTTTTTTTTTCCTCATCTTCTTCCTTTGGCCAATGATATGCTACAAGTGATGGTTGGCCATTGCCAGGTTGGTTGGCCTCGCTTGGGCAAGGATCGTCGTCGCCCACCAAGGCGAAAATTGGCCAAGCAAGCCCCAACAAGGGCTCCCCTCACCCTGGCCAGGCAAGGGGAGGCCTCCCCTCACCCAGGTCAAGCAAGGGGAGGCCTTGATTAAGGCAAATCTGGTGAAGCGAACCCTTACCTAAAGCAAGGTGGCCTTGCTGCACATCATTGAGCAAGGCCACCCTGGTCTGGGTGAAGGCCAGCCTCACTAAATTTGGTAAGGGGAGTCGTTGCCGAAGCTCAACCTCGCGTAGGTGAGGCTAGCAAGTATCACCTCACTCATGCCATGGTTAGTACGTAATAAGGCCTGGCTGAATTATGCCGCTTCATGGGTTCAGAACTTTTATTTAAGTCCACCCACTATCGGTTCAAATAAAAATGCAATTTTATGAGTTTTTTAATATGCTATAAAATGTAAAATGCTCCCATTAATTATGTGTAATTATTATTTTTATATAGGGACTAGGGTCGATCCCTATTTTTATATACAATAAATAAAATCGATAAAATGTAGGTGTTAGCAATTGAGTACCTTTCTCTATATGTATATGGTGTCCGAAGCTATCAACGGCTTGTCCACTAGAACTTCTGTATCCCTCACACAACTTCAAATTTCAATCCCAATAGGAATCATGACGTCAACGTTCTTAATACTTCACGTACATATCACTTAATGTTTCTGGATTTATGCCCTCGAGCAACCCGCCAATCCCATCCTCTTCAACATCGCATCGAAAGCGTTCCCAATCTTGCACCTCTTTCCCACGTCTTATTCTTCGCAGACACTTCATTTTCATCTGCAAGTTGACACTTCGTTATTGTAAATGATATATTGTTTAATTATATAGTCAGGATGATTTGGCATGCCAGTCAAGATCCGGTCGATACGTGCTGTGTGCTATACATGCAACCCGACTAGGTCGTTGACCTACAACATTTGCATGAAGATCACGTCCGTGTTTGATACCCTACTTCGGTTATCTTGTCGAATAAATCACATATTAAAAGGAAGGTCAAACCCTAGCTAGCTTCGTCATCGCCAGCGTTGCCAGCAATGTTTCTTGTGAAGACGGCAAGCGCCTATTCATCGCAGACTTCTTCAAGCAAACAGCAAAAGCGATGCCCTTTGGCCATGGTCTGCACGTCTCCAAGATTCTTGCCCTAAGTTATAAAAAGTTGACATTACTTATTCTACAGTAGATAAGATCTCATGGTTGAAAACTGAACTTGGCAAAGAAGAAAGGACCCACAAGATGTTATATATGGTACAGTGCTGCACGATGGGGAGAAGATGAATTATGGTATTGAGAAACAAATTCGCGAGACTCTCTTTTAATGTTGCAGTGGCATGATGACGATGCTCTCGGCTCTGATTAACCCAAACTTTGAACAAATCCAACTTCTTGTTCTAGAGAGATGAGGGGCATCGAAAACCTTCTGATAATTACGCCCTAATTATGCTCACATTATATTTAACAATTGTACTTTACATTTAGGGCAGAACCTGTGATATATAGTCTATTTATTACAGTTTGCGGTGTCTTGTCAATAACACGGCCGGCGAAAACGAGTATCTTTGAAGAGTTCGTACTATGTTTGCGGAGTCAATTGCTTGGGAAAGATTTTGGTCACATAATGTGAAATAAAAAAATATACTAATTGTACGAGTCAAAGGTTTTAAACTTAATCGGTTCATGAGATTTAATAGAACCTTTTAGATTGCTGGATCTTTATACCTTATGCCTTGTTTTATGGAAAAGAAAAATATCTTGTCCAGTCCAAACATCGCTTCCATACAAAAAAAAAAAAAGAAGAAGAGAGGTTCGTACCACGCTTGCCCAACCTCTCCAATGTTATGGCTTTTACCTACACGGTGAAAACCGAAAAAAGGGTACATATCACATATGCAAAGTCATGACACTCTTATGTCCTCAAGAACATGTCAAAGTTGGGATATTTCCGACTTAGGCAAACAAAATCATTTGGCATTATCTTTTATTTCGATCAGAATTATTAATTTCTTTCAAATTATTCATTTTCCGCGCAATCAACGGAGCCGTGCATCCTCTTGTATATAACTCAAATAGCTAGAAGTCTTGATATTCTCGGCATTAAGTATTGGGGCTTGTTTCCTCATATGCAGTCATATATCAGGATGAAAATAGACAAGACATGCAAATAAGTCAATAAATGAAGACAAAATACTTATAAATAAAGATAAGAATTAATAAGAAAGCACTTGCCCATGTAGATTAGCAATGTCATTATCCCTGGACATGATGTTGCCTGAATCGAGTTGGACCCTAGAATTCTTTTCTTTCTTCTTTCGCTTCCCTTTTGTAGGAAGGATACAAATGATGACATTGACACGGAGATCTTATTTCATGCTGAAAGTGAAATAAATGTTGGCCCAATCTCCTCACCAACCAAAGAAGCTATGGAGTAACTCTAGGACCACCTTGAACATAGAGTCGCATGAACTCACTTTTCTCCTAATTGCCGACCACCTCGAACATATTTGTTCTCATTAAGGAGATTCGGATGAACCCACTTTTCTCCCCGCAGCTCACTAGTGCTGAACTTTTTTCCAGTTAAGTTCAAATCGAGATTGAAAAAATTATAAGTTGAAGCAATGGCGAAATTCAAATTTAGCGATAATACGATCTCAAATGATATGAAATTTAGGAGACGATACGAACCTAAAAGGCAGAAAGAAGAGGAACGGTTCAAGAGAATGATGGTTTCTAAAGTAACATATACATGTGCTCCGTCGAATTACTGTTTTACCCCTCCATGAATAAAAGCGCCGGGACGGAACGGAGTTCCCCCGGGTCCGCGGCGGTTGCACTTCGAAACTCCGTTCCACGTGAACCGGAGGGACGCCGTTCTCGCCGACGAGGTCGTCGTCTTTCTCAGCACTCCGACAAATCGAGCTCTGTAATCACAGACTTCAACTCTCGCTTTCCCAGAACCCAATGCTGTAATCAGCAATAAACCGGCATTTCTCATTAATCTTCCTCTCACGTTCTCTCTCTCTCAAGCTCCACAGTTCCCCCTGCATTCAAATTCTACACGCACGCACTCATCTCCAAACCCTAGCTCGGCCCACATTCGATTTACCACGTCAATCCACCTCCCTAGCATTAACTCCCTCCCGTTCTCTCTCTCTCTCTCTCTCTCTCTCTTCCCCTGCACTCGTCTCGTCCATTCGCTTGCTTGAGCTCCAGAGCCCCTCCTTCGGGTACCGGGGGGGAAAGGCAGCTTCGTTTTGAGCCCAATGTTGCACGCACTGTTGCTATTCTGAGGACCACCGATGGGCTCGGCGAAGCCGTGTTGGAAGTTGGGCTCCTGGTCCCTGTTACTGCAGCAACAGAGCAGCGGCACCAACGGTGGCGGGAACGGTGGCAAGTGCGGCGATCTCAAGCTGGCGTTTTGGAAATCGGCGTCGAAGAAGAGGAGGGTGTCGTGGTCGATCGTGTGCGGGCTGATGCTCTTTGCTCTGGGATTGATTTCGCTGTTCACTGGTCACGTGGCCTCTGATCTCGAGTGGTGGAACTCTCAGCGGCTGGTCAAGAGGAGCTTGTACTCCAAGCTGGTAGTCTTTCTTTCTTTCTTTCTTTCTTTCTTTCTTCTTCTTGCTCTATCTTTTGGAAGCACATTTGTTTCTAAACGCTGAATTAGAAGTGAAGAGGAGTATTTTTTTTTTTTTAGGGTAAAGTAAGTGATTGTATTGATCTTTTAACCATCAAGGCAAGAAAGTGAAGAGGAGCATTGGGGGTCCGTGGTTTTTGAGAAAATTTCCTGAAATGACTGCTTCTGTTTTTGTGTTTTTCTTCCTTTAAATAAGCAATTTTCGATATTGCTGATAATGATGTTGATGTGCTAACCGAAATGGATGATATCAGTGGTCTTCTTATGATGAAAAAGTCCTTTGTAATATGCACATTTTACCAAATCAAAATTAGTTGCCTATTTTCAACCTGCTACGATCCAACAAGCAATCGTGTGAATGTGCAGAATGGTGGTCATCGTACTCCCATTGACATATGGAAGTCAAAAGATGCAGATTTCTATTATGGATGCAGTGAAAAGGCTTCTCATTTTTCAGGTAAGTATATGTGTTTCTTTTTAACAGAGGCTTTCTCCTTCTGTTTCAAATTCAGCTGTTTCTGTTGCTTCCTATTTGATTTTGTTGACATACAAAATCGATACAATTGTTGAAGACCAGGTATCCATGGAATGCAGTCACTCGTTCTAAAATGTTGTAATCATCTGTGCTTGATCATGTTGTTCAGGTTCCTTTTAATTCAGGAATATATAACATTGGTCTTTTTATTGTCCTTCCTTTCTTCTTAGGTCTTGCCTAAGCTTCAAGTTTTAGCATTTCTAGTTTGATGCTGCCTGTATCTCTTTGATGTTTAATTGTTAGCCATAGTTATACCCTTTGTCTCTGAGGTACAATTTGTTAGTATTCTGGGAGATCAGCTGGTCCTTGAGCGGTTTTTGAGTTCTTTGCATTTTATATGGAACCACTAAAGAAATTGCGCCTTGTGTGGAGAAGAAAATAATCAAGAATAATTATACCCAAAAAAAAAATCAAGAATAAAATTTCTTACTCATTTTGGTTTCTCGATGTTACGCCACTGTATAAGTTGGCACTATTCTCAGAAGGTTGCTAATAGTTAGGCTCCTTACATTGCCCCACGGCATTATTATTTTTGATGAATCTGGAGCAGTAGCTTGAAAATATTTTGCTGATTCAAAATTGAAAACCTATTTGGAGGAGCTGATAGTCTCGACCATACCCTTTGAAATATGAAATTATCATTTGGCAAAACTGACAGTCCTCAACCTGACTGATTTGATGGGTTTGCTTTCTGCTTCAAGTATGCTGTCTTAAGAAATCATAGAGAAAGCGTGACAGGAAATCTGAGTGATGATAACTTCCTATGCAATACTAAAGATTAGCTGCGGTGCTCATTTATCTCATTTTTATAATACATCCAAGAAGTTACGCATCTGTTATGCAACTTTTGCTCTCTAGCTCTGATGATCCGTCATTGCAGCTGCTGTCCGTGAACGACAATCAAATGGTTATCTGCTAATTGCTACTAGTGGGGGGCTTAATCAGCAGAGAACAGGAGTAAGTGGATAATGAAGATTTCTCTGGCTATACTGTTCCAGTTTTTGCACAATGCATTTAGTGTTTTTTTTTTCCTTGTATTTGTCTCAGTGGTATCATAAATCTCACAATATAAATTCTGTCCGCGCGCATGCGTCTTTCTCTCTCTCTCTCTCTCTCTCTCTCTCTCCCCCCCCCCCCCCCCCCCACTACTTGACATTGTCTGCTTAGCCATTTCTTTGTTGACTCCTGTTGAATGTTCTATGTCATGTTGTACGAGGGAACTTCTTTAGTGTGACAAAATGAAAACTGTTTCCTAAAATAACTGCTTTCCATCCTCAGATAACAGATGCTGTTGTTGTTGCACGAATCCTTAATGCGACGCTGGTAGTGCCTGAGCTAGATCATCAATCCTTTTGGAAAGATGATAGGTCTGTTACTTAAACCTCTGTATTAATTTACACCAGTTGTTTCTTTGTATCTCGTTCAATTTTAAAAGCTCCTCACTTTGCATGCAGCGATTTTGTCAACATCTTCGATGTAGATTGGTTTATTTCCTCCCTCTCGAAAGATGTTACTATTGTCAAAAGAGTACCTGATAAGTTCATGCGAACAATGGAGAAACCACCATATACCATGCGTGTTCCAAGGAAATCTGCACCTGAATATTATCTAGATCAAGTTCTTCCCATTCTTTTAAGGAGACGAGTAAGGAAACTTTTTTCTGTTACGATTGTACTTCATTAAGGACTCTATGGCGCAAATCTTTGGCTTTGATTTATTAGTTACAGAGCATGCACATTGAAGGCAACAGCCTCAGATTTTTTCCATTTAGATTTGACAGCTCTTATTATGTATCAAATTATCATGGAGTCCTAAACCTAAGTTTCTGTTCTCTCTTGTAATGAGGATTAAGACTTTGGAAATCCTGCAGGTTGTGCAACTGACAAAATTTGATTACAGACTTGCAAGTAACCTTGATGATGAGCTGCAAAAACTGCGTTGCCGGGTGAACTATCACGCTTTGAGATTTACAAAACCGATTAGAGAACTTGGTCAGAGACTTGTAACGACAATGAGAAAGATGGCTAAACGTTACATTGCGATTCATTTGAGGTTCAGCCCTATTAACAAATTGTGCCATTTCATCCGTCCTTTCCTGCATATTTTTTGTTTTGTGTATTGCATTTGTTGCTTTTTTAGTGATCATACCTGATGAAATTTTTTGATGAGGTGGATCCAGACCATCTGCATGGACAGCATTGCGAGTGAAAATTGTCAGGCCTTCATTAGATGTTGTTGATAATATGCAATTAGGTAGTAATGACGACTGAATGAAAACAGTTATTCTCTTGCATCTCCTTTAAAGTAAATAATCACCTTGCCTTCACAGCTTCCTTGACATCAGACAATGCTGTTGTGATTGTTTATGAAGCAGAGGATGTGCAAAGTGTCTAAGCTGTCGATTTTTTCAAAGTGAATTTTCCCTTATTATATTGAACCTCTTTGTACATTATTATCATTTGGAAATTTTTTATTTGGATTGTGGGTTCTTTCTATAGTAGAGATAGTCGCACGCAATGAATGCAGTACCTCGATATGACATGAGCGCGAAAGGGATACAAGTCTGGAGCTACCTCGGGTTTCCTGAAACTTGCTTATGGTGTAGCACAACTATACTATTGCATCCTCTTTTAACAAGAGATAATCACTTCTTTTATTCGCAAGTTTCTGAGCCATTTGCAGTTTGGAAATGCACCAAGATCTCTGACGACCATTATTAAGGTTCTTTCTAAAATATGTAAAATAGAGAAAACTAAAAGGAATGGACAAAAAATTGTCTGGAGAACTTATCTTTTCAAGTCTTGGGCAGTGCATCTCGAATTTATTTTTCCTTGTTCTTTGGAGATCTATGCTCTGCTTTTTCAGTGGTTCTAAGTTCTAATACATCTGTAATTCCTTCTCAAAGGTCAGTTTTTGGGTGTCTTTCACTTGCCTGTGTGGTGTCCACTTTCATGCTCATTTCCTCTTTCATGCTCATTTGTAGGATATATCATGGTGGTGTTGCATCACGCAATGAAAAATATGAGAAACCTAGATTATCATTATTGTGTGCTTTTAGTATTTTGAGTATGAAACAAAGCATTCTTACTCTGCCCTCCACTACAGGTTTGAACCTGACATGCTAGCATTTTCCGGGTGTTACTATGGTGGCGGAGATAAGGAGAGATATGAGCTTGGTGAGATAAGGAAACGATGGACAACTTTACCTGTGAGACTTCAGTCCCTTACAGCTAAATTTCATGTTTAGTATGTATCTCAACTTAAAAAGTGATTCAATCCTTTATTCCACATCTTATTTACAGCCTACGTTTTCCAACAGCTCATGTCATTACTGCACACACTGGCATGATATTTATACATTGGCAGTCCTATTACTTATTCTTCATTTGACTTCTTTTGCAATTTTCCTGTGCAGGATATGAGCCCCGAGGGAGAAAGAAAGCGGGGAAAGTGTCCACTTACTCCTCATGAGGTGGGATTGATGCTGCGAGCTCTTGGTTTTTCAAATGATACCTACATCTATGTTGCATCTGGAGAAATATATGGCGGTGAAAAGACTCTGCAGCCTCTCAGAGAACTCTTTCCGAACTTTTATACAAAGGAGATGCTTACAAATGATGATCTGAAACCCTTCCTACCATTTTCTTCCCGATTGGCCGCAATTGACTACATTGTCTGCGATGAGAGTGATGTTTTTGTCACAAATAATAATGGCAATATGGCCAAAATTCTTGCAGGTAGAAGGTGAGCAGTTATGACCCAACTTTAGTAAGAAGTTACTAAACTACTCTCTTTTGGGGTTTAAGGAAGTAGTGACTTTGATTTAACATCCTATCCAGCATGTAAAATATTGGATGTGAGAGTCCAATGATAGAGAAGGATAAGACAGGACAGAAACTTCTCTGAGGGAAGATATTTAGGATATAATCTTGTCTCCTCAATCTATGAGGCCAAAGTAAAAGAAGCCTATGATGTACACCCAGGTAATAGTGGCAGCCTTTAAAAGGAAGCTGTCTGCTAACACCTTCTATGGCTTTATCGCCATCTTCTTTAATCTTTTCATTAGAAACATGAGTTGGAGCTAAAATTCTTCTTGAAAGTCAATTAGATGTCAAGTTCCCAAAAGGAAGAATTTGAGTGAAGTTCTGGAAAGTCAATCAGATATTAGATAGCCAAAAAGCAGCAGATAATGAGATCACGCTAATACAAATTTGAATAGGTGAATATATGCTTCTGCAGTAAGCCACTATGGGCATTCTGCGGACTCACTGTTTTATATAGTTTCTCATGGTTTCCCTTTTCCTATTCCTCTTTATTCCTGTTTTTGAACACTTATTGAATTCTCAGTCTGAATTTTAGTAACTAGTGAAGAAGTGGAATTTTTGTCTAGGAATATGGGATGAAAAACTAGTCAGATTAATCAATAGCTCAAGAAGTTATTACGGTTTTTATTTGGACTTATCATTCCTTACTTTACCAAAGTTCTTCATAGGACTACAAGCTATGAAATCTCACAAAACTTTGGTTTTTTTGGGTTTATAGGAGGTACATGGGACACAAGAGGACTATCCGACCAAATGCAAAAAAGCTTAGTACATTGTTCATGGCAAGGAATCAGATGGATTGGGATGCATTTTCTAAAAAGGTGAAGTCATATCAGAGAGGGTTCATGGGTGAGCCCGATGAACTGAGACTAGGGCGAGGTGAATTTCATGAGTTTCCATCCTCTTGTATCTGTGAGAAACGGTCAACTGAGAATGGCTTTGGAACAGATGAAGATCATAGCTCAATGCAACAGATACTAGAAAGGGAGAGCCAAATCTTCTAGCTCAGTAAGCACAAGAATCGTGATGAGGTGAATTTGTCAACCAAAAGGAGTAGCAAGGCTGAATCATGGCTCTCATCGGGGAGGATGAATTCTTGCTCGACCAAATTAAAGACGACAGCACTCGAGGAAACTCGAAATATGGCATCTGCCTTGCGTTGCTGCCTCCTGCAAGACTCTAAGGAGCCGGATTATACCTGTGAATAGAAGTGAGGGAAGTTTGATGGTCAAGTGTTCATAGTTTGGTGGTCATGGCTGGTATACACACAGTGGATTCCAGGATAGCTTCACACAGGACTTATGGTTTGGCTGTCAATTTCATTTCCATTTGACATGTATATAGGCAATTTTATGTCGGTGCTCAGTTTATGAAGTGGAGGCAATTAAGGCATAGTCAGTCCCTTTCTCGGCATCCTAATGTCCGGTTATGGCACTGTACCAAACCATCAACTTTAACTGTGTGTTGCTGTGTGGTTATGCCTCAGTTATGCCCGATCATCATTGGATACGTGCGATGATATTGAGGGAGAAAGAATTGAAGTGGAAAAGCTGGTGATATTGATTTGCGTCTCATGGCATAGTCAGCCATGGCATGTCATTTCTGTGTAAAATTTGCATGGCCAGGTTTGAGTTTTAACATTTTTGGGCTCGAACATGAGCGCTCAGTCATTTTATGGGGACTGTGATTTATCTAGCTATGCTCCTTACCCCCTACTACCTACATTACATGATCTAATAGTCCCATTTTGCACAAACAACGTTAAAAAAAAAAGTTACGTTGTAACTCTTTGGCTTACACAGTGCATAATTGTAAGTTCGCAAATTACCACTTGTAGTTCTACGACAAATAAAACATTCCCAAGTTCTGCGCTACCTTATAAAATAGAACATTATTTGTATTATAGGGAACGAGGTCATTCTTACGTAGTGATTTGATCGGATACCCCTATTTCTGGCAGTAGAATCTTTATTAAGACAATTGATTATACGATACTTGCTGATTTGTGAAAGAATTTCATTGGCTTTTTTCCATGGACTGTGTCACTTGCGCATAAATTATCAGCTAAAACAAAGTAGGAAGGCATTTCTTGGGGAAAATAGTAGCCCTTCTTTTTTTTCTTTTTTTTGGTAATGTAAGTATTTATTGAATTTTACCAAAAGTCTGGTACATGACAAGATGGTCTAGCACCACAAAATTTACACTCAAGATGCCCTAAGGGCATTAATGAGTGGAATGGACCGTGTCACTTGCGCATAAATTATCAGCTAAAACAAAGTAGGAAGGCATTTCTTAGGGAAAATAGTAGCCCTTCTTTTTTTCCTTTTTTTTTTTGGTAATGTAAGTATTTATTGAATTTTACCAAAAGTTTGGTACATGACAAGATGGTCCAGCACCATAAAACTTACACTCAAGATGTCCTAAGGGCATTAATGAGTGGAAGAGTGCCATGATATCCAAAAGCAGCATTTGACAAGCTTAAACAATGGCCAACATATAAATATAGCAAACCGAATTATGAGAATATACTAGGGTCAAAGCCCCATCTCCGTTGCATTCTTCTATTCTTAGGAGAGTCCATGACCTGAGAAAAGGTCATTGCCTTTTCTTTGACCATTTTCACTAGCTTCATCTTCATTGCCGGAGCGCAAATAGCTTGGTCGCAAAATAGAGCATTGTTCCTCTCTTTCCAAATAATATGGCATAAAGCTCCCAAGGAAAATCTGGCTATGCATTGGTAAAAGCTGTCTTCAGAAATGTACGTAATAGCCCAATGAAGTGTTCGAAGCCACGGTCCAATATGCCACGGTAGATTACATACGTAGTAGCCCTTCTTTTATTCTCGTTATATGACAATTTTCACGGATGTACAAAATTAAAGATGTGTTCACAGAGAGGCGTGCGTGGCCAGCATCCTGAAGTAATTCTCGTAAAGGGCAGTCCGAGCAAAAGATTTCAAGACTTCATGTTGTCAGGAACATGAAAAAAGGGACTGAAAAGAAAAACCGGAACGTGAGCGATCGTCTGGTGTTCAACGATGCCTTCTTTTTTCTTCTTTTTGTTCACAGTACGACGTTCGTGGAAGCCGGCTTTGTCAGAGAGGGTGGCCAAAAAGAGTTGCCTCGGGTGACAATATGAACTAATGTTGACATGGACATTAAAATTACACAAGTCGCGTCTGGCATCATTCAAAACCACAATACAGAGTCATTTCTTGCCTGACCCAGTTACAAATGGCATCCCAGTCAATCACCCGAAGGGTAACTTGGGAACTATTTCGAGCACAGACAATATCCTCTTAATAAGAAAAGATGTACTGAGCCAAATGAAGAAAGAAAGAAGGGCTACGAGTGATACTTGAAGAAAAGATCATAATGGATTTACAATGAAGAACCGGAAGCAAATAATGTGCATAAAACTCCAATGTTAAATAAGGCCAAACATTGCCAGTGGCTGATTGTCAGGAAAGAACGAACACCCACTCGTTGCTTTTTCAGTCACCACGGTTTTTCAGTCAAATCCTTTGAGAATAAGTATTGGAATCTTGAGCTGTAGGGTACCCATTCTATGATCTGAGACGCCTTCCTGTTGGTTTTACGATCTATGCACTTTTGTATCGTGTCCTGCAGTTTCTTATCCACGTTTTGGATAACCCAGTTTAGAAGATCATCCGTGCTGATAGAAGCTTCCCTTGCGAATTTCTCAAGCACCTTAGGCAGAAACACCTTCATCTTTTTCACAGATACCGTTGCTTGAAGAAATTCTCTACTCGCTACCTCCAGCTCCGCCTTAAGGTTTGATCCCGTGTAGACTTTTAGCTAAATAAGATCAAAGCTTCAATTAATTGTGGTAATGCAAAGAGGCATGCAATCTTCATTGGGAACATAAGAAGGGAAAAGCCTCAACATTCAACTTGAAATCTTATAGATTAAAAACCATCTTTGCAAGCACTTAAAACTAAATTAATGCATAGCCAACAGATTAGGACGTACAGGCTAGATATGTAATCAACGACAATAGTTGTTCCAAGGCTCCACGAAATGAGATATTTCTAGATAGAGTGATTAACTTTTCATTCATACGCAAACAAAGCAGCAAAAGGCTCATCTCAGAAGTTACCACAGGATCAGAAGCAGCTCCATTGCAAAGGGCAAAGCAGATAAGTGGTTGGGAGCTTGTGCAACCATATTTTGAGCTGATCATTTGCCTTTCCTCTCCAGATCTTTTCCTCAAGGCAGCAGACACCACAGTCTCCAGCCACTATTGTTGATACAATGGAAGACATAACACTAATTCAGTATGTTCCCTTGATATATACAAGTCCTCCAATATGACACATTAATGTGATTGTGTCCTTCAAGAGTGTTTTCATAAGAGTACGCAATTTACCCGTCCTATCCTAGGAGTGCGAAAGCAAAATATTGATTGCTCCATGGCACTTGCACTTATGACAGTACCGCCGATGTTGTACGCAGCCTGCTCTACACATAGATCCAATAAAAAAAATCCTTGAATAAGTCAGAAAAGAACTTATGACAGCATAGCATCAAAATGACCATTTACTGGGTGTTTCTGATCCATTTTATAGATTTCGCCTTAGCTGAAGTTTCAGGTTCTACTGTACATCCAAATAGAGCTTCAGATCATGGTATGGATCTCAGTGCCCCAATTCCTACTTGTTCTGCTTCAGTACTTAGTTATTCTATTTGATGCATTCTCTACAGTTCTTGGGGGTGCTTTTCATTTGTAGAGACCATCTGGATTTATGGCTACAAGATATGATGAACCTGCTATATTTCCTGATTATAAAATTCCTATCTTAAAATTTTGGCCACCTGTCTTCTGGTTTTCAACTCCATCATTGATGAAAACCACACATGAGAACAAAATGAAAGATGATTTATAATTGACGTCTTATGTGAAGATTTTCCTTCCCAGATGATATCCAACCATGCAGTTAAAGACCAGCTTGTTGTCTGGAGACTAAAAAAGTTAGAATGCCTGATATTGTCTACTAATGAAATATTCCAACTCCATAGAGCTCTCAGGTGAATTTTCCCAGACCGGGGTACCTATGGAATCCAAATATTTAGGCATAGGTCAGTGGATAACAGGAGACAAGTGAATTACCTTATGAAACAAAGCTAATCTCCTCAGAGAGTTGCGTGGGATTCCGTAGGCTAAGTAGGCCTGCAAAAGGGATTCCAATTATCAAATAAAATCTGATTTCAAGTTGTTAAGATACAGATTGAAAGAGACATGATTTTACATGCATGACAAGAGAGTTGTACACGTTGATCCAAAATGCAGTTTGTGCATTGTCCTCCATCTGGCCAATGTTCACCTTTTCAAGCTGTTCAACTAAGGTCCTGAAATTAAAAAGACAAACAAGAAGCATCCTGAATGAAATCAAGCATTCTATCATATGTGTCACTGCACATGCATATTCATGTCTAATAAATGACTCGGTCAAGTGAGTTCCTGCTGACAAGGCACGTTGGAAAGGTTGTAATTGACTTCTAAACTGGAAGCACGCAAAGCAGATAAAAATGCTTTTGAATTCAGCATAAAATGTCAGTCAGAAAACACCAAACAATCATCTGCTTACATAACCAGAGTTGTGTGACCATAATATATTTCATGCATAGTTTGCAAAGCTCATGTTAGAACAAGGATGGGTAGGGCACCTGTTGAAGGATGAAATAAGGAACTTAGCATTAAGTCGGGAAAAATTTTGTTCAGCATGCCTCTTAGTCTTGCTTGGGAGAAGAGTGAGGTGCAAAAGAAAAAACAACTGGAATTATAACATGATGCGCACAGAGATGAAATAAAGGTAACTCCGACACCATTGCCCAAAAAACACCCTCTCGTGCGAGTGTGAATATGATTCGCGGCTTCCCTTCTCTATTTATTTTTCTGTGTTGCCACTTTATGCATGGTCATGGGCATAAGTAACTAACCTATAGTTGTTTATAGCATAAGCTGCACGGGACAACTGCCCCTTATCAGTTGTTATATGAGATATCTCCACTGTGGACTTGGAAGAACAGAGTTGCTGCTCTCTGCTGCCACATTGAGGAAGAGTAACTTTGGTAGACGACCCTGACATTGGCGATCGGATTTTCTTAAGATCCATAGATGTACTTCTGCGGAGCCAGCAGTATACGGCAGCCATGCACCTGACCATCTCTTCCGACAACTTGCTTGGGCACTCGTAAAGGTGCTCTTTCAGTGTGCGCAACACCGAATTTCTCCCTGCCAGCTGGACCTTTTCATTTACGACAGTGGGATATAATTTAGGGAGACCTATGAATAGAATTCAACGACAAGTGACATGCGGACAAGAAAAAGAAACATGTGCTCTGCTCATTACTGAAAGAAAAGAAGCCAAGTTCTTTCCAACTGTGTAGACTCTTTTACCTTTTGAGGCTGAGAAGTTTGCTTGAATACGTACTAACATAACCTTGAGAATATCCTAGGAAAACTATAGAATCAATTACTCAGGCAAGAAAAGTCCATCATATGAAGCTAGATGTTTGTTCACTGCAGCAACTGCTACAATAGAAAGCAATAGTAAAAAGAAAGCAATATGTATTACTTGAGATGACACAAACACTGTCATCATGCAAAAGATTTGTTAACCAAAGCATTTGCATCTTTATAAATTCTAAATTGCCCATTATATCACTAGTCTCCCATTCATTAACGTCCAAATACTACAAGCCTGCAGAAAAATCGATGGACCTCTACTAGAAGCATCAGTCTGAGTTCGCCAAATTGTTCAAACACAGTTTTCTTTGGTTAATAACAAATCCCATACTGAGAAAGAACATAATTAATGGTGGAGTCCACATGAAAAGAGCAATCGATTACCTTTGTTATGTTGGAAGAAGCCTTTTCAAAATGAGTTGCGCTTTTGCCAGTCGGCGGCAGAGCATGACTTCTCCTTATAGGTTTTCTCACACAATCATCAGTAGAGGTCAGTGCTTGGAAAGGTCGCAGTGAGAACTTTTTTGAGGAACAAAATGCACTTGAGATAATGCTCGGATGCTTTCTAGGTGCCTGCTTTGTATGAGCTGGAGAAGCAACGCCTGAACTTTGCTCAGAAGGAGGTTGACTTACGCACTGGTCAAATATGCTCCTGTAAAGTGAGAGAACATGTTGTTCTCTGCAGGCAACCTCTTGCTCCAGGGATTCAATTTCAGAAATTAGTTCATTAGTCTGAAATAGATAAATTCTACGGTCAGTTTACTCTAGCCATATTTGGATTACACAAAGAAACTAGAAAGTCTCAGAGCGACAGATCAGGATATATATCGTTTCATCAATCCGGCACAAAGTAATTTAGTAACTCAATCTGTCTCTTTTAATGTGATTACTAATTTGTAAGGTAAGTTCTGCTATCTGATCCAATAGTTACTTGCAGGTACCTGGAAAAACCAAATAAAATATTTTACAATGTTCATATAGCAAACGGATAGGAAATTCACCTTTGAGCCACTTCAATACTTAATTATTTAAGTGGAGGAACAAAATGAGTGAGCAAGTTATGAGTAACTTTGCAGTCATGGATGAACATGAAACGAGACAGTCTAACTAGCTCACATCAATGGAAAAAAGGTGCTCTCTACCTGTACTAAGAAACCATTTCCAGCTTCTAATTATTAAAGGCACCTAATAATCAATATTATGTTTCGGTAAGATGAAAATAAAAGTTCTCTAGAGACGAAATACCTCAATAGTGACATGACTACATCCAGAAGCATAATGATTAACATTATGTTTTGGTAAGATGAATATAAAAGTTTTTAATAGAAGAATAACCTTAGCAGCGACATGTCTATGTCCTGGAGATAAAGTACTAGAGGCCCTGCCCATTGCCCTCTCAAGCGTAAGCCGCATAGATTTCTCTTGCTGCAAACGTAGCTGCAGCTGCTCAATCTGCAAGAGATGCAGATATTCTATTATACTCTGTCTGATACTTATGTGCAAAACAGTATTTCTCTGTTAGAGCAGCAAATATGCGGCGAATCCCAGAATCTTTTATTCTGTCGGGTACATTTTCCTTCCAAAATAAATCCTACCATTTAGGAGATATCTACCTTCACGCTACACATGCAAAGATTCCATTGAAGGACAGGCAGAACAATTCATGTGATTGTACCCAATCACGCATTAAACTCAAGTTTTGAGATGGCTAATCATGATAATAGTTTAATTCTGGATCATAACTACAATGATTCTCCGGATTGTAATTCAAGTGCCCAATAACTTTTCAACCATGCTAGATATCCTCTGTAGGGTATTTAAAAACGGATTTCATTTAATTAAGAATTAGTTCTTTGACTGGAAATTCTAAATCTACTCGTCCATGAAACTAGCTTTAAGACTGCATTTGAATCATCTGGAAAATGCTTGAAGAGGTATGTCAAGAAGTGCATTTGTGGTGCTAAGTAATACAGCTTTGTTGTGCCACGATGCATAGTTCTTGCATAGGCCAAAGTTTAATTGGGCTACTTCAGGGAGGGTAGGCTACACTGGCACCCAAATCCTGAATGCCAACAACTTTGACACCATGCTCCTAATCCAACCGCGAACCATGGGGGACATAGCCACAACAGGATGCATAGGAGTTTGACAGTTCGGATGTCCACGGTCCTTGACTTATGCATCCTGTGATAAACAGATCACCAACAGTTGCAGGCTTTTGGTCCAACAAAGTGCTCCATAGACTACTTTGGAAACCTTGCAATGGGGAACTTTTCTAGGCAATTGAACAGAAGCCAATCTGAATTGCCCACTTATTCTCAGTAGATTAAGTGAAATGACTCCGCTAGGTAAACTGATGGTAAGATGAAATGATACCACCTCAGTGTAAACAAGGAAGACAATGCTGGTTACTGGTCTATAAACATTTAATCTTCAGAAATTGTTGCAAACCGAAGCTGATGACAATTTGAGACTTGACTAGAGAACACAAACTTCATATAATTACCCCTACATCTATCAAGATGTCAACTTCCAGTCCTTACATCTTTCTCCAGGGACACTCGTTGACTTGATGTCGTAATTTTGCCACTATAACTGAAGGGTTCAAGAAGGGGACTTCGCACTTCAAGAGCCCTCGTAGAAAGGGGTGACACCTGTTATGCACATGTCAAAAGATAGTAAGATGTAAATAAACATGAGTAGTTAGGGAAGACTACTAGTTCTTATCCAGCAGGGCCTATACAGAAAGGTGAGAAATGAATGTACATGAGTAGTGGTTCATACCAGTGTTGCATTCCTGCCCCTTTGCAAATGCAGAAGTTCACCTCTTGAAACATCTAAATTCCTATCACAAGCACTGATAAGGAAAACGAAATTATCAGAAGAAATGCAACTTTGAAGATCAGAAAATTACAGACAATTGCAAAAAACCTGCTTCAGCCTATCTAGAAATCTAACTGCAATCACTAGTTATAAACCACTACTCTGAACCACACTGTTCGGTGAGTAGTTGGCAGAGGCATACTTGGTTCTTAACATAGTCATGGATTAATCTCACAGCTCAGAGAATATATTAACTATCTCTCATTTACTACAATCATCTGCCGCAGAAGCGGGTGATTGACATGAATGCAAATGATTAACCCACCAGTGGATACTGGCACCTCTGAGTCTAAGCTCTTCCTTCCAAGATCTGATTTTCTCATGATATTTTTCTCAACCTATTCTCTTGTAACTTTCCTCTTTCTCATCTTCACCTCAGCCCCTAAGAACTCTCACTAACAAGATCACATCTTTCAGCCAGCAACATACAGAAGAACAGAACACAGAAAAGCACATGTTAAAGAACTACATTCTTTTAAATGAGCATACTCAAGCCAAGAGAAAGAGAACTACACCTCCTAGACCGTCTATGTCGAGCACAAACATGTGAATGTGCACAACTACTTCTACTCTCTTGTTTTCCAGCACCCTCTATACTCTCAACTGCATTCAAATTGTCCATTTCTCTTTTTTCTTTCAATCTCTCCTCATAAACTCCAACACAGCATTCAAAGCGCAGACATTCTCAATCTGCATATCAATATAATGCTATGCACAGAGGATCGAGCATAAATGCGGATGCATCATGAATGACCCACTTGAACGGAAGGAATGAGAATGATTTTCGGAGGAAGAGCGAGGAATAGTAGCAGTTCTAGGCAAGTTCTGAATGAATGGCCAGATTTTTGGGTTATTGCGGGAGAGAGAAATTGATACCGAAATGGAAGTAGGACAAAAAGTATGCCGAACGAATATCACCAAAATCGTTTACCCCGCGGGATGGGACCGGCTTCTGGTGCAGAATTCAATGGAGGTTCTTCCGAGTCGTTGAGCGCATTCAATGAGCGATTCAATTAAACTTCAAGAAACTCTCTCTCTCTCTCTCTCTTTCTGTAGGCTGCATATGTTGCAGGTTCTTGGTCACTCATTCACCAGCGCCATTGATCAATTCCGTTCTTCAAATGATTCTTCAATCGGTGCATGGCGAAGCATCATTACCGCCGTTCGAATTCTGAATCGCCCAAATTTCGCACCGCGCGAACCGACCTCGTTCCAATGAAATTTCTCAGACCAAACAGGAAACAGAGGAGATGACGTTATGATTCAGCCTCGGTTAGGTGGCCGATGTTGACGCCTGCGGCGTACTGGAATGCAGACGACGAAGGAGGACACGGTTTCCAACCGGAGCCCCGACATTTTCCATTCGGACCGGGTTCACTAGGGGCTGTCGGGCGGGTCTAAAAGGGCCGAGTTGGATATTTCATTATTATTTTTAGAAATAATACAAATATTCTTCAGCATTTTCACCAAATATAAAATACGATATGTATTATATATTTATTCAATATAATCTTTAAATTTTTAGATAAAAATAAAAAATATCATTAAAAAAATTTAATGACGATATTACATGGTAGAAAACTACATAACACAAATTTAAAGTTTAGAGAGCATATTATATGTTGAGCCAAAAATTCATAAATTATATTGAACAAACATCGACCACCTAACCGAAGCTGAATCATAATGTTAATCAATGTAGACGACAAAGACGGACATAGTTTCCAACATTTTCCATTCGGATTGGGTTCACTAGGCCTAATAGGTGAGTCTAAAAGGGCTGAGTGGGAAATTGCATTATTTTTTAGACATAATACAAATATTCTTCATAATTTTCACAAAAAATATAATATGATTTGTATTATATATTTATTCAATATAATCTTTAAATTTTTAGAGAAAAATTTAAGAATCTCATTAAATAAATTAAAAACTGAAAGATGACATTACATGTTGGTCGAAAACTACGTAACAAAAATTTAAAGTTTAGAGAACACATTATATATTAAGCAAAAAATTATGAATTATATTGAATAAAATTAAGGTTAAGATAACATATTATATATTATACTAAAATTCGGAGGCTATTTGTATAATTTATCTTGATTTTTTCGATTTCACCAATCATGAGCGGGCCTAGAGATCCTGCACTGCAGGCCCGATATTGGACCCGATCCGACTCATCAGAACCACCTGGGTGGTTCTTCTAGTCTTTAGACCAAAGTTGGGGGGTCATCTGCGTTCGCTTCGATCCCGGAACGGAAGTCCAAATTCTCACCGGTGGAGAAAATCTGGTCCCGTCTCCATCGGAGATCCAACCGGCAATTGGTCTTTCCTTCCGTCGTTCTCCGGTCGAAACCCTATCAAACATGCCTGTATCTCTCTCTCTCTCTCTCTCTCTCTCTCTCTCTCTCTCTCTCTCTCTAGATTTGGATCTCCTTTTTGCGAATTATACGTAATGGAGCTGACTTTCCCTGGGTTGATCTTGGCGAATCGATTTCGTGCCCATGATGCAGTTCAGAGGGATGATGGAGGTTGAGCCGCCGAGCCCGATCAGGTACTTGATAGGAGCCGCGATCATGATGGTGGGGGTGGTGTTGCCCGTGGGCTACATGATGTTCCGCAACAAGCGCGCGCCTTCTTCTTCTTCTTCTTCGTCGTCTTACTCCAAACAGACGTAGGTGTGCCCTCTCTGATCTATATTTACTGTACTCGGAGACAGCTGGCTTCTCGATTTCTTCGCGGTTTTGATGGCGATCCTGTGTCTATTTTGATGTTGATGGTTATCTGGGGGGATATTCATTGACGCTTGCTGCGTCTACTATTGATTTCTTTAGTGATTAGTCATATGTGAAGTGGAGTGCATCGAGAAAACGCTAGTAGGAATGTTTTCTGTGATTCTTCT
Organism: Melaleuca alternifolia; assembly: GCA_019926035.1. NCBI lineage: Eukaryota > Viridiplantae > Streptophyta > Magnoliopsida > Myrtales > Myrtaceae > Melaleuca > Melaleuca alternifolia. Next base: position 514,136 of record JAGKPW010002165.1, read on the forward strand.
TAGTGCTAATGATCTGATTCTCAGTTACCAGTTGTAGCGAGTCATTTTGTTCTGTGGGCTGTGGGAGTTTAGATTAGTTGAGCTGGGAAATAGAAATTTTGGGTTGTTTTCTTCCTCTTTAGTTTTAGCCGGTACGAAAATGAATTTGCGTGTGATGGCGATATTTTGGTCCTTCACATAATCAATTTTCATTTTACATGTGGAATCGTGAATGTCAGGATGCATGGTGTTGTTTCTAATGACTCCTGTGTAATTCTTGATTTGACATTATAGATTGAGGAAATGGATCTAATACATGATTAGAGAGTTTGAATCTTAGGGTCCTCTAGAGAAGTCAACCTATTTTGACTGAAGGAAGTTGGAAGCCGAGTATTGCAAATTGAACAAGTCATTGAGGGTTCGATTTAGTAGCAATAACAGCCAATAGGAAGCACCAATTACGAGGTTCAACTCTATAGATCCACGGTTGTGCTTTACTCATTTAAGCTCAGCGTTATGTTGAGAGAAGCTTTCAGAGCAAAGCTTCACGAGAAAGCTCCAAATTAAGATATTGAGTGAAATAGTGAGAGGAAAATACAGTGTGTTTCTGAGACATTTGATCAAAGTGATATGTGTTTGGTGAGAACAATCTACTTTTTTGTATGGTGAGAGGGATCATTATAATACCTTTGTATTCCTCAAATACATAGTGTTTATTTATCTATGAAAGTTCTCTTGTATATCCACCACGCTTGCACCGAGGCACCCAGCAAGTGGTATTCAAGTTGCACTACAAACTTTACATCTGTGATGTAAAGGGAAATGGAGGAAAATAGATAGACTACTGCTTTCTTCCTCCAACTTTTATGCACTGGAAGGATTGAAAGAGCATTAAAACTATTGAGGATGTTTGACTTGCAATACTAAGGATCTTATTCTGCTCCTCCCTTTATTCTCATGATACCTAACAGTGGATGCGGATATTATCTCCTTTCTTTCTGGCTGCTCTGAGTGTCTTTGTGATCAAACACCCCATTCTGTGATCAAGTATTTAGTCGATAACCCTTCATATCAGTACATGCTTAAGTTGCTTTTCTGTATTTGCAGGAGCAAAGTGTTGATTTAGAGACAGAATTTAATTCTTTGATTTGACAAGGCTTATTAAATCCAAAATAGATTAGAAGGAAGGCCTTCAGAGGCCTGCAAATTACAGTTGTAAATGCTTTGGAACTTCAATTCGTCATACTGTTCTGAGTCTCACTTCAAGTTTACAACAGCGAGTGAAGATGGTTTCTTCTGTGTTGTTTCCCAGTTTTGATCGGTTTGCTACATTGATGAGTCCCATACCCTTTCTATGGGCCTTGTGTCTTTTGTCTATTTGCTGTGGAGAGCTCTTGGATGTCTTATAGGTTCAGTTTCCACTAGGTCTGGGTGATCCGTACTTTGCTGAATACCAGCGGCTTTGTCAGCAGAAGCTCACTTCTGCTTGGGAAGATGTACCATCAAATTGGTCTTTGCTGGTAACTAAAATTAAGCATTTGAAATGATCATTTTGTATGATTCGGAGTTCTCCTAAAGTAAGTGCATTGTGGTGTTGAGAATTAATCTAGCCAACCAGGAAGTTTCAACTCCTGACAGTGTTTCCAAAGTTCTTAATATTTCTTTTGGGGAAAAGATGCAGCAAGCAGCAGCAGTGATAATTTTTGCATTTCGGCTGTTTATGTAGCGTCCTAACGTTAGCTTGAGTTACCTTTCACTTGGTGGCATAACGTTGAAATGCCTTTAGCCCATGTGGTGACAGATCGATCTATGCCCAAGGACAACCAGTAGATAGTTGGTACGTGCATGATGCTCATTTTGCCATCGTCACATTAATGTATCACCTCAGCAATTCAGAAGTGGGCTCAACGTATTTCTCCATGGACAACAAGTAGCCTGTGAAGGTAATGATTAAGTGAAGGGAAATCTGGTGAGACGAAGGAATGTCCCATGAGTCAGATTTGAAGAGTCTCATGCTTATAAATACCAGTGTTGACTACAGTAAGTACAGAAATAACTCCTCTTCATGTAAAATCACTAGATACCGAAAGGTTATGTCTTCCCAAGAATAGCTGACCACTGTAAATTGCTTTTACATTAGCTGTAAATCAATTGCGGACATTTTTAAAGAAATTGCTGCAATTTTCAACCATGAGAAAGTCATGGTTCGCCGTTAAGAAAGAAAAATTATCTCACGGTGCCCAAGTCCTGCAACTTAAAAAATAAATACAAGACAGCAATCTTAACATGATGAGTGCTCCTCAGTCATGCTTCGGCATGCAGATGCTTCATTCCACCTTCCTAGAGCTTGTCCTACACGAATCCTATCACCTTGTTTGATACAAAACCTAAAACCAGAGGGGTCATCTTCATGTGATTCCGACATTGGCGCTTGAAAGATCAGAACCACAGTTGATCCCATGTTAAAGGCGCCCATCTGAGAAGAGCAAATGTGTACATAATCAATCTCGCCAAATTCACAAACTATACCTAGGATGATGGACATGCAAAATCAGCTTTTATGTCTCTCTTAACACACGGAAAATGGTAGTAGCAGAGAAAAAATGATACAAGCAACACAGTTTGAGATATTCCTAACCTCATCCCCTTTCTTGCACATAATTCCAACACCTTCAGGTTCATAAAATCGTTCTTCTGGAGGTTCTGACTGCAGTAGTTTCTTCTTTGGCCGGTTTGTCCGAAGCTCAGGTTCAATATAAAGCTGCAATGCACAAAGTTCAGCCAATGAGAGTTGGGCCAGGCAGTGCAAAAAGCAGACAGCCAGCTTTTTTTTTTTGGCCAAATGCAGCCAATCATTTCACAATACCTACTACTACAGGAAGCATAATAAGCTTCCAGATCTGCAGCTATCTAAGTGGAGATACATTCCCAAAAGCTTTAACTTTTTGGCAGAAAACACATGCAGTAGACTTTTCCCAAACAAGAGCAGTGCTGCAAAACTTCATTTTACCAGTCGAGATATTCAAAGACTAAAAGCTTTTGCATTAAATAGTTCCTTGAGCTGAACTTTTGTGCTTAAATCCTGCCTAAATATATTCTTGCCTTTTTCAAATGGGGAAGAGGAGGGAGGAGGGCCCAAACTATAAAGGTCACTATTTAGCCAACCTCAATCGATCCAATAGTTGTCGCACCGATAGCAGCAACTGCCATAAAACCTTCCTGCCAAAGACCTTCAAGAACAACCTGCAAACATGAAAAATCGTGAGCACAATTTTCTCATATCCATATCAAAGCAGAATAGATTTTGGAACCTTATTAACAAGAGACGAGATAATTCACTATCTAATGAGGTTATTTTTGTTTGATACAGTACCAATTAGAGCCAGGGCTTTTAAAGAAAAAGGGATAGGAATACCAAGGAAGACTGCATACAAGGAGACAGTAATGGGAGTGCAACTTCATACTACACCAACAGAACATATTAAAATATTTTATGAAAGGTAAAAAAAATGCTTTTAAATGTTCAAAGGAAGGTAAAAGGTATAGACGATCATAAACTATATATAACTACATCTTATAGCAACACCGTAATTTCTAATCAGAAGGTTCTGGCCTAAATTTCCACATTTCTAAACTACATTCATGTTTTTTATACATCCCAGTTAGTGAGACAAACACCTAGTATTAAAGTGGTAGGGAGGCTTCAGCCAAGAAAAAAGAAAAAAAAGAGGTGACATGGTCAAACAACTATTGCAGAATTCATCCTAAATTCTTCGATCTGTAGCATATGATACTCAGACTCGGTAGAATCCAGAATTCTTTAATTCAACTTAACAAAGAATGCTTTCCCAAAGGTTGACTGTCATCAATAATTTCACTATATGTTTTGCACGCTCCTGCACATCCAACGCTAAAGCACAGTTAACGGAAACATAACTTGCGTTATTATTACTTATTACATCATTTCCGGAAAAGTTTCAGACAGTACACTATTCTCCGATTCATCCACACTCCCAACGAATCGACTATTCACATAAAGATTTCAAAGAAATGGAGTCCTATAATAGACTTGCCAACTCTTTTATCGATATCATTGACACTTTTGCCAGTGGGAACTCTATAAGCAAATTATAATAACTTCCACCATGAATATCAAGAAGCAGATAAAATTACCCGCTCATTCTCCACATATAGGTTCCTTATTGTCCTCGTGGCACGTTCATTTAAAGGGAATAGGTGGCCTGGAAGTAAAGACAGTTTAATTAACAGTGTCGGAAATAGGTAAAGAACAAATATTACCAATCAAAAGAAGAATATTGACTTATTTGATTACAACCTATTCACAAACAGTGACAAAAATGGGGCTTCCAGGAATCATTGATGCATGTGTACACGTCATACAAAAAACTGGCTAAAGTAAAAGAGAGTCCTGAAATCACTGGAACCAACAATATCAACCTGAAAACCAAAGAAAACCAAGTCACCTGAAAAATGCCGCCTCATTCGAATATTCCAATTAGCTGGTGAATGGATTCGATGATAGTCTCCAGGTCTCAAGTAAATTACGCAGTAAAAGAGGCCTTTCATAGGACTGCAATGAAGATTTCATCAAAATGGTCAAAAAATAATCTCCCGATAGTGAGTTAAGAGAGACATACAACCAAATCAAAATCAATATGACACAAGCTTGATATGTAGGTCATCTAAGACTAGAATCAAGGCCCACTCAAGAAACCAATGACCAATAACCATTTTCTATGCCATACTCTTTAATCCTCATGGTCATCGGCAGCCGTTAGATGAGCACTAGATGGAAGATGTACATTAAGTCCATTTCAACCAACAAATATGTTTTATCAAATAAAGCATATTTGATAAAGCATTAATTTTCACAGAAGGACATTAATATGCTTTATCAAATCTCGGATCTCCCTCCCCCCCTCTCTCCATCCTTGAAGGACATTAATTTTCGCAGAAGTATGTGAAGAACAAGCGCTTCTCAGTTCAATCATGTTTTTTTTTTTTAGATGAATTTACATGATTACCATGCTGACACAGGGTCCCTAATTTTTGGTGAGGCCAAAGACACTCTCCACCATGATTTCTTCCGTTCCTCTTCAGTGGGACTTTCCTTTTTAATTTCATCTTCATTGGTCTTTCCTCCAGCTACCACTGGAAGGAAAGAACTCGCACCAAGAAGAGCATAAACTGAGTAGGAAAGACCTTTGACTTGCTCAATCATAGCCCCAGCAGCCTTCAACTCTCCACATCGTAGAATAGTACCATCCACAGGACTGACCTATGAGTGAAGGAAGAAATTTTAGACATGGTGAAAAGTAACAGATATACTGAAGGTTCAAACAATTTGTATAGCTAAAATGTTCCGGAAAAAGTTACCAGTTACCAGGCATTTTGGGTCAGGGTCAATTGGCCTTGAACCTTCTTTTAGGGCACGGACAAAAAATTCCCGTAAAGAAGAATATTCTTCAAGAGGCAATGCTGCTTCTTCTAAATCTGAAATAAAACTTGGATTTAGTTTTCTAGTACACAAAGTCAGTTTTGCTCATTTAAGGAGAATTTTAGCTAATGTTATGGAGAATAATTAAGCACCAGAGTAGCTACAGCTACAAGACCAAATATTAACCCGTCGACAAAAAAGTTTAAAAAGGAATGCAGATAACCGTACTTGAATGGAAAGCCCGTGCCCATGCTCTACAGAGAGAAGGCCGCATCCATACAGGAACTTCCTGAGAAGATTTCTTCTGTCAATTGATGCACTTGAAAAAGATGTCTAAGTGAAAATTTGGAAGAACAGTTTATTGTGGAGAGCGGCATATAGAGAAGACAGACAGATTTGAATACATTCTGAGAAGTCAAAAGTACAAGAGTAAAAATGGGAACAGAAAGGCAACGTCTATGTTTCTGGCCTGAAGGGTAGACATGGTAATGTAAAAAACTAGATTGTATACAGAACTGTTCTTTTTCCACCTTCTCATGTGATTAAAATAAATAACCACTCAAAGTCATTCCCCTTGTTTGCAGTAAAAACTAAAAGAAATTTAAGGCAGCATGGCGGTTCTTCAGAGCACCTTATCACGCCAAAACCCAATCTAAATGACACTAGGCAAGAATCCCAATTCCCAAAAACAGAAATATATTCTAGGAAATAAAAGCAAAGAATATGCTTGAATTCCTTACCACACTAGTCAGAAAACCCCAAAATCTTGAAATGGATCTGAGAGGTAGTAACCTGAGAAATGTGGCCTAGAACAGACCGGGTCAGAGAAGATTGTAAAGAATCAATATGCAATATACACCACCTTAACGAACCAATGACACAAGCCACCAAAGAAGTGAAGATCGTTCGTGACTACATATTACATACCTTTACATCTGGCTGGAATTCGTATTCAATTCCCCTTTCTCTTGCCTCTTCAACCTATAGCAGGGACACCATTACAAAAGAAAACTAGGCATTTTTATGACGACCAAAAAAGGGCTTTTCAGAGATATCTGAATATACTAAATTCGGATGTATTCAAAATCTGTTAGAAAAACCATTTCCTTCAAAACTAATTCATATGCTGTAACCACGACTTGAGAGCACCACTCAAAACTTTCCTCGACCACTAATAAGCTAATGAAGTTCGACTTCCTCCACTTTCAAGGCACTTGAAAAACGAGAGTAACGAGAAAGAATCTCCATATAAGCATACGACGATTAATTAAGAGGCCAAACCTTCTTATCGTCGTAGAGACGACGAGCATGGAGAGCACCGAGCATGAGAAGAGTAGCGACCGTAGCACCAGGCACCAGATAAGAACTCCCTGCAACCCAACCCAATGCAAAAACGACGATCGCCGCCGCCGCCGCCATCACGAGCAACAACGACAACAACAAGAAATAGCAGCAAAATGAGCGACAAATGCTTGCGAATATCAGATCGGCGCATGAAACGTGCGAGGCGAAGCTTCTCGGACTGACCTTCGGAGCCGGCGGAGCCGCCATGGGAGGACGCACGGGCTTGAGCCGGGTCGTTCAGCTTCTTAGCGAAGAAGGAAGCGAAGAATCGGTGGTTCTGGTGCAGGTAACGCAATGGCTGCTGGGGAGGGAAGAGGGGAACCTTGTGCGAGGTCCTAAATCGCATTGTCGCCGGAGAGTCGCTACTGCGTAACTTGGGGAGTTCTCTGCTGGTTTCGCTTCTTCGAGACAGGGTTGTCGCGACCGCGAGAGTAGGGGCATCTATTCGGGTCGGGCCCGCGGACTCCGGATAAATCACTCGGATGGGGAAGAGGTCGGTTCATTTCCAAATTAATTACACAAATAATCTTTAATTCGATATATAATATGAACTATAATTTTTATATTTATTTAATTTAATTCTTGAATTCTAACTCAATATGTAATGAGGACCCTAAAATTTAAAATTTATTCATTATTATTCATGAACTTATGATACATATTTAATTTAATTGTTAATTAAAATAACAATATTCAATATTATTGTTCCATTAATTCTACTTCAGGAACAATATCAATCGTTATCATATAATTCGAGCGTTAGATTATGTATAAGCCAAAAGTTTCAGGACCACTTTGTGAAATTTTAAAATTTAAAGATAATATTGCACATTGGAATAACTTGGAAACCACATACTATGTTAAGTCAAAATTTAAATACCATGTATATTAGCAAAAAAAAAATTACCAAAAAATCATGAACCATACCCTCTATGGCACATTTGTGTTTGTGTAACGTATTTATCCTAAAAAAAAAATTGGCATACTAAAAACCCCAAACCTGTTCCTATGTAACATATTAACTCCAAACTTTTTTTGCAATACTAAAATCTTAAACTTATATTTTTGTAACACATTTACTCAATAATTTCTTATTCTTCTTTTATCCACCCACTTTTGCCATCAAGCTATAGCCGAGCTAGCTGGCCATTGGGCGAGACCCTTTCGCAACAATGAGTGAGGCCCCCCTTGCCCAAATTTGGACGTGGCCAACCTAGCTCGAGCCTTATCAACAGCGAGTAAAAGTGGCCATGGCCTTGCCTACGGCCAAGAATAGCTTTGCCCAAAACTGGGTGAGAGTCACTCAACCCTTGGCTGCCACAGCTTGTTAGGCAAAGTGGATTTGAAAAAGAAGAAGAAAAGTCTAAAATAAATCTATCAGACGAGTTCATGATTTTTGTGTCGCAAAAAAAAAATTGAGAAGAATAAATGTGTCACGCAAGAATAAATTCAGAGTTTTTCATATCTATCTAAAGTATGCATATAATTTTCATTTGGAATATATAGTAACATGCACCATCTTCTAACAAATTTGTGAAATCTGCACAAATATATTATAGTAAAGTGTTTTCTAGGTGTTGTCTTTTAAGTGTGCCACCTAAAATTGTAGATTGCAAGCATTTGCAAATTTCTCGTTGCAAGAGATGTTTCTATACTTTCTTCAAATAGCTGAACATATATTCACTAACTTATCGCTACTCACCTATATTTTCTCTCTTCATTATTGTACTGTTCAATTGTAAGCCCTTTGCATTGGAGAAAGCATTTTCTTAGAGTTTGCATAGAAATATAATCTGAAATTCTTCCTATAGCAATTGCTAGATAAACGTATATACCATCTAAACGTATCCTAAAAATAGTATTAAAATTTTTAGTATGAAAAGAATTGTGTCACACTCATAAAATCTTATCTGTATAAAAATTAACTATTTTAGTCCTTTGACAATTTAACTTGATTGTACTTTTTACAATTTATAATCTATCAATGTAATTTTCCATATATATATATATATATATATATTAAACGTTTCGTTATCCATCTAAGTTATATATTATATGATAATTCACGTATTGCGGTTAATATTCAGCTCTAAGATTGGTACGGTCCGTACCTCGGAGGTCTCTAGCAAACATATTCATGTGCGAAATCCAATGTGGTGCCGCTGCCAGTGCCAATTACTGAAGCATCACGTGACAAATTCTAGAAAAATTACAGGATATGGAAATTTAAAAATGAACCGTTGCGAAGTAACCTTGCTAAACAAGACACGGAGGACGAGTTGGCGCGCGTTTTGCACTTTCCGCAAGCGAAGCTGCTCTCCCATCGCCTTCGATCGAGAAGCCATGGAGGACGAAGAGAGATCGAGCGTGGTGATCGGCCTCATAGAGAACAGAGCTAAGGAGGTCAGTCTCCCACTCGATTCGGACACCTCGTTTCTTCTGTAGATGCAATGGAGGATCGACGAATCACAGCCATGGCCAGGTCGTGAAGCGCGTCGGGGTGGTCCCCTCGCAGTTTGCTGGAAAATGTATCGTTAGTGTTGAAGTATCGTATAACGATGGGGTTAGATCGGAGAATTGAAGCTACTGCTTCGGTACTGTACGTCTCTCGAGATAATGATCGGAAAGAGAACGTAAAAGGTGTGAAATGATCTTCCGGTAGGGATGACGGAAAGCTGTCGCAAATGTTTTATTTCTATGTTATGGAGAACGAAAGGTTGGAGTACAGCTTGTGAATTGGTCAGGTTTGCTATTCCGAACCAAGAGTTTCTTATCTAGCTAGGCTCTGATTAATTAGTCAATGGCTGGAGTCGGCAGTATGTGGTTTTAATGATCTCCATTGATAACTCCTGTGGAGACGTTGTGCTTCATGGATTCGAACGCATTAAAGACCTCAGGTGATCGTGATGCACAGTTCTAGTTAGCCAGTTAAGATCAATATGCTTATACGATGTGTCGCCTCTCCAAATTTTGTGTAGTAGCTGCATCAAGTGTTAATTCACCAGCTTATGTAGAATAGTTGGCTTGAGGCTTAAATTGGTCTTGGGTGTTCATATTATCCCGTTCACTTTCTGTTGGCTGTCGGTGTGAAGTCGCCATTGCTTTTGATTGTAAGCACTCACTATCTGCACAGGTTGGAGTTGCTGCTTTTGATCTAAGATCTGCTGCCTTACATCTTTCCCAGTATATCGAGACTAGTAGTTCCTATCAAAATACAAAAACTCTGATGCAATTTTACGACCCGATGGTGATTATTGTTTTGCCAAATAAGCTTGCACCTGACGGCATGGTTGGAGTGTCCGAACTTGTGGATAGGTTTTATCCTTCAGTCCGGAAGGTAAAGTGGCAGATATGGCTTTGCCACTGTCTTTCCTTTTGACTCCACTCTTGAGAAAATATATTGCGTTGGCTTTTGCAGGTCGTGATGGCCCGTGGATGCTTTGACGACACTAAGGTTAAGATCGATGGCCTGTCTTCTAAAGCGGTACAATGACATGATGCAGCACCAACACCGTACTTTTTCTGATTATTCCCCTATACTTCGAGGTTACAGGGAACTATGCTTGTTAAAAACTTAGCAGCAAAGGAGCCATCAGCACTTGGTTTGGATTCATACTATAAGCAATATTATCTCTGCCTGGCGGCTGCAGCAGCTACTATCAAATGGTATTCCTAAAACGAGTGCCTCACCTGTATGCTTGTCCAAGAATCTGTTGTGTCTTTGTTGCAGTAGATCTACAAACAGATCTTATTCACTTTACGTAAGATGTGAAATTTTGAGGATCCTCTTGACCATAATCAGATGTACCAACCCCTGAAAGAATTTTTCTCTAATCGAGGCAAACAGAAGACATGAATAAGTTGTCGCTGATTGGTTATTAGTCGGACAGAATAATGTGTTCAACTGTCATGGATCTGTGAGAGAACTTGAAATGGCATCAGATTTCAGTTTATTCAAAGATTGATGCATGATAGCTGACTGCTTTGTCGTGATGAGATAGAGTGTGATGGTGATCCATGGTAATTTTGCTTCAACATTTGGCTAGTAACACTTGGTATGTTTTACCATTATTTTCATTTTTCTCTGAAGCATAGATCTTGATGCTGAATGCATGTAGCTTTCTGCAGAACCAAATAATAGTCTTAACCTCAAAAGGCAAGGCAATTTGATCCAAAAGATCAAGTATTCATCTCGTTGAGTTTTTTAAAAGTTAGAACAGTCATGTCAGTATAGCCTCCTTTTAATTGCTTAATCTGACTATACTTGGCTTTTTGACTAGGACTTACAGTGTAAAGATTTTTACCAGGTAATTTCTTGATGACTGCATTGAAACAAGTTAATTATTCATTGTGTTGAGCAGGACCGAAGCAGAGAAAGGTGTGATAGTAACCAACCACTCTCTGCTGGTATCTCTTCTCATTATGTGGAAAGTTCTATGTAGAGTTTGCCATAATGACTAGGCACCGTTCTAACAGTAACTCATTAACCCTTAAGATGTCAGTTTTGTCTTTCAAGGCCACATTACTAATAGCTATCTATTTATAATCTATCTACAGAATTCTTTGTGCTCTTATTCTCATCCCTTATCCCTAGCTCTTTTGAGAAATTTGCTTTTATGGTTCAACCTGCTTTTCTTATTCTGATTCTGAAGTCAAATTACTAATTCAAATAGTCGAGTATCGTTTAGACAGTATAAGTACTTCAGCCATGAACGCACATTTATGAGCACATACGGCTTAACAGCCTCTTTTGACATGCAAATGCCCCAAATTTACTTGAGAAACTTGACTTTTCCAGGTAACTTTTAATGGATCCTTTGATCACATGAATATTGACGCTACTAGGTATTATTCCTCCAGTGATGAATTTGCGTTTAGTCTATCTGCCGTTTCTTTATTTAGGAAGAATCTCATCTCAAAATTAGCCTTTTCGATAAAATAGCTATATTTCATACGTCTTCCAACTAATTCAAGAATCAAACGACTTTTGCATGGTCACATTTCATTTCTTTGAATAAGTTCTGCTGTTTCAATGTGATGGCAGTGTCCAAAATTTGGAAATTATCGATCCATTTCATTCTTCCCTCTTGGGAACAAGCAACAAAAAGAGAAGCTTGTTTCATATGCTAAAGACAACAAAGACTATTGGAGGGTATGTATATGACCATTTATGATGCTGCCGATATTGCTCTTAGCAATCACAAAAATCTGACTGCTTGGGTGCCTACTGAGGCTTCATATTCACTGCGGGAGTGAGAAGGGGGTGTAGTTGCAAAGTTTAGCTAATGGTGTGAAATTTGGAAAGTACATAATCGAAAACATGCTGAAATGTGGTCATTATGAACATGGATGTCAATGATGCATTTCTTATGTAGTGCTGGCTCCAAATTAGCTGAGACTTTTCACTATTGTAACATTGGGATGAACTTCTGTCCAGGACTAGACTTCTCCGGGCCAACTTGCTGCAGCCATTGAAAGATATTGAAACTATTAATGCCCGTCTCGATTGCTTGGTCAGTCTTTAATTTTTTTTAAGGTCGCTCTGGCACTGTTGCAAGCTGGATAATGGACAATCAGGCATCTTCAATTATTAATCTGCATTCAATTATCTTAAGATGATCTCCTTCTGAATGTTTGTTTCTGCAATTTTTTTACTTTCGTTCTCCATATTTTCTTTGCGAAATTCAAATCATAGTACTATCTGCATAATGTGCACTATGTCGTGATCTCTGCAGGATGAACTGATGAGCAATGAGCAGCTGTTTTTTGGCTTATCTCAGGTTCTGCGTAAGTTCCCAAGAGAGATTGGTGAGTGCAACACAAATTGAACTAGAAAGATAAAAAATAGAACTAGGGGCTGCAGATATATTTTTTTTTTTTTTTTTCGTTTGCTTACATGTGGGTCAACTGCTGTCTTCCATTAGATAGGATACTATGTCACTTTTGTTTCAAGCTGAAGAAGGTTACAAGCGGAAGCCTGGGCTTTGAGCATGCTAGAAAGAGCCAACTGTTGATCTCAAGCATTATTTTGCTTAAAACTGCTTTGGATGCTTTGCCTTTACTCTCCATGGTAATGTGATTTTGTTTCTAAAGTACTTTTCCATTTTTCAAATAATTATCAAGTGCAATTGCATGAAGCCAGGTTCTAAAAGAAGCCAAAAGTTCTCTCCTGGTAAACATTCACAAATCTGTATGTGAGAATCAGAAGTATGCTGCAATTAGAAAGAGGTAATCGCCATCTGCTGATCATTATTTCTGGCAATGCCTGAGATATGTACGTAAGCAAGGACTGCTTAGGCTAGATTCTCTGTAGCTCTACCAGTCTTAAGAAGACGTTCATATTAGTTAGATACATAGGATCCCGTTTAATTGCTTTTTGTTTGTCTTCATTATGTGCATTTGCCTCTGTGGATTTCTTGTATCACTGTCTTTCACATATTTCATTAAGAAGCTTGATCCTTTTCAGAATGGAAACTTGGTCCTTTTCAGAATGGAGGAAGTGATCTCATGTTCTCATATCACTCTGGCTTCGCAGTTTCATGAAGAAGCTTCATCCTTTTCAGGATAGGGGAGGTGATCGATGAAGACGTGCTTCATGCGAGGGTTCCTTTTGTTGCCCGCACACAGCAGTGCTTTGCTGTCAAGACTGGAATAGATGGCCTGTTGGATATTGCAAGGAGATCGTTTTGTGACACTAGTGAAGGTTCTCTATTTTCTACCTACATTTCTTTCTGTCAATTATTTTTTGATGTGCCCTAAATATCTGAGAAAGGACTCCACTGTTGACAGCAATACATAACCTAGCAACTAAGTATCGTGAAGAATTCAAATTGCCAAATTTAAAACTCCCTTTCAACAATAGACACGGCTTTTACTTCAGTATTCCACAGAAGGATATTCAAGGAAAGCTTCCTAGCAAGTTCATACAGGTTATGTTTATCTTTTATCTTTTCTTGGCAGCGTATCCTCCAATTTTATCTGAAATCTTTCTCTTCTTGCTTTTATCAAATCAGATCGTGAAGCACGGGAACAACATTCATTGCTCTACTCTTGAACTTGCTTCGGTGAGTAAATAACCAAAAGCCCGTCCTCGTATTTTATTCTGGTGTGATACTTTTGACAGTGTTTCAGGTGGGATATATCAATATCATAGATCGCCATACCATATGATCTTCCTAGTATTCAATTTTTTTAAGGATCTTCTGGGACATGTATTAACCATACTCAACATGTAAACATTCCGGCCTCCGATGACCTATTGCAAGTGATGCCAGAAGTGCAACACATCGAAAATAACACATTTGCTGCATTGGGTGTTTGACAAGTGCCTGGGGGCACTCGTTAACAAGTCTGTTTATCGATAAGACTTTTTTGACTTTAGACACCGTGGTTTGCACATTGTGGTTTAGCGACTGACTGGCAGTCAAAGCTGAGGCATGAAAACCCTAGAGGTAGTGGGGCCACAACAATTGGCAATGCAAATAAGTGCCGTTGTGCACACATAAATTGCCACCACAATGGAGTAGAAAATATAAAAGATTTTTTAGTGAGAATGATCTCACCACAATATATTCATCCAATGGAAGAACCCACTAGGGATGAAATGACATGATAATTTGAGACCTTAAAAATCGACGAAATAAAAGAAATCGAAGAATTTTGGATATTTTCATATGGAGTCAACAAACAAGCTTCGCAATAGAGGACGGGGACATATATAAGCTCAAACTTGGACCTGCATAATTATACAAGCATGGTGTTCTCAAGAACTCAGCTTTAGCATTTGCATCAAGATGAAAGTAATACCAGCAGATCTAAAAAATGACTGACGTTACATGGCTAACAGAAATGAATTGCCGCCGTCTCTTTCATCACAGCACAATCAAGTCTTGACTAAAGACATACCAATGGTTTCTTCAAGAGAGATTAGTCTTAATAAATGAATGAGACCTACCAGAATTTGTAAGTTTTCTTCAAGAATCTCTCACAATTATTCTTCGACAGGAAACTAAGGAGAAGATCTGCAAACAAATGGAAATGCCCCTTATGGGAGTAAACTCTTTCTTGTGCTTCTGCTGTTTGCTAACATTTTCTAAGAACCCTCATAGATTGGAGTTGGCAATATCCATAGCGGAGTGCGTTATACCATTAATTTAAATGGTTAAATGTGTGAGTCGAGATAACATGCTGGAGAGGGAGTCACTTTGAAGGTTGTTACATCATTTGCCAGTAAGTTTCAAATCTTGCCTCTGGCAAACGTTCCTCAAGCCACCAGTAAAGGATCCTCAAGCTTATCCTCAATGAACTCTATGATGAGGATGTTAAGAGACATCTTAGTGGTAGAGATTTCTTGTTGATTTGTGAAATATTATGGAATCAAGCATTGATGACAAAACCTGTATCTTGAATGAAAATATAAAGAAATTTTTATTGTCATCACTTTGTGGACATTGAAGGTGTTTATATTTTTTTCTCGTGTCAGCAGCAAGGTTGAGGTCAATTGTAAATTGCTTCACCCTTTTTTCATTTCATATTTATTTACTATGCATTAAGTCGTGGAAATTAACTTTTTTCTCCTATTGGCATGATCTTGTAGTTGAATGTGCGGAATAAGTCTGCTGCAGCTGAATGCTTCATACGAACTGAACTATGCCTCGAAGGTTCTTAACGGAATCAAGTTCTATAACTAATAATGATCATAAGCTTCAGATATTTATTGTCAAGAAGCTTTGTTTTCATTGCTTTTTTTCCGTGTGCTTCTCTCCCTATCTCAACCCCACAACTTTTTGGTTTTAAATGCCAATGAGCTCTAAAACTATTTAAAGTGGACCATTTCAATATTATCAACAGAAACATGACCTGCTTTATGGTCACATTCGGTGGCAAATTTTTTGATTGAGCCTTATATTTTCTGCTATCATTTGTATAAGGAATTCGGGACTTTGATTTTAATAAATGAGTTGAATTAACCTCATCATTATATGGGATTTGTGTGTAGAACCTACCTTTCTCAAATTATTTCCACTTGACAATCACACTTTTAAATCTCTATTTTTTACATTTCATATCATGAGCATTATTGTGTATAGAGCTGTATTCTTCTGTAAGCCCCTAAGAGTATCTTTGATGTTCATGCAGCGCTATTAGATGCCATACGGGAGGATGTTTCTGTCCTTACACTACTTGCAGAAGTTTTGTGCCTTTTAGACATGATTGTTAATTCATTTGCCCATAGCATATCTACAAAACCTGTTGATCGGTACTCTAGGCCACAATTTACAGGTAACTTCACTCACTAGATGGGACAACTTTATATATTAATCTTATTGATGCAGCTGGAAAATTCTTGACTTTGGTCACTTAACTGACAGAAAATGGTCCCTTGGCTGTAGATGCAGGGAGACACCCTATCCTGGAAAGCATACACAGTGATTTTGTTGTATGTTAGTTTCCTTTGGAGGCATGACACTTGTTTTTTTTTCCTAACAGTTGTTCTCAGAATATATGCAAGGTTTTGGTTCCATTATACTCTTCAAGCTATGCAGAGTTAATTAAAAATTATCCATCTTATCTCTGGCAGTCTAACAGTATCTTCCTTTCAGAGGCATCAAATATGGTGATTGTCATGGGTCCTAACATGTATGTAACTCTCAACACAGTATTTCTCCTTTTTCATTCTAAAGTTTGTTAGTTCAAGCTATCCTATGAAGCTTCCTTTTCCAACCTTTCATTTAGAAGAAAATGCATTCTCTAACTATATTTTCGGATCTAGAAGCTGCAGTGATGTCTCTGATATGGCCCAACTTTCTGTTCACGTCTCCTAGAACGTGTAAATGCAGATTCAAATTTGCTCTTTGGCATTAGGCAGAAGCCATCTAGGAGCAAAAATCAAAGTAGGCTGGTTTATAAGATTGGATTACTAGTCATGAACGCCTATGATCTTTGGCACTGAGTAATGTATATGTCATTTTGTTGGAGATATCCCTCTTAGAAGTTTGACTGCGCATATAAGTAGAGTTTGCAACCCTAGCTCTGTAACTTACATGGACTTAAGTAACCTTGCATGTATTAATCTGAGGACTATTCATCCATTTTTAGGATATATATCACCAATTTGAAGTGCTTTAATTATGTAACCTCCAAGTACTCTTTCTAAAAACAAAGGTAAGGTGAATGAATGAGGCTTCCAGTCGAGGGAGGATGTCAAATCCTAGAGGAGCTGGTCTGACAGGCAATTCTACCAACTCTAGGCATGTGAAGAAATGTCAGCATGAAAGAATAGCCGAGTTTCATGCAAACAGACATAAGAATTTAAGCATATCTTCATGATATCTGAGCAACCTTAAGGGAACACATATAGATCATAAGCCTGTAAATAACAATCGTAAGTACAAATGTAGCCACAGGCATATCCTGCTATCTTCATGTGATTTTGATTCCTAGGATACTGTTGTCACTCATTTCCTGCTTTAAGATATGCGGGGGCAAACCAGGCAAGTGTCTGGACAAAATGCTCAAGACATAATATATCAGTACTTGGAGCTTGACTGAGCCCTTCATTTTTCAGGAGTGGGAAGAGTACTTATCTTCAGCAAGTGTGCTTGATTATAATTCTTGCACAGATTGGTTGCTATGTTCCTGCTCGTTTCTCAACTATAAAAGTCGTTGACCGTATTTTCACAAGAATGGGTTCAATGGATAATTTGGAGTCAAACTCTAGTACGGTATGTTACTATGTTTCAGTCAATTCAGATAATGTCTTTACAACGACATGAAACAATCAGCCACTGTAATCAGAAGTAGGTCATATTTCAATCTAGTTTGATTATTCTGCTAGACATGAAAATTGTTCTGCGTGGCTCTAGGGGTGGCAATTTTGGGTACGACATGATTAACTAAGAGACCCGACTTTGACATGATATGAACAAGATTACGAAAGTGAAATGACTTAGCACGTTGACTTGTTTTATTAAAATGAAGCCCACATTAATCATTCTGGACAGAATTGAAGTTATTTTAATGATGAGACGATATGATATGAAATGCTAACACGATCACAATAACATAACACCTGACACCCCTAATTGCTTAGAGAAGTGGATTAGTATATATTATTTGTTTCACTGATAGAATATGCAACAGAAAATTTTCCACTAGAACTTGTTCTCAATATTTCCCAGTAGAATGGCTTCATTTTCAGAAAAAAACATGAACTTCTACCCATGTTTGACTAAACTTGCTACATCCCTGAATTGTTTGCTGTGGCTCTTAAAAGTAAATTTGAGTCTGTGCCTGCATGAGAAAGGGGCTGTAGGTACCATTGTCGGGTTATTCTGGATGTAATGGAGTAACCCATGATACGGACTTGAAGAGGAAGGATGAATTGACATCCAATGCAACCTACCAGTACCTCGCAACAGGATGCAACAGGAAAAGTTACAAATAGTCTGTCTGGTTGGCTTTAGTTTCTCACATCCATGTTGCGGGCAATTGCCTTCCAGTAACTTAATTTAACTTTATTGCTTTTGTTACAACCTTGTTCGCATGATCCATGTAAAATGTAGAAAGCTAAGTTCCATGGATAATTGCTGGCTCCTGTACAAATTGTTGCTTGGTCCCACATCATGTTAATGACTTTGAAGGCATTTTCAAACGATAGAGTAAGCATTTTTACTTTCTTATATGTTCTGGTGGAAGGGAAACCAAGACAGAAGGATTGTGCTTTAAAACTTGCAGCAAAACGAGAAGTGAGATAACATATTACTCTGTATAACTGTTTGTTATAAAAATTCACACGAAAACCCCAACAAGCTGCTCATTTTGCTATCTTAGAATGGGAATCTTTCTTACTTGAGTGTAGACCGTCATATTCTCAGTAAGTTCTGTTCTTGCAGTTTATGACAGAGATGAAAGAGACTGCTTTTATTTTGCAGAATCTCTCTCCAAGGTGATCTCACATTACTGTCAAGATGTGCATTTTGCTGCTCTTTTTTCCCTATTTCCATATGATATGTTCAGGTGGGATTGTTGGTAGGAGTCTTATCATCATGGATGAACTTGGGAGGGCGACATCTTCATCTGATGGATTGGCCATTGCATGGAGTTGCTGTGAGTTTCTCTTATCAGTAAAAGCGTAAGCCCCACAACTTTTCCTGGTAGCTATTTAGGCTAGTGAAGAAGATTTTTTATGCATGTCTACACAAAAAAAAAAAATCATTTTCTGGGAGCCATTTTCATATCGCAGCAATGGATGTCTACACAAAGTATTCAATTTTGGCAGACTGTTTTTATGCCGTCTCTTCACCTTTCACGCACAAAGTGTGTATCTCTGCTTTTAAAAAACTAAAATTTAGCATGTGTAAGCTTCATATTAAGATGAAAGCACATGGAGATGGGTGACCAGACCTCAATCAACTGACATTAGTAATTTTTTAATTTAAAAGACAATACCTGTTCAATTTTTTGGCATACAACTAAGAAGCATCAGAGATACCAAGGAGTTGGAGTGTGCATCATAGGATGCCAATGGCCAAGAAGATTACTGTTTCTGGATAGTTCCATATAAAATGTCTTAGTATGGGTTTCTCTGTGACTAATGAGCATCATGCATGATTACTCTGAGTTAAACAGATTCTGATTTTTCAGTGATATTTTCTATGTTCTCCTGACACGCAAAAAAACCAAAAAAAGGAATGACCACAGCTTTTCCGCTGAAACATGTCCTTTATTTCTCAGGTATACAATATTTGCAACTCACATGGAGAACTTGTCAGAATTAGCAACCATCTATCCAAATGTGAAAGTTCTGCATTTTCATGTTGACATAAATAGCAATCGCTTAGATTTCAAGGTAATATTTCAATCCCCTTGAGGCTTGCTTGTTAAGTTTACACTAATTTAACAAACTTGTTTGCCTTCTTTCTTGTACAAGTTTCAACTCAAGGATGGTCTACTACGTGTACCGCATTATGGCCTTCTGTTGGCAGAAGTGGCAGGGCTACCAAGATCGGTGATTGATTCAGCCAGAGGCATCACAATGAAGATCACACAAAAGGTTCGTCAACTGATCTTCTTATTCGTTGTCGAAGTTGATTAGTGTAAATAAAATCTAGCCATTAGCTTTTATCATCAGTGGCTGGCCGGATCCCTGTGTTTCAGTTTTACTGAAATTTTTCCTTGAGGAAATGGAAGGTGCTCTATTCTTTGCCGTATACGTGGTTTGCACCGACTTTTACCTTTGTTTTTTTACCTCATACTGGGACTAAAGTAATTATTTATAAATAAAATCTTCAGGAAATGAAGAGAATGGAAGCGAACTACGAGCAACATAATGCTCTCCAGGTGATGTACCGCGTAGCTCAGCGTTTGATATGCCTAAAGTACTCCAGTCAGGATGAGGATTCAATCAGGCAAGCGCTGCAAAATCTCAAGGAAAGTTACCTCCAGGGAAGAGTGTAGATCCTTTTCCAGTCAGGCTTGTTCGATTTATAGCATTGCCACAGTTTGCCACTGTAAGCCCACGTCTGCCTCTAACAGATATGCTGTCTTACTCCACGAGAGTTGCTTTCTGGTTGACTTGATCACAAGCATCTCTCTATTCGTGTCATTTGAGGTACTAAAGTTCGACATGGTCTCCAATCGATTGACGTCACAGAGGTAGGGTGGATTGGTAAAATCTTAGATGGGTTTCGGAAGAGGACCACTGACCTCGTCTCGACATATCTTGATTATAGCCTAAACTCATTCCAAACTGACATCACGTTTTGAAAGTGAAATCCTAGACTTGACTTGTTCATGCATACAGAATCCTCACTTCCCGGTCATGAAGTATCACGAGTACTTACAGCAAGCATCGTGACATTTTATTGCTGCACATAACAATACCAAAACACCAACCCCTGCGGGTGATGCTCCATATTCATCCCTGCTGCAAAGAGCACAGTCGCTTGTTAAAGACCCACCAGAAAACCGAAAACTTCTACCGATCTTGTGCGAGCAGCCTATGCGCTCTGTATCGATCGAGGATGTCTCCGCCCTAAGGTGATGCGACGACCTTAATTGGTTGTCTTTCGACTTGACTATATCAACTCGCTCTATTAGATCCCATGTCAAATATTCGATAAAACCCGAGCATGATGCTAGTTGTTTTTCATAAGATCTTACCTCACAACGACTCGACGAGACTTGCCTACAACAGATGTTGAGGTCAGGTGAACGTGACTCCCGTGTAGATTCTGACCCAGCATCGGCGATCTTCGTATCCAAGACTTCACCAAACTACGTTCCTCCGGCAGCAGAGTGGAAAAACGACAATCAGCTCCCGTTCGGGAGACTCGTTTCTATTCGGATGAAAGACAGTTCCACGGGATGTGAAGCCAACCAACAAAGACGATCACCAACAGCTACAACTACACAATGCAACTCCTAAGAGAGGATCCAAATCGAGTACGCCAACATTTTACGGGAAAAACCACGAAACGGCGGGGTCGGTCGATCAACTACCGGTCGAGAGTATAAAGAGGTCTAGCCACGCTTCGAACTGCAAAGACACAGAGTTTTCCCTTTCCATAAGCCGAACTATAAAGATCAATCTCATCTTCGGTTGGTTATGCCCTTTTTGCGTTGCTTCTTCCATAGTTAGATATGGAGATGGATCCAGATTGAGATCTATCTCTTTCTATCCAATAGATGCGTATATTGAGAAATGGATATTGATCTAGTTTCAAGATCCACGAAGAAGAGAGATCCCTGAATATCCATTGAAAAGTCAGAAATGAACAGCATTGATAGGGTGGAGACCGCTGAAGGAAGGTGGCTAACGCCCACGCACTAGGCCCATAGAGGTTGGATCCTTGATGCCGCACCCAAGTCCATTGAGGCTGGTCCGAGACCTCATCATATGTTCCTAGTACACTGATGCTTGGCTGGGTTAATGGAGGTCGAGCTCAACACCCCAACGCTTGTGCTTGGGTTCCTAATGCTTGGGCCCAAGCATTGGAGTCTCAAGCCTTACCTTGATGGACCTAGGCCTAACCTCAATGGACTTGGATTTGGTGCTAGACCCATGATAGCCTTAATGGATCCAAGCACAACTGCCGAGCTTCAAGCTCAGCCTCAATGAACCAAGCATGGGCACTACCTACTTTTGGCGCAACCTCAACGAACCCAGGCCCTAGCATCAGAGTCCTAAGTACAAGCCTGACCTATATGGACACGAGCACAAGCCTGACCTATATGGACACGAGCTAAGTCTCGATGAACCCAAGCACAAGCACTCAAGTCGTAGACCTAGCCTCGATGGACCTAAGCCTAGGCACTAGTATTCGACCTTGATGGACCTAGGTAGGGGTACCAAGGTCCAGGGCCCTACCCAAGTCCCAGTCTCAATAGAATATGGCAAGCACCAGGAACTAACCACAATGAACAAGGAGCCAAGCACTACACTAGGTTTTTAAGCTCAACTTCCGAGACCAGTGCTCAAGGATCTGGGCCTGAGACCCTAGTGCCCCTGCTCAATTCCTCGATTACTCCTACGCAAGTCACTAGCATCGAAATAGTGTATTTAGAAAAATCAAATTAAATTTCCCTTTAAAAAAATATTTTTCAGTTCATCTTCAAGGCTCGGCCAAATATTGAAAAATATTATCATTTTCCTAGAAAATAACTTTCCTTAAAATATTTTCAAAAAATGTCAGATTTTTTGTGAAATAAAGGAAACCTTATATATGTATGATTTAATGTGGGGTTTTATTTGGAAAAGTCACAAAAAGTGAAACAAAATCCACTTTTTAAATCGATAGGATGGATATCCGACTGAGATACCAACATGCAAATTTAGTAAGGATACGTGGCTATTAAGATGTCTGAAGCACATATCAAGCAGCTCTAGATATGTCATCGTGCTGACAAATACCGGCAGCATCACCTTAAATCGATGTTCAATAACCAAGAAGAAGTCACCAGCCAGAAAAAGGCACAACATGCAAAAACAATTAGCAATGTACATGCGGGAAAGACAACTAACATGAGAAGATGATGCAAATCCCCCACCTGTGAACAGTCATCTCTTACTGTTGGATGATGCAAATCCCCTACCTGTGAACAGTTATCTTTTAGCACCACATCAGTTGAAGCATCTGAGGTAGTCGGTCGGGCGTGAGAGAATGAGAGAGCAGGGTAACGCGGTGGGGATGTTGCCTCCATCTTATGCCCCGCAACCCAATGAAGGTTGTGATCTCGATTCGATAGAGCGGCGCGGTGTGGTGGAGAGCGTTGTTCTTACCTTCTGGTCTACTCGATTGGATTTCTCGCTTGCAACCGCAAGGCGACTCTTCGCGAAAACTGCTCATTACAGCTCCCCATATCGCCTGTTCATTAGCGACCGCCGGTGCATGAGTGGAGACGACATCGACACCGAACAAGCCGGCCCCGGAGAATCCCCAGTATCATGGACCCAGCCGAATATAGGAAGCTGAACCGAAAGCGATCCTGTTGAGCTTGAGTGGAATGCCGTGTTTGGCCATGGAATAATAGGGGTATGTATAATCGAGACAACTCTCCAATTCATGCTTGCGTTATCTTTAAGGACCGTTTCACTTGCAAAATGAAGGGAAAAGAAAGAGGTTTTCTAAGCAGTTGATCAACAATCGTACAATTTGTTTTTTCTTATACCAGAATTGCAGCTTCCTA
Source organism: Melaleuca alternifolia (assembly GCA_019926035.1). Taxonomy (NCBI): domain Eukaryota; kingdom Viridiplantae; phylum Streptophyta; class Magnoliopsida; order Myrtales; family Myrtaceae; genus Melaleuca; species Melaleuca alternifolia. The sequence goes on from JAGKPW010002165.1 coordinate 537,606, forward strand.
TTTAAGGATAGACACACACACACATATATATATAGCCATGTTGGTGGTTTGTTCTTGTCGAATTTATATGTATGTTTATGGAACATAATTACTAATTAGTGGGTGTCTCCGTGTGACCTCACGTGCCTAGTTCCTTTCTTTAGTGTGAACTTCTAAATATTGCAGAAACTGCAGCTTCATCGTTTGCATGTGAAGATGACGTCTTCGAATTAAAGTCAATCGGATAAGTGGGTCGCAACCTCTGCTTCAGTAAAACTGCGAGTTGCCATCTGAATGGAGCAGCACCGAGCTCAGAACCAAACTAAGTAATTCGCCATCTCAATGCTTAAAACAAGCCGAAAGGCTTACCGCGACAACTAAATCATTTAAGTCTTCCGCTATGCGAAAATTGGATAGATGCTTGAATTGTTAGAATATGCGAGCGTCGCTTTTGAAAGTCACCGATTATACCATGCCTCACGGGAATTTGAATAGAAATTGCTGAGCAAGTGACCCTTTTCCCCCCTTTCATCGTTTGGCCAACCAAAGCGAGTTTCGATCAGAAACAATCCGGAGATGGCGGGCTGTGAGCTTCTGACATCGAATTTTACCGGTCGCTGATGTGCAACCCATGAGCTGTTTGGAATCTTAGAAACGATTGATTAATGTCATGAAGGGACGATAATTACTATTATGAGTTGCTTAAAACGTACTAATTAATTGATCCATGATAGTTGCAGCGAAAAGTGATTTCATCAGATGCAAAGTGAGAGAAGGAGAAGCGACCTTTTCATCCATAAATTTAACAACAGAATATGGAGACGACTCTTGAGGAGTACAAGTTGTAACGATTCTTATTGTCGTAGAATCGAGAATCAGAGGAAATACATATTCAAAATATCCTCATCAAAACATGAATTGAGCATCGAAACAGGATTCGATCCACAAAAATGTTGTCAACATAACATAGCCGCAACATCTCCCAATTCGGAGCATTTCCTGGCGCACTCACTTGGACATCAACATTTTCCACAGCCCCAGTGGTGTCCCTCCCTCAACCCCTGCAAACAACCGACCCACAGAGCCTCCACCACAGATGGATTCCACATCGTCATAAAGTCAACTTCTTCCACTGCGGTGGTGGTCTCTTTCTCTTGACCCTCGGGAGTGCCGACCCTCATCCTCCCTCTCAGCCATGGGCGGCGGAGGAGGCGAGGGCTCGTACCTCGAAGGCTTCCTCTTGAAGTGCCTCTCGTCATCACTTGACTCATAGTCCACAGTACTGCTGCCCTTCCTCGCTCCAGCAGAAGCAGAAGCAGCCTTTATGGTGGAAGATGACTTCTGCTCACTGTAATACCCATTGGAAGAAGAAGAGACCTTGGGATGGGCCGACGGAGGATCGGAGGATGACGAGAGTTTTCTCTTCTTGGATTGTTCTCCCTCAGGGAAGCTGATGCGAGAGAACACACTCGCTTTTTGTTTCCGGTCCATGGCTGCCGCCGCCGCAGCCGCTGCAGCTGTTGAAATTGAGGATGACGGAGTGGGCTTGGTTGCGGTATTAGTCTCTGAAGAGGGTCTCTTGGACGAGGAGCGCTGGTGGTGGCGGTGATCCTGGGAGTCCTGGGTGTGGTCATGATCATATTCATGATCTCTGTAGTGATCCGAAGACTTTCTCTTGACCGGACGTGGTGGTGGCAGCGGTGCTTCAATGTCGTCAGCAGACCGTTCAGATGGAGATCGACGGCGGCGATGGTGATGCTCGGCAGCCGATGTCTGTGGAAGAATGGGTGCTTTCTGCAATATTAGAGATTAAAAAAAAAAACCTCCGATTAACCAATATTCCACCATTAGGAAGGATCATGGGGTGAATATATTCAGGTTCAGAAAAATGTATTCCTTTCTTTCCTTTCTCAGCAAGCTTGTTCTCGTTTCTGATTTCTGACTATTGACTACCGCCATGCACAGGGTTCATCTTTCCAGGAAGATAAAACAAACAAATACAACTTAGCTAATTTTCCGATATGAAGGTTATGAAAACAAGTCAGCACATCCAATTCTCAACTGTCTTTTCCACTCTCATTCCCTCCAAGAAGGAAAACAAAAGGAAGGGACGCAAGCATTTCTGGTATAAACTCTCCAGCGACCCTTTAATAAATATACCTAGGGCACCATTGGGCACTCTAGGTCTTCATCCAAAATATATTCCAGAAATTGCCTGGAAGATTATCCATGCAGCATTATGCAACATTCCTGATCATAGATGTCCTCAATGAAATTGCATTTGAAAATGCAGATTAACTCAGTCCAACATGGTTTTTCTTTTTGCCTAATTTATAAGTGGGCCTTGCAGGTTGCAGCCACTTCCCCTACAACTGAGAAGGGATAAAATAAGATGATGCCAAATAGCCAAAGCAAGGCCCACCAAACTTAAACTATCATATGAATTAGAAACGATGGCGTCAATTTTAGCACAATCAAACTTTAAACAGCGAAGGACCAACTGGAAAGCAATTAATTAATGACTCCTCAATCAATTCTTCTTATTCTAAGGCTCCATGTGAAATTAGGAACCCAAAGTAGAAGAGGCACATTACACATCAGTCTTAACCAGTCATTCAAAGATGCACCATTTTGTTTCAGGAAAATAAGAAGGTTCCATTGCTCATCATAGAGACAATCGGAAATCCACAAAGTGCCAAGAAGGCAGCAAATAGTGAAGTACAAGCTGGTGAGTGCACGTAATTAAAAAATAAGACAATAAAAGAGACATACAGATTTCGATTTCATCGAAGAAATATCACCAGCACCACTGCTCATGGTTCTACCATATTCCCTGTCTCTGGACATCTCCCGGCTGCAGCAAGGTTATGAAACACGTCAAATTCCAATCACACAATAGATAGCCACAATTTTTTTTTTAGCATAAATGGATAGATGAATAAATATGCAACTACGCTATGTTGGTAACTCTAAGGAAGCTTGAAATTTTTAAAACAGAAAACAAGCTTTTAATTCCATTACTTCTGTAGCTTTCGTCAAAAGATGTTAAGCTTTCTTCAAAATAAGCTCTGATGTTAGCAATAACCAAAGCTAAAACTGGGTACAGGGGGGAAAAGAGACACAAATAGTGGGAAGAGAGAAGGAAATTAAAGCAATTCTATCTATCTACTCACAGTTCACTTAGAAATTCTAATCCCCCATCCTATGTCCTCATCTCCAATGATGAGAACTACTTCTCACCATACAGATTTCATCTAATTGTGTCACAAGCAACATCTGGGAATGGCAAAGAGTGAATTCAAGAAATTGCCAGTGATGAAGAATGGAGAAATGATTCAAGCTTCCTAATGGAAAGATGACCTTTATCATAAATAGAGCAAATCATTCTCGACAACAAGAACTTGAGCACTGCATCAAAAGAAGAAGATGCATAACCTTTCTCCTCGCCTCTCGTTCTCACGTTTCCTCCTTAAGTCAGCTTTTCGGGCCTCAAACTCTTCTCTGCTCATGATAGGATTTGGAGCATTCATACCAACACCAAAAGCGAGATCCCTAAAGCAAAAAAAAAAAAATCATCAGATTTATATGGTCAACTTTTTTAAGAAGAAAAGGAACAGGCGTGCAAAAGGGATCCTGAGCCACAACCGGAGCATGCAGTCAAGAGAGAGAGAGAGAGAGAGACCTGGGTGCTGGCACAGCAGGCATCATGTAGCCAGGAGCACCAAAAGGATCCTGATGCATGACTCCTGCAAAAGGCATGTCTAAAGGCCCCATTCCATAGCCCATGTAAGGCATCCCACCATTATAAGGGGCCATGAACGCATCCATTCCAGGTTGCATGCCATTCCAATATGGGTTATATGTAGAAGCACCCAGAGACATCATGTAGTTTTCAGCAGCCAGATCTTGGGCAGTTCTCCACTGCATGTCTGCAAATGAAAGATAAAAACATATGAGCCTGAAGATTATGTCGGTAATAAGGCACAAGCCCTTCAATCAAAGAAAGAGCTTAAGACAGACCATTGACAGGCATACGAACTTTCTTCTTCTTTTTCTTTTTCCCTGCAAAAGGAGGAGGATAAAATAATCATGAGAGCAGTGTCATGCATCACTTCACTTCACACAAGAAGGAAGAAAGACTTTTCACAGAAAAGCCTTTTCTTGAAGGAAAAATTCATCCATTCAGTCTCCAAAGGAAAAGCACATATTTAAAAAATAAATTAAGTGGTTTTCAATTCAATCTCCACAAATATTGTGAGCTAAGTTCAACTCCAATTAGTTGAGGGTATTTGCAACCAAGAAAGTGCAAAAATCAAGTTGGTAATCAGACGAATAGCATAAAATGAATTTACAGATTCATATGAAGCAAAATGACCCTCAGCTAGTCTCCACATAATCAAAACATCAGTTGCACCAATCACCTGCTTCACTAGAGGCCACCTTCTGTTGCACCTCTTCCTCAGCTTGAGGAGCACTACTTTGAGAAGGAGGCTCCCTCACACTAAATGAATCATGAGTAGCTTCAGATACATCAGCTACTTTGATTGTCTTTGCTCTCTCTGAGGTTGCCTGAGAAGCAATAACAGTTTGAACCTGCTCCGCATTGTCCATCTTTAGAGATACTTCAATCAGTGGCCGATTCTGCTCTCCCTTTGATGCTGAAGACATGGTGGGTGATGGCATTTTAGGCTGGGGATCTCGAGCAGACTCCATGTCTGGCAAAAAAACTCATAATTTGGTCTCAGACAGATAATCAATCAAGCACGATACTACATGCACTAACCGCAATAGTCTTACAAACCTTGAACCTGAAAAGTACTTCCAGCATTTTCAGCACTACTGTTACCAGACTCCATAATACGGTTGATTGTATCACGGAGTGTCTTGTTTGGTAAAAGATCGTCTGCCAATATATTAGAGGCTCCACAAACACACATCGACTTTGAAATTATGTAATCCCTAATACCTGCATAGAATCAGAAAAGGTGAGCCTGCAATTAGTTTTGATTAAAAAGAAAAAACTCAAAACTCATGTGGAAACAAGACCCTAGACCTGAAAACACCCCCGAAAAGAAATAGAAAGCATCAGCAAATATCAAGCCAAATTAGTGAAACGGTGGGAACATCACAACCTAAAGATCTAGGCTCTAAACATTTATAACACCTAGAGACCAAAAACGCTTGGGGAAAGCCAAAAAAAGGATTGATACTTACATTTATCACAAAAGCTCTTAAAGCAACATTTGCTGGTCAATACAGCATCCTTCATTACCTCCTTGCACAATGGACAGTGTAGTTCAGGTGGTAGATCACCAATTGACCGTGTGGATGGCAATCCCTCAATTTCTTTCTCAAAAGCAGCCCTGCTTAGAAAGATTATCACATCATTTTGTTACATGTGTGCTCCAAAGAATTAAGGTGACAACTGTAATTAAGGATATCTCACTCGTTTGGCTTCAGAATAGCAACAGCCCCACTCGGCAATGCATACGAGCCATCTGGGTTTGCCATCAACATTGACTTAGGGATGCCAGTCGGCGGCTTCACTCTTTTGATGTCATAATTTGGATCACCATTTGTAGGGCAGTGCTGAATATAGTGACCTTTTGCCCACCACAAAAAGAGCAAACATATTCAGAGCAAATTAATAACCAAGCTTCTTGATTTGGTGCACCAAGACCAATGAACCGACATACACACATTGGAAGTCAACATACCAGGAACATTACATCGATGGCAAACATAGCCCTGCGGAGGCGTTTTACGCTCCAAACCTACATTATTCAAGACATACACATTCTGATAAGCCACCATGTCCACAAGACAAACAGAGACGGTTAGACACAGTCATGACATCTTCTCCATTATTTTAAAGCTAACAATTCAAGATAAAATAAAAAAGAAGATTACCAAAACCACGTCCACCCATTCGTCCACCCATTCCCCTTCCAAAACCTCTTCCAGGGCCAAAACCGTCAGCACCTTGACTACACATCGAATTCAATGCCACAAATACAATTAACTTGAGATAAACTTTTCCCATTGGCCAAGAACCAAATTGCTTAAAGCACAAAAAAAGCAGAAAGTATCTCACCGCTGCCAGTCTAGGGCAGGAGTATTTATCAAGGCCTTAATCTTGTTCTCTTCGTCAGCTCTGTTTGTTGGTGTAATATCTGGAATTGGATTGCTAGAATGGACAGGAAGCACTTCAGGAATTGCATAGAGATCATTTCCAAATTCATCCCATTCAGAATCTTCAGGATGCTGTAAAGTTGTACAACGCAGATGGTTATGAGAACATGCTATGAATATCCATGCAAGCCAGGAAATGACCGAGGCCATAGCCACAAAGAAGAGAGCTTACACTTTTTACAGCAGATGAATCGGCACCTATAAAATTATCCACTGCATCATTTTCCACCTTTGGCCTGCATAATGAAACTCCAACCAGCCTCAGAACTTGTCCCCCAATTCGAATGCAATACCTTTATACTACTACTAACACAGTTTTTAATTAGGAAAAAGTAACACAAGCCTCCAAAACACTATGCTAATTTTTTTTTCTCGTACTTTTTTCTTTTAAACTGAGAGGGATGGATTTAGCATGTGAGATGTGTGTGTTGCAGAAAGAACAACATTATTTGAGAGTTTAAGAGTTCGAAGCAGTACTCTTGTTCAGTGACAATGGGCATTCGAGGCCGTCCAGGAACCCGACGAATTAATACAGATGTATTTTTTGGAATCAACATAGCTTCATCCTGATACTCTGAAATTTGAAAACGGTGACAAATGGCTATAAAAATTGCAGATGTCATAATCCATGCAATGAAGATAAACTGCCGAATAAAAATCCCAAGACAAAAACCCTCACAGAGCACCTTGCCTATGACCTAACTACCCCGCAGCCAACCTCAACCAGTCATCAGATCAGCCACTAAAAGCTCCTCCACAGAGCTCTTTTCCCCTCAAATATCAAATTTGTTTATGTTGACCGCGGAGAAAGTACCCTCCTCCTCCTCCTGCAGCCAGCCTTAACTAAACAACAGGTCAGCCACTAAAAGCTCCTCTACAGAGCTCTTTTCTCCTCAAATGTCAAATTAGGTGATGTTAATCATATTGTATGTAGCCTCATCCCCCCCAACCCCCAAACCAAAACAAAACAATAATAATAATAACTGCACAAATGATACCACTGCACTTGCTACAAAAACACTACCAATCGGTTCATCTGACAAAAAGCCTCAGGATCAGCACGTATTGCTACCTCAAGGCAAAACCCAGGCCATAAGTTCAGGAATACCTCACTCACAATCATCTCAGCCTCAACAAGTTCAGCATAAAGAATACCAATACTAGACTCAAAAGGCCACACACAAACAGCACCCCACTAAACAGCTCTCTCCAAACTTAATAGGCTTAATTGTTAAAAATTGTTAATTGATTCATGAAGCAAGAAACCAACCTTCATTAGTTTGAGCATTAGTTACCACAAGGTCGAAATCAGTGCCCCTGCCCAGGTGCTTTGATTCGAAAATTTTTTCTTTCAAAACACCAACTGATATAAATGGACCGTCCATTGGAATTGAATCGAAATCTCTTGCACTCTTAAATTTATAATACACCGCCATAGAAGTATCTTTTTTCTTTTCCTTTTTTCTTTCTCTGAATGAATCAAAATATGCACAAGAACGAAAATCGCCTCGTAAGAACGATGATAAAAGGCCTCTAAAAAAACAGGGCCTGATAATTCAACTAAAGATTCAAAAGAAAGTACAGAATTCTAACAACACTCGATAATCTTTTTTCCTCCTCTCTCTTCTTCAAAGCAAAACAACAAAGACCGAACCAATCGGGTGCTTCTACAGCTTCTCCGCGCCGATCGTCAAAAATCCAGCCACAAGTTCGACAAACATCGAACTACGATCTCCTCGACAACGATCAGGGGATATAGAGAGCTAGCTTCCTCCGATTCTCAGCCAGATCCAATCAATCCACAGATCTCCACTGAATCCGCCAGAGCGCCCTTCTTCGAACTCGGAAAACCCCCAGCTACGATCAAAAAATTCGAAGATCTTCAAACGCAGATATGCCTCGATTCCTTCGCACGAGCCACGCCAGATAATATCCGAGAACCTTCGATCGGCGCAACTGCTCTTCAACAGCGTCTGGGCTATGCGGTGGTGGAAATCGAGCAAAAGCGTCACCGACAAGCGATTGAATTGAGATGAAATCTAGGGTTTCGATGGAGCAGATAATAACCGACGAGAGAGAACGAGAGAAGCAGATGAAACGAGCCAAACTAGGCAACGCGGAACCGTGGACGTTTCGGGCACGCGCGATTCCTCGTCTCGGTTGCTTAATAAAGCGTCCGATGCTCGAGGGAAATTACGTCCATACCCCTGGCCCCCCCTAGATGGACTAATGGGCCTTCGGATTTCGCTTATTTCCTAAAACGAAGGCCCAACGCCCACATTGAGGCCCAGATAACAGATCTCGTTCGTCCGCCTGAGTATTGCTTCAAAGGTGCAATAGGCATTAAAACGTGCAATCCATCAGAGTGTTCCTATCGTCAGGGAAATAATATAAATACGAAAAAATAGAGTTATTTAAACAATTAATTGCCCAAAACATCAAGCTTTCCATCCACGGGGTGAAATTCGTCAACTCGTGCCGGATTTAGACTAATCATATTCATCAAGCATTTTGTTTAGAACTCCAAAATTCGCAATAAGTCTTCTTTAATTTGATTCGTCTTGTCATGTTTGGATATATATTAGCATCGTACCCGACAAAAAAGGATGAAAACGGGTCGGCTTGGCTCTGTTTGCACGAAAGCTTAGAATTAAATTGGAGCGGCCCTTTTTTTTATTTGATGGTATCAAATCTTATCGATACATATCTTTGCTATTGTCATTAATATGAAGTAAAGAGTCATCTTGTCACTAAATAACACTTTTTCTTTCGGATTATGTTAGATAACCAACCTTATGCTCTAATTAAACCGAAACCCTATTCCTCATTCCAAATGAACTTAAATTAGCTCGAATTTTCTCGCTTAATTATTCAATTCACGTTTTTTATTGCTATCATATTCTGTATATTAAAACCCTACCTTTATTTTGGACCAAATTGGATAATCCTAGCTCATAGTGCTTTCTACTCACCTCCTTGTTCCGTCATAAGGAGTAAGAAGTGTTAGATATTCATTAAGTTGGTTAACGAAGAACAACTAGGCAAATTATTCAATAATACACTATATAATAATAAAAATAGGCAGATGAAAAATAAAAGAAAGGGGAAATGTCAAAGTGGTGCAAGTATTCATGGAAGTGGCAACTATTCTAACGAGATGAAGTGATGAATCATTGAGAAGAGTCACGATTGATTTTTCAAGTGGCCACAAAAAAAGAAATAATCAAGCTCTTTTGCTACAATTATATTTTCATGAGAAAATTGTCAAATAAGCCTTAAATGTATTTTATTTGACTAAATCTTTCAATTTGATTAATTTAGCTCTAAATTTTTTGACGATTTACTAATTCAATTTTAAATCTACCAATCATGTCAATTTAATCTTAAACCTTTCAACGATATGCTAATTTAATCATTTGAATCAATTTTGGCCGAAAATCGATGCCATGATGATTTAGTCAGCCTTGACCATCCTACAAAGCAAGTACGTCCTACGTGGCACGATCGACGTTAATGTAAATAATTTTTTTCTTTTTTTCGTTTTTTCCCCTAGCCTGGGCTACAACGGCCTATCCAACCTAAGGTTAGAAAATAAGGAGAGGGTGTCATGGCCCACGGCCTAGGGTTAGGAAATATATAAATAATAAAGAAAAAACTATTAAGAAACTTGAAAAAAATTAAAAAAAAAATCATTCACGTCAACACTAACATGTCACATAGAACGGTTAATACTAACTAAATCACAATTAAGCAATTTCTTGCCAAAATTAATCGGAATAATTAAATTAAAAAATCATCAAAATATTTAAAAATTAATTGGAACAATTGAAAAATTTTATAATTGAATTATCAAATCGTCAAAAGAAATATTTAAGATAGAATTGACACAAGTACAATAAATTTCTTTTGACAAATCGCTATCCGCACATATTTGTTGTTTTGTCGTCATCGTTCCTCCTTTGGTTATACCATTCCCAGCTCACCAATAATTGAGAAAGCACTTTGAATAATGTCCAACAGCAATGTATGTATCCTTGACATTAATTTCTTCTGAATGAATGTGCGGTCAATGTTCAATCTGATCCGATCAGCCAGCGGAAATGCAGGTACAAAATAGGCACGTGGAGAAAGCGGGAGGAAAGAACTTTCGCACGGCCCGGACTCAGGGGGGAGAAAAAGAACCTCACGTGGACCAAAAGTATAGGCAGTAGGTTTTGCTGCTTTTCCCCCTAGAGGGATCGCTTGCAATTCTGAAATTATGGGGGGCCTTCATTGGAAATTTGCTAATTTGAGAGACTCGTCAGCAATTTAGAGCAAAATTCAGGATGGACGGATGTGATGGGGCTGAGGGACGGGACAGCAAGATCCCATCATCCATCGTGGTGTGCTCCATGAGAGTTCGCGAATTGCCCCAACAGGCAACAGCGCTTTCCCCCCGTTTTTTCTCGGGAAAATTTCGGCCTTCTTTTGTCGGGAAAGTTCGCGTGCAACACGACTGAAAAGCTGGCAATACAGAAACAGAACAAGTTCGATGAACAAGTAAATTGGCTTTTTCTTTCTTGATTTTTGGGAGAAGATGACATGCTAATCAACATTTATGCCTGAATTAATCCGGTCGATATTGATTAATTTGATGATAGAGTCGTCCTAATTAAGACGGACTTAACATTTCGTTAACATGATCATTCTAAAATTAAAAGAACTTTTCTACTTTCCAGATCCATAAGTAGTTGTTTTTCTTATCTGTAAAAACAAAGGGCCCAGCCGACATTGACAACTCCCCTTAAGGTTATTATGAAGATCTCGCACTTTTCATGAAATATCCTTTATATATGCGTAATATATATAAAAAAAAGGTACTTCGATAATTTCAATTCAAATTCCTAAACTCTAATCGAATCGAATCAAATCGAAACACTTTATATCATATATTGTCTTCCTTCAAATGCCTTTAAAAAAGCTCTCATTCATCGTTATCTTCTGGATCTTGATCACCACCTAATTATGTTTTTTTTTTTCAATTGAGGTACTATACAATTCGGGACGCAAACACACATGTACCAAATAATGTTCCGCACATCGATTCGAGCATCATGAAAAATCAAACCGATTCGAACCATTGATACTCTTAATAGCAAGAACCATCTTGAAAACATAACTCACGAGGTGGATTGAACTCTCGATCTTGGCAAAAAACAAATGGATTATTTTACTATTGTGCCAATTATCTCGATGGTCTCCTCCATGACCGGTTACCGGCGCATGAATTAATTATCTATTCGGCATTGGAAGCCATTGATCTTGTCCCTAAGCATCATCATCTCGATCCTTTCGCCGACCATCTTCGTAATTGCAGCTTAGGACAAAGAACGAGAAGGCGTCGCGAATCACAACCAGAGCCATCACACATTTCATCGACCAGCATAAAAGTCCGCCCAATCCGATTGACCATAATCATCTAGATCGACGGTCACGTTGGGTTTCTATAACTTTTCTATCTTACGAAAAAAACTCGAATTTCCTTCTTCTTCTTTTTCACTTCCCTTTTAGTTTTACTGGTTCGGCAGAAAAAGATGATTAAAAAATCGTACCGAAAGTCGAAAAAAAATTTAGTCTCATGTGCGATGAAGTCGTACTCTCTGTGTAATTAGAAACCGAATACTTTTAATTGGGTGCAACATAAATCGTTTTAAGTAAGCTCAAGGCTAAATGTGCTTGTGTGGCACGCTCGTGCGTCGCTAGCAAGGGTTGATGATCCTAATCAACCCCAAGGCCCCGACGACATGAGGATGGTGCAAAAGCCTAACCCAACCTATGCTGTTTTTTTTTTCTTTCCGATTTAAGAAAAAAATGGCATTTTCATTGTCTGTGAATTTTTAATTTGTTTGTAACTAAATTTTTTTTCTAACGTGGTGCCATATTAGTGCCACGTGCCCATATTTGTTTGAAAATTAAAGAGGCCACTTTCCAAATTCGGAGTGCCATGTCATAAAGTTTTTTCAAGCGATTACCAATAAGACTTGAGGATTTGATTGCATAAATTCAAACATTTAGGACTTGACCGTACATTACGGTGAAAATTTGGAACTTGTGCAAGACTCCGAAGGAACAAGTTATCTTGTTGCAATGCAATGGCAGCATCTACGACAGTCTCGCCATCTTCCCAAAGCTCAGTAAACAAAGACATGGACACAGGCCCTCCTCAAGTTTAACATGTTACAGTGGTGAAGATTCTGAACTGTTGGGTTTCTTATAATGGGACCAAGAGAAACTCAAATTAAAAGGTTTGATTGGTTGAATAATGCATGGTCGTTGCTTCAAGAGATAATCCCTTTCCTTAAGATATTAATGCATGGTCACTGCTGTGATCCCATCACATTTCCCTACAACCAGCTCATTGAACTCGTGAAGAAATGATTTATTATTCCAAGAAATGTACATGGGATGATGGGAGGAACTCAATTGTGTCGAGGAAGAAAATACAACCTCTCGAACCTCTTCACATCTTCTCCTTCAGAGAAAACTCCTGGTCGAGCTCCAGGAACTTGTTCACCCATTCGAGCCCATAAGACCCCTCAGTGGTGAAGTCGAAGAACTCGTCGGTGTCAAAGTCGACGTCCGAAAAATTCCCAACTGCTCTTTCGGTTCCCTCCTCATCTGCTCGAACAGCGTCTTCAGGTGTCGGCGGAGAAGCTTCTCGAGGAGCGGGGACGACTTTATTCTGCAGTTTCTCTTTCTGGTTTATCTTTTTGCTCAAATGAGAATTCCAGTAGTTCTTAATCTCATTGTCGGTTCTACCTGGAAGCCTCCCGGCAATCAAGGACCACCTACACAACGAATGGAATAGTCTGGTTATCAGTTGATTACCTCAAGAGAAACAGATAACAAGCACGATACAACATCAGGAGAGAGAGAGGGAAAAAGAATCATCAGGTCCTCCATATTTAGACCAACCTGTTTCCCAGAAGCTTATGAAGCCTAAGAATCAAATCCTCTTCTTCATCTGATATATTGCCTCTCTTGATGTTGGGCCTCAAATAATTCAACCATCTCAATCTGCAACTCTTCCCACACCTATTCAAGCCTGCAAGGAGAGCAAGAGAAAAAGGTCATTGACTGTTCCGGATCCAACGCAGCACCCATGAAAGAATCACAATGCAGTTGCCGAGTAAACAGGCATTATGGACTTTCTTTAAATGATGTTATGAACTAACTAATTGCTGATGACAACTAACCTGACTTGGTTGCAATAGTCTTCCACCTCTTGGGCCCATGCACATCAATGTACTCAGAAAGCCTCCTGTCTTCCTCAGCTGTCCATGCGCCTTTGTTCATCACCTTTTTAGCAGAACCCTCACTTTTTGGTGCCATAATTTAGAGAGAAGACCGGTCTACTCACTTGGGGAAAAGCGGGTGCTCGTGAAATGTTTCCGAGTTTTTGGGAAACTAAACTCAGACACACACACGGAGAGAGAGAGAGAGAGAGAGAGAGAGAGAGAGAGATGTTGAAGACGGTTGAGGTTGTGGGAGTGAGTGTTGCGATGGTGGGGGAAAGAGTGTGTGAAAGAGTATAAAAAGCATGGAGAGTTAGGTGTTTGCGAGAGAGAGAGAGAGAGAGAGAGAGAGAGAGACCTTGAAGTTTGAAGGGTCAGTGGGTGAATCTATCTACCCTTCCAAGAGAAACAAATGCAACGAGACAAAATTAGAAAGACAAAGCCAAAAGAATTCTCTCCAACTACCGGTTCCATACAGTTGCAATGTGAAGAATGGGAAGTAGAGAAGAACACTCGTTCTTGGAAATGCGTTGAAGTCAATGGAACGTAGTTCCGGTCACACGCGGCACCCTGATTAAGACGCAGCATTGAATGAAGAGTAAGCAAATCCCACTAGCTAATCCCCAATACAACTCAATCCCCACCTCGAAAGGCTGCGGCATGTTTGCCTCAGCCATTTTCATACTGTGTCCAGAAGGCCAACGTGATGGTCCTTGATTCGCCGTTTTCTACCCTTGGTTTTCTATTCGGGATAGTTATTTCCTTACTAGAATCCTAATACGGTGATAATTCTTTACATTGGACCGGAAATCCTTGTTAAGAACGAGATGAAGGGTTGATTTGCACGTACAAGGTAATGGCCGTAGTTTATCTCATTCATGCGTTTCGACATGATCTGAGTGTAGCATAACATATACCGTCGATGTCAAAAAGAACCCCTCGAGCGGCCTCGTGCACCATTAATTTGAGAGCGCGAACTGTCATAATTCTCAAATCAAATGTAAAATGAGACCGCTCGTGTAAGATTAATGGTGGGTAACGTTCTTCTTTTACTCTTTCTCTATTGAGATTGGATGGACTCAAATAAGGGGGGTATTTCGATCAAATGGAAAGTGGAAACTAGATGCGAAAGTCGGCTTTATTTATCCCAAGTAAGAGCTTTCGATATCACTTTAATGGTCGTACTTTCACAAACTCCTTCCCAAGGCAGAACTAGTCTCGTCATTAATCAATCCAGCATTAGCTAAAGGCCCAGTTGGCAGATCCGTACGTCATCAAACAACTTCCCCAATTGTCGAACGCCCAGATTCCAATCATGCAAAAAACAAAACAAATGACTTGATAAATTCACCTCGTGAAAGATGGCAGCAACATAAAATAATGAATTCAAGAATCGACACCAAGCAACTAGACTTTATTATTATTTATGGCGATGCATATGATGAATGGTTGAAGATTGACGACCCGATTCTATATGCCCCAACTGCAAATTATTCAGCTATATTATATAGTTGATAAGCCCACTGAAAACATCATTCTAAGAACGACGCATTTATCACCGGTCGGTGCTGCAAAGTGTGAACGGTTCTACGTCAATCGCGCATGTCCACGCACAAACTTCGGAAGCAAGAAAATCCCAAGATTGAGATCTTCAATGCTAATGAATCTATCCATGCCTTCAAGTCAACTGTAGCATATTGTTCCACAAGGGTATTATTATTATTACTATTATAGCGGTGAAGAAAATATTGTTCCATTTCTGCTGTCTGCAATTATTTCTTCGACTTTGGCAATGTAGCGTAAGGTGCAGTTGAGGAAATGACGTGCTGTTTATTGAACAAATTGACTTAGCGAAAGCATTTAGAATGAGGATGTCCCTCCCATATTGTTAAGAGGATTCATCTTTACTTTTCACGTGTGTGGCTTCATTCGTTTCTACAAGCAATAAACTCTTATGACTTTGCATGTTGCAGAACAACCCGCGTCATTAAACAATGACTATGTTCATCAGACGCGTTCGGATGATTGAATTACAATGAAAACACGACGATCCGTCGTCGGGATGGACGTGTCGCCGGAAAGGTTAGAAGGGTCATTGAAACTAACCTCCAAATGAATGGAGCATGGGCAGGGAGACAGATGACATTTGTTCCTATTGGCCATTGTTGTTGGGTCCAAACGAAAGGCAGACCTCACACACAGGTCAAGTGGGTACGCTTCTTTACAGTGTAATGAATGTGATGGACTCGCGATGGTAATGCGAATCACGTGCGCGATGGAATCCAACTCATTGATTTGTCGGGTGTGAGAGAGAGAGAGAGAGAGAGAGAGAGAGAGAGAGAGATGGGACCATGTGTGCTTTAAAAGACAACCCCCCAAAAGCAGATGAATGCATTTAGTATTTGCCCTTTTACGCATTGCACCATTTTTTTCCGTCTAGGATTCATCTGGGACCATTTACCTCTTATCATCTCTTCCACTTCCACCGTCCTTGACGATCTCACCCAAAAATTGCCGTCGCTAGTTAAGTCCGACCGATCAATAGATGATTAGGCCCATGTTTGAGATCCGGCGACCCTTTTATATAACTTAAGTTATAGGTTTTATCATGAGTCCATCGGCTTTCATTGGTCCGTGGAATAATGGATAGATTTGTCTCAAAAATCAAATCTCAGAGTCGTGACATCCCACTTTTAAAACTGCCAAATCATTGGTTTTAACAATGGATCATGGCCGACGCTGTCCGATGGATTTCGATGCTGTCTTTAAAGTAATCTTTGAAGGACCATAACTACCAGTCTATCCCAATTCCACAAAGCCTACGTGCTTTTCAGGCAAAGGGACACACTCATCATGCAATGAAAATAAAGTACTCTAGAGTTTCCAAAAGCATTGGTTTTCTCGTATTTCCATGTGCGTCGTAATCGACTTTTTTCAGAAGAACGAACATGCTTTTACCGGGGATTTTGTTAACCAGCGTCCAATGACCCGTCTTGAACCACTGATCAAGAAAATCATTACAAATTTCAGCACCAGCAATCGTCCCGCGTCGCGCGTAATCGATTCTTCGAAAAGAGGGATTGTTCATTGTTCGGCATGCTTATAAGATGCCTTAAGGGTACTCATGGACACGGCCCTTTCTGTAAGCATCCAAGACACTTCATTTACGGTCGTGAATTCAATGGGAGCACTGTGTACTGTTCTGAAAACTTGGGCATTTACACTGATGTGCGGTTTAACATTCGAATGTTTCATCGCGGGCAATCAGTGCGGCGAACTAGTACATTGAATAGGGACCTCCAACATGCAGTTGATGCGGCGCCATCCGCGCGTGCGAACGATCAGCGGCGTCTGCGAAACCAGGCATTCGGTCGAGCCAGCCCGACATTAATGACGCAGGAACGGAGTAGGTTTTATTAATGGCTTATGGGGTGGTGCGTTCTCGACTGAAATTCCAATAGCAACTACCAGTCTCTGCGGACCGAGATCCGGAATGCGAATCGACGAGAGACTCCGCGGGAGCAGCAGCCACAATTGTTAAATGTTCGCCCCACTGTTCGCGTCTGACCAGGAGGAGGAGAGAGAGAGAGACCAGCGTCGAGGAATTGAGTCGTTTGAAAAATGGCTTCTTTTTCTCTTCAGGACAACGATGATTGTCCGCGGTCGGATTTGATTAGTTCCTATTTGCATGGTCTTTGCCCGAGACAGCGACGATCGGTCAAAGTCAGCCCCTCGCGTTACGACGACGGAAGGAAGGTTAGATGGGGGCACGCGAACTATCACGTGACGACGCGTGAACATTCTTGTTTTTTTTTTTTTTTTCGATTTTCTGGACGAGTGACATCCCGTGAATTCAATTTGTCTCGTCACAACAAATCTGTGTTTGGTACGGACTTTAATTTTATCCTTTGATTAATAAGGAATTGTTTACTTTTCTTTCAGGAAGTATTGTCTCCCCCACGTTAAGGGTGGGTGTGCAACTCTCCACATGGGAAAAAAAATGACGGACCAAGATTACCTGCGTGCGTTAATGACAGAGAAGACCACAGCACAAACTTTGGTATCACCAGACATGTCCCCATTGGAGGACGGTGAGTCCACGGCTAAATGAACACGTGTCGCGATCTGAGGAAAGGAGACGGCGGATGGGACCGTATTTGGATACGACAGATCTGTGCGTGTGTTTGTGTGTCTGTTTTCGAGTGATTGTGGGATGTACATCGACAACAGTTCGCGAGAAGAAGTAGAACGAAAGGAAAGGTCAATCTTGACTCAATTATTGGTGTCGCCAAAGACCGGGATCACAATTGGGATACTGGGCTAAACGAATCATCTATTACTAGAGAATGTCTAGTAAGTAAATGCTCTGGAAACACTTGCTAAACATGCTTAACGAGAAAGTAGGACAAGTACAGCATTGAGCCCTAAAGATAAGATCAACGCATGTATTCCAACCTACGATAGCCTTTGATTATGTGGTTTGCCAGCTGACCAAGGAATGAGTCGGTACAACAATTTCTATCTCCTATCAAACATGGACAATGATTTATAATTTCATGTTAAGAAATGCCATAGAACAGTAAAACAAAAATAAGGGCAGAAAGTGACTGTAAAATACTGAGGATCGCTCTTGTTTAAATTTTATTTGTAGACCCAATTCACGCTAGCGTAAGAATATACGAGTACAAATCTCTCAATGCCTTAAATTATCAGTTCCTACTTGTCATCTGTATCGACTATAAACGATCACTTGAGCTACAGAAGCTTTGCTTAATTACCAAGCTTTACCGCCCTCCCGGCAGCTCATTGCAGCTGAATTTATTGGCTTAAACCACATATTTAACGACATAGTATAAAACACTTGCAGATGGACCAGAGAACCATGTTCTTTAGAGTCTTGCATTGCGAAGCTGTTGTTTTAGCACAGGGCGGATGTACTCATGGTAGCCATCAGGCACGACAGAGTCGTTCAGAGGATCCTTCCATGCTTCCTCGTACAGCTTTGGATACACGTTCCCATCATAGCAGCCAAGAACAGAGCCCAGGTAGTGGTCAGTGTAGTTGAATGCGTCAACAAGTGCAATAGCATTCGGACGAACCTAAAGTTGTTGGGGCTTATCCAATTAGCAATCATTTGACAGGTAAAATTTCTTGTGAAAATGAAAAGATATGGGCATCTTGTCTTTGACAAACCTGAGAATAAAGAGATCTGAGCTGTTCATTGGCCAAGGAAGCTTGTTTAGGAGTAATACAACCAGTGAACAGAAAATCTCCCTGATGCTTGTGGAGAAGATGCAGCGAATAAACGCTGCAAAGTGTCTGCAACAGTTGCTTCACCCCCTTTCCAGGTACATCTTCCTGTACTTTCTCGATAAACCTGGTATAGGAAAGAGACGAAAAAACTGCCGTTGCTTTCACAAAGACCAAGCAATCAAGCGGAACAGCTAATTTGTTAACACTGATTTAATACAAATCTCACAAGGCCACGTGTTTTGCACCCCCAAAAAACAAATTTCCCTTCTTTCAGTTATCCTTTACATATTGTGATCGATTTCACAAGAATTTAAATGTCAAAACCTTCAAATTGAAGTAAAAGAATTGTCCTAAACCTCACAAGCAACTTGGAAAGCACTAGACATGTCAACATGTTGCGCTTAGATCTTGCAGCCTCACTAGTTATATGTAAGATGCTACAAAAGCCTCATGTACCCAATCATTAAACTACACAAAAATGAGGAATGCATTCAGCTTTCTACTCAGATGCTCCCACGTGCATGTGTGGATACCCTAGAGAAACTTCAGATTTGAGAACTGTGTTTGACCAACTCACAAGGACAGGGAAACTTACTTGGAAACAACAATCAATTGGCAATGAGCAGTTGCTGCCTCAACCAAATCAGCAGAGAGTTCTGCAAAACCTGTGCAACAGATAAGACAAGTGGAAAAACATCTCAGTTTTATGTCAATTCCATATTAAACAAATCCTGCAGAATAAGTGCAATGTTCCTGAGTCTGTACCTTGCAGAAGGTTTTACAAACCTCTTCTGTGTGAAGAGCTATATATACAATCTAAATTCTGGATTTGTGATGACATGAATGATTTTACACCTTCACTATTTTATGCGCAAGTGTCTCTACCGTGGTCATATAACAGGCAGCAAGAAAGCAGAATAAGAAGATGCAAATATACCTTCTTCTGGATTTGAGAATTTGCTAAGATTTTGCGCACAGGCAACTGACAACCTCAAGGCCCTTGCTTCAAATGCCTCCAAAACTACATTGGGCTTCAACCAATCCTCAACTGCAACAAAAAAAATGAAAAGTCAAGTTATATGTCTGTCATTGCATAATGAAGGCATATAACGCAGCTCAAACTAGTAAAATCAGGTCAAAACGAGAAGCCACATTTGTTTCAAAATCTCACGAACCCCTTTCCCCAACTCTTCTAGTCCCAAAAAAGGAGGAAAAGCTGTGAAGGCATTTTAATGTCCAGTCAAACCTCAAATATACTGATAGGCATACTCATAACTGAGCCATCGTATCAAGCTGGTTGCCCAATATATTGAACAACTGTTGATTGTCCAAACCATTCCTCCTATTCTACAATCTTCTCTATTTACATCAAATAAAAGCAACATCAAAAGGAACATTGTCACATAACAGAGACTTTGCCAAAGCATAGTGGGTGGTGTATAACATTGGACTTATAGAAGCTCCAAATGGAACTTTGAGTAAGAAAAGTCTAAAGTTACCTCTTTGAGCACTGCAACGGCATTGCATGAGATGCTCCGCCCGATTCATGTACGCTGTTGAGCCAACAGGCTGTTTCCCAGAGCCCAACTGAGAAACAGTCTTCATAAGAAACCTAGCAACCTGCAGAGAAATCTTCTATCAGCTCTTTCGTCGAAAATGAAAGACGTAATAGAGCCGACATAATGCAAAAACTTAAATGGCCTGCTAATGGAGCAACCTCACCAGTTACGCAAGGGATCACTGAAGGGGAAAAGTTACCTGCAAAAGCAGTACAGTATTGTCTCCTTCGTACGTACAGGCAGGAATATAAACTGCAAACAGTTCAGGAAGACCACTGCTACTCAGGTAACCATGACCACCACATAGTTTTCTACACTCTTCAATTGCATCCTACCAAAGGAAAAAAAAAAAAATCAGCAAAAGCATCCAACACTGCCTATTTCAGTTTATCTTTAATAATTGGCACACCAATATGTTAAGTATAAGGACAAAAATTGTTGAGGTCCAAGATCGTTAAAAAAAAGTGCTGAGAAGCCCCAATGCCTTACGAAATTAGCAGTAAATATTGAAAAACTTCCGTAGACCATATCTTTGATGAGATACGAGTCAGTAAAAGACAAAAGGATAATACGTGGAAATGGCCAAAGCATGAGAAAAAAGAATGACACACTGCAGGCATCGCAGGGCATTAAATCTTCAAGCATAGCTAACAATCAAACACCAAAATATCATGCATTTTCAACTTTAATTCCTTTTATGCCCAACTTGTCTACATGAGAAAGTATCTTTCCTATGTCATTCTGGTATGTCATTCCAGGCTTCTGCCATAAGCTGTCAAAGCTCAGGCAATGCTATTGTGTAATCAAGTCCATGAAAATATCTCAACATCCACTGTAACAAGAGTAACATAAAACAACAAGGAATGCAGAAATGAGGTTATTAAATGGAATGAAATAGCAACAAGCAAAACAAAACAGGCCTTGAGCACTGTTTTGGCCTAGTTTGGAAATCCTCTACTGACCAATCAGATTTCCATGTTGTTTCCTACCCTTTTTTCTTTTTTGTAGAGAGAGAGAGAGAGAGAGAGAATAAAACAACTATGCATGTGACGGGGAAAAGGATAAGAGGTTGGAAAGTATCACATACAGCAGTTGCAGTGGTTGTCAAAGATTTCAGACCAGCAGTGCACGCATGAGCCTCTGGCAACGTTGAAAAATCATTTTCTTGCAACCTTTGGGTTACATCCGTATATAGCCATTTCAACCATTCACCAACAAATCGGAAAGCATAGGCAGAAGCCAACAACGGGAAAAGTCTGCTTTGCTGAGTTTTATAGTCAATCACCTAATATAGAATAGGCAGCAGAGATGTTAGTTCATGAATCAAGAACAAAGGGAGAACGGAAAAGGCAAGTACTAAAATGCCCTACCGTGTGCATCACTTCCGAAACTAATCTACCCCAAAAGATTTAAAAGAAGTGACATATGTTCTAAGGACCAATCCCACGTAGAGTGGAAGAGAGTGTCAAGTGATACTTAAATAACAACTGACCCGAATGTCACGAATCAAGTACTCCTTTCTTTTCGGAGCTCAGTCTACATGGATTGGCCCAAGACTTAAAATGGTATCAAAAGTGTTAGACCAAACGAAGCTGAAGATGTGGAAGTTTGCCCTAGTCTCACATGAGATCAGACAGTACTGATGAAAATGATATTTAACGAAAGATCTACTCCTTTTGATGGGTCAACCCGTGTGAATCAAGTTAATTGTTACACCCTATCTTCTAGTTAAAAAGACTGTGGCTGTGCCACTCTGTTTGGTATTTAAATTGAGAGAAATATAAATGGAAAGGATAAGAAGCAAACATTGACGAGAAAAGAAGTGAAGGGTATTTCCCTTCCTGTTTAGATGAACAATGGCTTGAGGGACATTGCATTACTTTGTACGCTAAAATGCTGCTCGTCTTTTTTACTCTCTCTCTCTCTCAGCTGTGTGTGGAGAGAAGTTCTTTTGTGTGCCCAAGGGAGTTAATCTAATTCACTTCCCTTCATTTATTTTCTCTTCATAACAACTAATTTCCCTAGCTTAGTCATTCCTTCAATATCCTTTCACTTCAACCCATCCAAACATAAAGGAGTGACAGCATATCCATTGTTCTTGTCATAGCTAAATTAATCATATTGAACAAACCTAAGGAACTGCATATTGAATTTTATACATAAACAAATTACCATGGAGTTAGACCCCATTGCATCAGTATCTAAAGGTGGAAAAATTAATTAATCTACCTGGGTCTCAGGGCCACCATTTTGTGACCCAAATTGTCTACGAACAGCACTATATCTTGTAGCAATACAAACTGCCCGGGACAAAGCGCAGGAAGCATCGGATACAATAGTTTGGCGGACAAACACCATTGTCCCATAAATCAGCTGTCGTGGCACATCAGATTGCACGACCTTCCCTTCCTTTGTAACCTGCAGAACCCTGGCATTTCACAGGAACTTCAGAAAACGCTCTACCACTGAGCTAA
This sequence comes from Melaleuca alternifolia, assembly GCA_019926035.1. Taxonomy (NCBI): domain Eukaryota; kingdom Viridiplantae; phylum Streptophyta; class Magnoliopsida; order Myrtales; family Myrtaceae; genus Melaleuca; species Melaleuca alternifolia. The sequence goes on from JAGKPW010002165.1 coordinate 560,337, forward strand.
TAGCCCGTTGTGCAGACAATTGCATCCACTTAAATGATAATGATGCCTCACGAGCTTCTATGGTACTCTTTTCACTCATGTCTCTTCATTATCTCACAAATTAGTGTTGCATATGCTACTTAGTACTTGAAATGATCATAATCTATCTTCTTTGAACTTCAAAATTTTTAGTTGTGATACTTTCAATGCATGATGTGTGATGAAAGCCCCATTTAGGTAGCAAGTGAGGTGAAACCTAACCTCATCAGCATTTGATTTCTTGGAATTCGCACATGATCAAATCTAAGGACTCCGTTGTCCATGGTGTTATAAGCTCCACTTCCAAATTTCATACCAATATCACCAACAGTTATGCCAGGAAGAGGCATATGGTCATCCAAGTTCCGAAGCTGGACAATGAAACCTAGACATGGGAATGTCATCTCAACAATGCAAGATTACTTGCCACATTTACACAAGTGGAATGCTCAATCAATAAGCTTACCATGCACTCCATGGTCCTGACCATTAACAATAAGCCGTGCATATGCAACAGCATGCGTGGAAACTTTACCAAGTCCACCAGGCCACCACTGTTAACAAATTAAAACCATAATTAGGCAAATCTAATTATGAAATTTAGATGACAGCACCAAAAAAATTGGATATTACATTCTGAGTTGACAATGCAATTTATCAAAGAAGGATTAGTGAGAGGCCTAATTGAGATGTAAGAGAAATGATTAAAAAAAACAGAGAATGATAATAGTCACGTCAATTATATCATCTGTCTTTAGATTTTTTTTTCCTCAAATGAAGACACTGTCCTCAAACACTTTACCTTGCTAGAAGTTAGCGTGGGACTATTAATGATGAACTCATCCGTCTGGGGATCAAACGTAGCAGTAGTTTCAAGACCTTGGACATTTGAGCCATGGCCAAGTTCGGTCTGTGCATAGCATCCGATTATTTGCACCTTATATGCCAACGGCAACCACTTCTGTTGCTGCTCCTCAGTTCCTTGTCCTTTAATGGCAGGGACGAACATTCCCTGCAGAGAAATCATTGTGTGGAAGCATGAAAAAAGAGAATTAACCACAATTACACGATCAAAAGATTAATTAGATCTCACAAATAAGCAATAATCTAAAAAAATCACAACAAAGACAACAAGGTGTGAAGAATATATTGAGCAGTTCATTGCTTAAGGTCAGGGGCCAGTCAACAATGCTCTCTGTGTAAGAATTACGCTCAGCTAGAAAAAGTACTACTTATCAATTGAGAAAGTCCCTGCTCAAAAAGGAGGCAAGCAAAAGGGCGCATGAGAAGGTCCAAGGGTACTACGAGGGATAGAGAATACCCAGTGAAGATCTGTATAAGCAGGTTCATCGATGAAGAACCTCAACCTTGATGCCTCTTCCTCTGCAAGTGAAAGATTGAATTTGTTAGACTGGAAAGTCCATTAGCTTATAGAAAACAACATCACTAAAACGGGTTGAATGGAGATGAACCAGTAAGTCGAAGCTCCATAATGCGCTTCCAAGCATAGGCAGCTTTTCTGAGAGTATTTTTGAAAAGCTCTTTCCTGCTCAGCATAGCTCTATTGTCCTTCCTAAAGGCCTGTAACAGTAAACCAACTGCGAACCATGACATACAGCAGCTACAAAAACTAGCAGTTGTAAGCCAAAGAAGCGAAATCAATGCAAATTCACAGATTGTGAACTCCAAACAACGCATTACTCCAAACTGTTCCTACTAATCGTCTCTGAGAGATCAAATTACTGACATTGGCAAATTGATTTCTTTCGAACAGCATTTAAATCCACTTTTAACTCCATCTAGCCGAGATAACTTTGCAAGTCCATATTGACTAAACCTGAGACGCTGGTTCCAGACATCAGAAAGGTTACCTCTCTTCAGTAATCACCACACAGTAAATCCATACCTCTCATCACCGAAATTCCCAACGAATGCTCTAAAATACTCACGATTGAAGACTTTCACTCAGACAATCAAAACACGCCAGCCGCCACAACCGAATTCAAAAGAGCCGCACCAACGACAGGCAAAGACTCTAAACCAACAAGCACCGACAATCGCATCCACATCAGGGAGGAGAGGGGGGGGGGTGTGTGAGCTAAGAGTAATGACCGGATCGCTGGCGACGAGACGGGCGACGCGGTCGGAGACCTCGAAGGCGTGGCGAGAACCGGCCCAGACGATCTTCATCTCGTCCACATCGAACCCGGCCTTCTCCCTCTCCTCAGCCAGGTGGTCCACTCCTCCTCCCTCCATGGATCAGGGAAAAAACGACCGACGCCCCAAGCTTCCTCCTCCGCCCAAGGACAAGAGAGGAAAAAGCCCTAAAATCCCGCGGCCGGGTTTCTTCACCGAGTCGAAATGTAGCCGGCGGACGACGACGACGACGACAGCGACGACGAGAACGATGATCCTCGGCACTCTCAAATCAGCACTCCGGTATTGATGGTTACGGATAACCAACACACGCAGCACGAGGCTGTCTATATATACTACAGCAGCGGCGGCAAATCACGAGGGGCATGGGCTTGTTTATTGCAAGCCGGGTGACGTGTAAAACCATTGAGCTTTCCGAGGTCAATCAATGTAGGATTTGACTCGTGTTTTTTTTCCTTCCTTTCCTTTTTTATTTTTTATTTTTTTGTCTCCGAAAATCATTTTTACACGTGGGTGAAACCCTCTTTTTTTTCCTCCTTCTTTTTTTTTCCCTTACGCAAAAGTGTTTTTACAAAATTATTTCCTTCTCCATTTTTATTGAGTGATTACTAGGCGTGACGAGCATTTTTTACTCATACCAAATAATAAATCGACACTTACCAAATGAGGTAGAATAAAAAATGTGTAAACCTACGGCGATCATTGATCGATGTGTTTAATCTTATTTTCTCTTCTTCTGTTTTTAGCTCTTTTTAGTTTCTCTAATATCAGTATGCACTTCTTATTTGAAAATGCTCGAGGGCCCACAAAATTAAAGTAATCTAGAAATAAAAATTGTTTACATTACTTACGAAAATTCATGACCGAGAAATATGTTCGTCATGGACGAAAAATAATTAAACATCAATTATTATCCGATAATAATAATAAAAATCATCAATTAACTATAATTATTTCAAGTGACACATGATTATTTATTTTTTTGCGAAATAAACGTCTCATTTACAAAATAGAGTGGCATCGTCTTGACAATAGTGTCAAATTAACTGTTTACATTGCTAACCGAAGTCCTAATTGACTTAGCCTTAATTGACCCACGATATTAAGGTGGTGTTGGTAATGATGTTCCGTATGAATATGAATTGTCCAATTAATTTCGACCCTGAAATCATTAAAGAATAAGCCCGACACTTATGTCTTTTTTCCACCTTCTGTTTTTTTAACTGGCTTCTTTGGTGGGAGTGGCGCTATCTTTTCGTAATGTGCAACCTGGTAGTGGCCATGGCCAACGCCTTTCTTTCCATGTCTCGTCGTGAAGGGAGGCCCCGCACTCGATGATTGTAGCTTGACGGTAGCAGCATTTCTTCCTCTTTGGCCTTTTTCTGAAGCACAGTGGATTGGGCCACGTCCTGCATATTCCGTGGTTCCGCGAGATAGGGCGTCTCCCGCTTCTTCTCCGCAAAGACGACGGAGGAATCAGAAGAAACAGATACGTCCATGGAGATGGGGTGTTCGCCGGAGAGCCTCCGTCAGTAAAACCGGAGGCGGGGGCGGCGACTAGTTTCCGGAACATCGTTGGGACGGAGCAGTTCGAGAGCCGAAACGGGGGAGGAGTTCTCGAGGGGAAGGAGAGAGCATCGGGATCGAATCTGCTGGATTCCGGAATGGACGGGGACATTGCTAGAACAAAATCGGTTGGGGAGTCGAAACTCGGAGGAGTTCTCGAGGGGAAGCAGAGCATCGGAAAGAAATGTGCCAGATTCCAGGACAGATGAGTCATTATCTTAAGCTATAAAGGGCTTTAAACGAGAAGAGAGATTTGAAGGAAACTGCGGCCAGCAACCGGTTTAAGGGGAACTTTCCAATGGATCGGTTTTCCTTAGAGTTGCAAATTTTCACCTACTTCACCGATGGAAAGAGAAGTCAAAACCAAGGAAAGGGCCCGGAAAGTTGACACAATACAAGCATGACCGACGGAGATACCACCCAAAAAAAAAAGGTACTAAGAAATTATGAATTGGCTGAGCAGTTAGAAAGTTTGGTTCAAATGCCACAAATTTCGTATTCAAATCGCAGCATCACTTACTCGTATTAATTTTAGGAGCCACACCCGTTAACAATGTTGTCTTACTTGGTGCACGTGAATAAATTCATTCACTTTTTGATTGTATCGAACTTGATAGAAAAAATCTGAACAGTTGCGCACTAGAAAAGGTTTTCCCTTCATTGTTGTCGCACCCGTTGAGAATGTTGTCTTACTCGATACACGTGAATGAATTCATATTTAGATTTTATCGAACTTAGATAAAGAAAATCTGAACTGCCGGGCATTAGAAAAAGCTCTCTTCCATTCCATTGTTGTGGAAACAATTCGGGGATTGAAATGATTGCTCGTTGACGAGCGCTATGACAGCGACAAGACTCGTCGATGCATTCGCGCCAGAGGCCACTCGGAAAAGAACTGCCCAGTTTTCACCCGTTCTCTCCACGCGAGACACTCGCCCAAATCTGATCGACTCCGTCTTCCCGCCGTCGCCCATATCTGACGACGTGGACTTCCTTTTTCTTATAAAAATATCCACGCAAGCAATAACATCTAATTATTTTAAAAAAAAAGCCACTTGGAGCTTTTAGCCTAATTTATCATCGAGGACACTTAAATAATTATCAATTAATTTATCTGGTGAAATATTTAAGCATCATATGAAAATTATTATACTCGATTCCATACAACTTGCGTGTTTTGATGTGGGTCTATTATCACAACCACTTCGCCTCATTTGTGGCCATTGCTCGATAAGCACACAAACACGCATTTTCTTCGCAGCATTCTCAACTGTGCATGCCTCCCTTGGAAAACTTTTTCTCCAACTAGATACATTTACTTCGCAAGAAATGAATATTTTTTCACTAATAATCAGTTCTATCATTTATAAAGATAGAACGAACGATAACTATATCATAATACATGGAAATGTTTATCTATCAATTGTTGTCGATAATAAAAATATTATTCGTTGACTAATTTCGAGTGATACAAGTGATCATTTCTTAAGAAAATATTCTTTTAATCATTTATTTTTTTATGAAACATACGAAGTCTGAAAGCGTTTAGGGCCCCTCCCAAAATAATCCGGTGCCCATCCAGCTTTTCAGGGGAAATTCATTTTCGTTGTGGCTGTGGCCTGCCCTCCACTAAACACTTTTATAGCAAAAATTAGTGAAATTCCAGTACTTGACAGAGTATATATGCAGCAGTTGATATTAAAAAAAACATCATTAATCCAAAGTACACAAGGAAGAGAATGAGTGTATTTACAATGAATAAATTGAATGCCAAAGTGAAGTGCACAAAAGAGAAGGGCATAACGTGAGCTGTGATTGCTTGCGATTCACCAGCAAAGAACCTGAACAGGCCAGTAAAAACAATAACTGCAATGACCTTTAAGTCACAGGAACTGGAGAGGACCCTTTTTCCTTGTTATAGAGGATGAAGTCAGGTTCTTGAAGAACTTGATCCCTCTGATGATCAAAGCTTGCAGCAAGCAAAATCTCTTTAACTACGCGATACTGACACGTCCAGTGAACCAAGAACTCAAACTGGATAAGCTGTGTGCATTGCTGAGAACGGTAAAAACGAATATCATGCAGAGTATCCATCAGAAAAAGAGTCAAAGGCTCACAGATCACAATATCAACAGACTGTCTCACCAAATAACAAAACCCCTTGACCAGCTCTTGATAGCCAATGCATAATATCGAGCAATGGAATGCAAAGTTTCCAATCAAATTGTTAGGTCTTGAAGCGAGCCTTAACTTGAACAGACATCGTGTTTTCTCATCAACTCTATGCGCTCAGCAATAGTCGACCCAGCTGTCTCAACAAAACCTAGAGAAGCGCAGCTGCAAATCACTTCCTCTATGTACAGAAGGACATCAGTTAATTTGCGAGGAGAGCATTGCTTTTTGAGTTTGTCCATTCGTGCAAAACTATTGGCAACAAACCCAGCTCTCAGGCCATTCCCACCAACTGCAAGTTCCTTTGCTGTTCGAATCACTAGCTCATTTTCTTCTTGCAGAAAATGAAGCTTAAAATTGTCCACATCTCCAGCCAAATTTCCCAAGTAAGTTCGGCTCCAGTTACCTTCAGGAAGATCAGTCATCACAAAAATATGAATAGGCAGAGGTCCATTCTGTCTCAAAGACTCAACCTTTTCTTTTAAGGTCAGGAAAGTAGTTTTCTGGTGGTTCTTGAATTGCCCATCCAACAATCTCAGCTGCGCACAAAGAAAAGGGGCCTTAATGCTTGTACGAGCAAATTCCTTTCCAGCACTGAGAATTTGAGGAACAAAAGGGAGAAATTCAATTTTCTCAATTATAGACTGTATTCTCTGATCCTTTGGAGCTTCATGAATATCAAAGTAAAGTTGTGAACCCTTATATGCAGATGTGAAGAGGCTTCCAAAGGCCAGAAGAGCAGCTGAATCAGCTTCAGAACCAGGTCCAAGTGCCTTATACACATCGCGGCGACTCCTAACATATGTTATCTTCTTTTTCTTCTTCAACTGTTCATCAGGTTGAAAGGAGTCTAACTCTCCGTCATTGCCATTTTGGTATGTCCAAACTGTACTTCTACAGTCTTCATCCACAGAATATAAGCATTTGTCTACATCACCATTAAACCCAGAGAGAAACGATCCACATTGCTTTAAGATAGCAAACAAAGGGGACTCGCCAGTGGCCCCATCGTTGCAAGCCAAGTCTATGTTCACCCCACACCATATTGATGCAAAAACTCTGAAATCGATAGTTCTGATCACTGAAGAAGAAACTAAGGATGAAATGTCAATGATGTCTGCCATAGAGACGTACCTGAAATACAATGAAGAACCTCAATAACGTAAAGATTAAACGAAAAACTCTTTCTTCCTTCGGCAACTGCAAACTAACAAGAACCAGCATTGGGCATAGACGGCCATAATCATCGCTGCCTGAGCATCTCAGCCCTTCTGATGACCAAAGATATGGATAATTATGAGCAGCACATTTGCTTCGAACCTATTTCTCTGGGCGCCAAAGATATTCTAGACAACTAAAATCCTAAACATCTACGAAGATTCTGAGGGTAAAAGTATGACTCTTGAAAAGATCGCCAATTTACTCAAGCTAGCTAACAACATGCTTTGTCTCAGTTGCAGGGCGAGTCCATGGAGCTTCCCACAAGAAAATCTTAAGTCAGCATAAAGCAAGAAGTAAAATGTAGTCAAAGTCGGATCTTCCGAAGTTAACGAAATCAGCAGAGAGAAAAATTGACACGATGATCGTTCCATTTCGCACCAACGAAATCCGCAATCCCACTCACCTACCAGTCCTCAAAAGCTCAATCGCGATCTCCCAGACCGCGAGGCGAATCTCCCTCCCACCCAGAACACGGAACTTCGGGCAACTCCCGAGGGCGACGGCGTGGTGGTCCAGCACCGGCGGCACCACCAGCGTCCGATTGAGGATCGCGGCCATCACGATCGCGTTCTTGAACTCAGATAGCTGGTTGCTGAACCCGCTGTGAGGCGCGTAGGACAGGAATCTCTGCCCTAGGGCTCGAATCCGTGGCTCGCACCGCGAGGGACGCAACGCCTCGAGCGAGCCACGGGTGAGCGAAGTGGAGACGCGGGCGTAGGAGAAGTAGAAGAAGGCGAGGACGGCGAAGAGGGAGATTGCGTAGAAGAGGAGGGAGCGAGATCGTGGAGCGGAACTGGATCTCTTCTTCGGCCATGGGGTCGGAGATCGACCGGCGTGGGCGGCGATGGCGTTCATTCCGACGGACGGCGAGAGTGACGACGGAGTTGATTTCTTCATGGTCGATGGCCCGTTTAAACCGTTCTTTACAAAAATCGGATTCCAAATCAGGGACTGGAAGCCCGCTGGGCCCTTCCAGGCCCGACCAAGCTTAATCGGGCCCAGGGCCCATATAATAGAATGATCAGAACGAATAATTTACTGCTTAAATGAAAATATCATATTTGACATTAGTTAAAAGCCGAACGCATCAGTTGGCTTTTTTTTTTTTTCCAAATGACCAGACTCCTGTATCTCAAGAAAAACTAGCACAGGACCCCACCACTATGACCTCCCACTTAAGACACTAACTATTGCGGGTTTCGAACTATCGACCTTGCCTTTATTTATTTCACCAAAAACATATAATGTAAAAAAATTATAAAAAAAATATAACACTCATTATTTGAAACAGTTAATAAATATATTCATTATCGACAATGATTTATAAATGAAAATATTTTTTATTCATTCATTTTTTAAAACAACATGAGCATCATTTTTAAAAATTATATTTTAAAAATTATTCATTTTGCACGAAATAAACAAAATATTAAACTAGCTTCTTGTTTCGCTGAATACGTCCTCCACCTTGGTGAACCGCCCTTAAGATCACAATTTTTGTCTAAGTGTCACAAGAGGTTATGAAAATTAAGCCTGACCTAATTAAAAATATTATAAATTTAAATAATCAAATAACTTGATGAACAGGTTACCAATACTTAAGTTCAACATGAAAATGCGTAAATAGCTATAACATAAAGATAAAAAAAATAAAGGAAAAAAAAACTAATTTGGATTACCAATATCTCTTTCATCAGTGAATTACTGACTTACATTTGAATGTCAATATTGATAATGGAAAATTAGCAAAGCCGACATTACAAAAATAAGCACAGAGAATTTTAGATAGTATCTAAGAAACCTTATAATTATTCATGCAGAGATTCCATCATCACAAACACTTCAAAAGCTGACTTATTAGGAGTCCCCACGTTTTCACTTATCAACATGTCAAGGTCCCCCCATTTTATTGATGCTCATGAAATACTATAGATTTTCGAGAAAACTGCCCAACAACGTAGCTCGTTGAAACCAATCATAATCCAGATCACAGGCCTAGTCCCCCTCGCGTCCCAAAGGCAGAGGCAGATCCCGGCAAGCAAACAATCGTCAGGACAACAAGAGCTTGTCTCTAATAGTTGTCGCTGTAGCATTATTTTCAAAGGAGGTTCAACAAGATGGGGAGACAGAAAGCTCTTGGTACCAAGGGAAAGAGCCGAGAAGAGGAGGAAATGAGTGAAATTTGATACTTTTAATCTGACTGATCATGTATGGACATAGATATATATGGTGTAAGTAGACATTGAAACGTCTAGCGGCTAGTCGAGCATTATGCTACAATTGACACCCCACATGATAGCGGAGGACGCTACCGTGATAGTTAAACTACACCCCATACGTGAGCCGGAGCCGTTCTCTCAAGTATTCTCCACTCCGGATTGGAGGAAACCTGCACGCACGAAGTAAGTTCAATCAAAATTGCCATTCCATGCCCCAGAGCACCAAGTGAAGCACCTTAATAAAGACGAATATCACACCAAACTCAAATACGTGTCTTTCCCCCACAAAAATTGACAGGCGCCGAATAATGTCAGCAATTTCCTACTTAAGGGAAGTGAAGAAGGACAACGTTGGACTGGCATATGACAACCATTCCGCATATAGAACTATTACAAGCCATTAGTATTTGCTTCTCATGAACAATTTTATGAGAAGCAGCTTCACACCAAATCCTTGTACATGTTCAACCTTCCCAGAAAGAGGATATATGAAGAATAAAATTTGCTTGTACTACCGCTTAAGCATCTCCAGCTACTAAAATCTTGCTACCATTTAGTTGCAATTTGAACCTATCAGGTCATTTTACTATATATTCCTAGGTGTTGGATTGTAGCAGTCAGAAACAGGCTAATTTGATTTACCCAAAAAAAAACAAAATGCTAGTTGGCTGTTCCAGTGGCGGGCTTAAAATATGTAATTGTTAGGTCAATAATGCTAACGTAGAATATACCACCACATGGGCAGTTGCAGTGATACCTTGGAGGAAATGAGTCACTGCAGCAACTTTTTAAGCACTCTACCACACAATCTTCATTTGGATCAAAGAAAAAAGCCATCTGAAGAGGATGCAATTTCAAATTAACAGTTAGTTTTACCATAATCTCCCCTACAATTAAGAAGATTTTCTGGCAATATGAGAGAATATATTTGACGTACTAATAGACAATGGTAAAAAGGAATAAACAAATTCTAGCATCTACACATTCAATTAAGTACAATATTCTACATCACCACACATTAAGGTTTGATAAATTCATCATTTACATAGCCCGCCCATTAGTTAGTGCCCTGTTCATGGACTCTAGTGTCTAGACAAAACAGAATAATTCTGACTTTCATCCCATTAAGCACAAATTTAAATAAGGAAAAACCAGAAAAAACCAGAAAACTGAAGTGGTATTTAGTAAGCATGCATCTACTGAAGAGAAAAAACTTGAAAGGCCAGCAGAAAAGATGGCACAAGGAAAACTTTATTGCTTTCCTGCTGTGATTTCAAGGGCACAAACGAATTTCTAGGTCAGAAATTCTCAGGTTGGAAGTATTTTCTAATGTGGAAATTCTAGAAATGGGTCGTGAGCAACATTCTCATGAATTTGAAATCATAGCCCAACAATCTCAACTATTAGAGCATTCAACAATCAAGGTAGAGATAAAATTTCATTCAACAAAAGGATCACATAACACACATGAAATACTGAAATGATAAAACTAAACTAACACACAACTTCACAAGCCCATTTAAACCAAGCTCCAGGGGAGGGGGTAAGAGGAGAATATCCTTTGTACACATGAAATAATTCTACTTAAATTTGACAATATCTATGTGATGGAAGCAAGGAGAATGAAAATGCATAGTTCAGAAGAAATAACAATCCTGTAATAAAGAAACTAAGATGAAATAGACAAGGCTTCTACTCCATCACTTTCTTTTGGCAATTAGTGGGCTCTTAAGCATGAGAAACGACGAGTTTAGCTTAGTTTTGTATTCAGTTCAACAAGAGGGGCTGAAAGATATATTGCCTTATCAGAAGTATTGATCAAGTAATATCCTGTCAATTCACTGATAATATTTCTTGTTATTATTGGGTAAGTGTAAACACAGTGCCTTAAAACTTGCAAACTGAAGAATGACAAGCAAAGAGATAGCAGACAAGTAAATTACAGAAAAGCGTTCTTGTCCCGCTGGCATCACTCTGTGAAGTGTTGACCTGAGAGTAAGAGAAAAACTTGAAAACTTAGACGCTTTATCTACTAGAAAACACTTACTACATTTAGTTTTTCTAGTTTCATTGATTACCTGAACAAACAATTAGTCCACCTCTCCATCATGTCACCAATATTTACAATGAATGCCCTGCAAAATCATTTTCATTTTGTCGATATCAAAGCAAATAATAGCCAACTCGGTCCTCATGAGAGCACCAGCAAGACAGAGCACTTCTATGCCAATGCTTCTTTCATCTCCTTCTGCTTGTATTGTATTCGCAGAAAGAGAAGAAACCAGAAGAGAGACTAGAGAAATAGTACAATAAACAACAGCACTAGTCAGAAAGAGAGCTGGAAGCGTTTGGCTAATCTACGGGATGGATCATCAGTAGTTCACCAAGACCAACCAGTAATACAACTTTAAAGCAACGGTCAATGTAATGCTCCTAATCCACTCAGGATGTTAAATTATTGAGAATACCAATACCAAAGTCATCATTCGTCTGAAGTTTTAAAGATAAATTGCTTGAGGATAACAAACTCACCCATGTATATGAGGAACATCCTCCCAGCATCGCTGGTGCTTATCTTTATCCCTGCAGACCTACAGACAAGCTTCATTAATTTATCCCTGCAACAAACATTTAAGATAATCATGCTTGAGAACTGAACTATATTATAGCCAACATGCCTGCAGTCCAGGAACTCCATCAGTTGCTAGTAGAGTGACCATTCCATAATCAGAATGTGCAGATGCACCATAAATTTCTTCTTTAGAAATCATTACTTCCCCTGAAATTAGTTCCAGGACAATTGTCACTTTGAATTCTTGTTTGCTTCAATGTGAAAGAACAACCATGCTATTTTAAAAGTCTAAACTACATCAGCATTAACAAATCTCTATATAGACTATACGTTGATTAGGATGCCATCTTTTGACATTTCATATTTGAAAAACTCTGCTCATATGAGTTTCCTCTCGATTCATCATATCATCTAGCCAGTCGTGCATAGGTCAAGTTCAATAGGAATTGAAATAAGTTCAGAACTGGTCCGAGGCAATGAACAATGATATTTACTCACTAACTGCGAAAATAAGAGAGATGAGTGCACCACTAGACCTGGATAGTGTAGAAGACGAAGGAATGCGGTAGGTTTGTCTAAGGCCCCTATTTTCTCAAAAAAGTCATTCTCCAGGTTCAGTGACAAAGCAATCAAAGAGAGAAGCTTTCTCCCCACAGACCTAGTAAAAAAGTTAATCGTAGCGTCAGATTAGCAAGTTATGGCAAAGATGAAAATCCATTATGTAAGATAGACAACCAATTACCATGATACACACAGTGAACAAGAAACAGACTGAAACTATTTGTGCCTCCTCTCAATGTGACAACCAATTACAGAAATACAAAGTGCACAAGAAGAAGACTGAAACTATTTATGCCTCCTCTCAATGTGACAACAAATTACAGAAATACATCTTCTTTTCCTAAAATTGGCACACCCGATTGACCCACATCATTCTTCTGAAAATTTACACCTGATTAACAACGTGTCACATAACAAAAGAGCCAGAATAGAACTAGTATCAAAAGTCATTTAAATTGGTGAGACACATCAGTTTGCATCAGATGCAGATTAAGGATATTGGTCTAGTCTAATAATTCCAAAGTAGCTGGAAATTCTAAAGAGTTTTTCAATGAATGGCCTTTTGGGGAAACAAAATCACTAGGTATAGGCTCTAAATAAACAATGATGTAACTACTTCCAGGTTGATCAACCTGCAATTGCATCAACGATAAGCAAGTGCTAAGAACTTACTCTACTTCTCTGTAGTAGGATTCCATTGTAGACTTCCAAGATGGCATGATATCTGGAATTCACTAGAAGGGGTAACAAATTATAAACACCGCATATACAGAAGTCCGCATTTAACGATATATTATTAGATGTCAAATAGTGCACAGCACTTGAATAACACTTATGATGATGATGATGATGCATATGAGGTTAAGCACAATGGCGATAGAGGAAAAGTATAGTTGATCACAGTGAGTTATGGTTCACTTAGATGTTGTCATTATCATACTACTGCATGCAATACTTAGATGAAAAGCAGTCCATTTAAATATGAGCAAATATATTCAATAAACCATACCTTCAGGAGGCCATTGGTTCAGAATCTTTGGATGCGAAGAATCTTCTAGAGGGCCAATGTAGTAACTCTCTTTTGTGTCACCTAACAGAACAGACCAGTGAGTAATAACCAACCTATTTTTCTGTCCTTAACAATGGATAAACAACCAGAAACACAGACATTATAATGCATCCCCATTTGCATGTCTGTTCCAACAACCAAGCTGAATAAGTTTTAGACAAAGGCTAAAGAAAAAGGGCAAGTGACTCGATCTTTAGTAAAAGGCTAACAAGTCTAACCAAAGATGCCACAGAATGAAACAGCTCCATGTGTGTGTGTGAGCCTGTGAGAGAGAGAGAGAGAGAGAGAGAGAGAGAGAGAGACCTTTGGAGTTCAAGGAAGGGTCGAGGGTCTCAGCATACAATTGTGTGTAGCCTCTATGTTCCTTCCGAGCCAATTTCATTTTCTCCCCCAAGGGGAGTGAGAAGAATTTTCTGCTTTCCTCGAGCACTTTGGTTAGCAACTCTTCCTTAACGCCATGATTCACTAGGTAAAAAAAGCCATACTCTATACAAGCCTGCAATCCAATTCGCATGTAAACACTTCTGAGTTCTGAGATAGAGATCTCACACACACCAAACAAACAGCAAAGAGTGATTCAAGCCAATCTGAATGCCAAGTCGCATTGTTCCTCGCACTATCGAGATATATTACATAAAATGTCTGAAGACTCTTTAAGATGATAAGCTTTATACTCGATTTAAAAGGAGTGATTATGAATGCTAACCGGCGGAATGGGATGAAAAAATGTATCACGACTACATATCATTTATGCATTTATAAATAGATGCACCATAAAGGGTATAAATAAGAAAAAGAGAACATATTTCTTAAGTAATACATAAATAATCTCGGAATTTCTCAATTCCCTATGGAGAGATTTGAACGGATTTAAAGTATACATAAAATTAACCAAATTAATCCCTCCTAATCTCTTCTGCTTAATTGTACTTCTTTCCATCCCTTTCCCTCAATCCAAACACGATTGTGTAAAACCCTTTCTCTTCCCCACTACATCCCTCCCAACAAACATAAGCGTTAGGTTAACAATTAAAGAAACAATTACACGTGCAAATGCAACAATGCCAATTATGTTAATCCCGGCAGTGGCAATGACGCTAATTGCAGTTATGTACACAAAGATCACACAATGCCCCCCAGCCCCCGGCAGACTCGAAAACCACAGGCGGTCACTCGTTTTGGACACAGCTAGGACCCGAGAAGACGACGAAACCACGAGTTTCGTTCTGTTCCCGACACAAGCCAGCAGGAACGGGGAATTCAGGAATGAACAGGCTCGCGAAGCGCTTAGGCGAGAAGAAACCTGGCGTATCGAAGCGGCGGAGGAGAGGCGGTCCGGCGAAGACAAGTCAATGATCGGAAGTTTAAGACCCGTCGCCATAATTTTCCTTCTTCCACCTTCTCACCGCTCTTCCTCGGGGGAAGTGGACGAAAACGTACGGAGACATCCGGGTTTGACTTTTCGAGTTAAGTAGCGCGGACGGAGACGATTGCGACCCAAAAAGAGAAATACTTCTTTTCGCATTGATATTTTATTACCTTCGAAAGTATAGAGAATTGAAAAAGAAGGCCAATGAATATTTCTATTTTCGACTACAATTGTCCTTATTTTCTCGTTAAGGGTATTCTTGTAATTAATTCCCCTTTTGCATCACTGGATTTTTTTTTTCCTACTCGAAACTACAATTCTATCTCCATGGGCCATTGCCACCCTTCACCGGACAAGTGCCACCACATTCGATGACCAATCGATGCCGCCGCCATTACCGCCGCCATCACGTAG
This sequence comes from Melaleuca alternifolia, assembly GCA_019926035.1. Taxonomy (NCBI): domain Eukaryota; kingdom Viridiplantae; phylum Streptophyta; class Magnoliopsida; order Myrtales; family Myrtaceae; genus Melaleuca; species Melaleuca alternifolia. The sequence goes on from JAGKPW010002165.1 coordinate 575,675, forward strand.
CAAGCTAGTGCAGTGACCGATCCCGGGAGGGAGGCGTGTAATTTGGCGCCGAAAGAAAAGAAAGACAACAAAACAGACGAGGCAGCAAAATCCGATGCCGCGAGAAGATGCAATAACCTGCCTGCGATTGATACGTGCTAGTTCCAACTTAATATGCCTTTGAATGGAGTCGAGCGACTCCCGGTTGACCTACTAATGCCATGTCAAGACAACAGCACCACAAAAGCTCTGGTCCACCAAGACCAAGACGCGAGATTCTCCTTCAAAATCTCTTAATCAAAATGATCTCAGGGCGCTCCATTTGGTTACATGTTCACAGAAAAATTGCCCGAGACCGGCACAAAATGCCTTACGCCATGAGTCGCTTTAAAGGTACTAGAACATGGCAACCCCTCGCGCTCGTTCCCCATTCGAGAACTCCACGCACGAGGCTCAAGGGGGGAGCTACACGTAATTACATGAGTAATGCAGCTCCTTCACCAAGCCGAAGCTGCAAAAGTTTGGCATGAACCCAGTTCAGACAAAAATTACAGCTGCTTTATATTTGTCCCTCTTTCGAACAGGAAGAACGGTCGCGAGTAACGGGGAGCTTGATGCATAATGAATCCTTGCAATCATCATCTCCTGGCAAATCTACTTCTTCGAATTGCAGTGATGGGAGTTCGGTAAGGAGTTGTCCCCACAGATCTCTGCTGATGGGGTTCCTCTTCTTCATCACTAGTTTCATCAGATCTCCATCTCAGTGCTCGAGCTTGATTCTTGTCCTCAACCGCAAAAGATTTCTCACCACTGCTGAGAGTTAGAAAGCATATCATCGAGATGTATCAAATGACCAATTCTAACATCTGCGGTTAGGCACAAAAGCAACATGGAGGCACAATAAGAGTTAAATATTCAAAGAAAAAGAGGAGAGCAGTCGCATTACCTCCAAGATATGTCCATTAGATCATCTGAAGAAACACCATTCCAAGGAACACCATTGGTCTCTGAATGGACCCTTTTGCCAGATACTGTCTTGTGGAGGTCCTGCTCAGAACTTCTTAATAGACCACCACGGCTGGCAGGTGAAGACTGAAAATTCGCCACTGGTGTTTGAGAGAGTAAATGACTACTTCTCTGGACTTGATCGCTGAATCCATTTAATTCTACTACTGACGAAATATGATCAGGCGAATTGCCCCGATGCCAACTCTGTGGACGAAACTTAGGCGAACCTCTAGGAAACCTTTGCAATGGTGAGGCAGGTTTGAAATCAAAAGCTCCAGATGTTGACATATCATTTTTTGAACTTCTGCCAAGAAGCTTTGAGCCTCTTCCTGTATTCAAAATTAATGACTCTCCAGAAACTGAAGACCAGTCAGCGTTACCAAGTCCAACGGCGGAATTGGTGCTGGACACAAGTACTTTGCTAGATTTTTCCAAATCAGATCGTTTTGAGGAAGGCATCATGACCTCGTTCAATATAACAGAAGAACCCACAGCTAAAGGAATTGAAGAACTGTAAGGAATAGGCCTGTGTTCAAGAGGAAGATCACATTCTTGAGGCATATGAGTATCTTCAGAGGTGACGGCAATGTCAGGCAACTTTCCACTACTTATTTGTTGCTGTTGCACCTCTGGTATTAACTCTATACACTTAACCTGTTTTGTACAAACAGCCGTTAGTTACTCTCCAGCAGTAGAGACAACCATGCACAGCACAACATGCAAAATGAACGCTCTGAAACAAGCATCATGCAACAAAGGAAGACTTCTACTCCTAAGGACCTCTCATTTAGGAATTTCGCAATAAATGTCACTGCCAACAAAGCTTACTACGAGCATCCACCTAAAGTGGCGAGATATGTTTGGAGTCTTTGTCTCTAGTAGAGCCAAAGCACCTGTCCAACAACTTGCCCCTTCAAACCCAAAGCTAAAAGCTCAAGTATAGACTGCTTACCACTAGCTCTGTTCTCCAATGACTAGCCGCTTGCATTCTAGATAACACTTCTTGACTAGCTGAGGCGGTCGACAAAAATCCCTGCTCCAGACGCTGCAGCTCACAGTCAACTTGGTATGCCTCAGAATACCTGTGGCGCTGCAATGGAACACAAGGGATTTGTAGGAATCAGGTAAAACAGCCATGCTGTTTTCTTGTTTGAAGAAATAAGTAACTAGCTCTAACAGAAAATTCCCGGGCCCCGAGGCAAGAGTGTTAGCAAGCCAAGGACAAGACCCAGGTTCAAATCTGATATATTACCTGGAGATAGAAAACCACAAGAAGATTTCCAAGGATAGCTGAAGGGTCATCGGTTGCATAATCCATTAGACACTTGTGAAGATACTTCTCCTCATCAGAGTTCCACGGCAACTCTATCATTCGATCTACGAGCTTTCTCCTAATGGAAAGGCAACATATTTCAGTGACTAAAATTTCCATCCATTCTACCCAAGTCCTGCATTCGCCTTTAATGGCATTGGAAGGATCAACAGCAGCTTCATACTTAAACTTCCTTTCCCTGACTTTGGAACAGAGAGCTCTCTGATAAGTAAATGCCTCAGTGAGCAGCCCACACTCCACCCTCACTTGAACTGCAGTAACAGCCTCAGGAAGCGAGATTAACTGTGTCCCACAATCGCGCCCAGACCAACGCAAAACCATCAGAGCTGTATCTGGCATTCCTCTCTCTAACAAAACTTGGGCAATCTTAGGATGAGTTGTTGGGCCTGAGATCTCTGGAAGAAGATGATAAGCTTCCTAAGACATGTAGATTTTGGAATACTATTAGACTGTGAATCAATAGAATCTTTCCAACCAAAAAAAAAAAAAAATAGGACCTCAACCAAATTCCTATAAATGAAAAGATGTTGATATTCAACATCTCCATAGTCTCTTTGGCCCCAAAAAATCACCATAGCATCCAAAAGGCCAATAAATTAATATGAAACTTCACTAACACTGGCTGGCAGACATATCTGAAGATTTTTGTTGTTTTACTTTTCAGTAACTTCAGTCGTACTCTACGTGCATTATCCAGGAAATAACAACTCTTTGATTAATGTGACCAAAGACTAGCCCTCTTCAATAAGAAGGATTTAATACATTCAAGGATTACAATCACCTGAAACATGAACAAGCTGCCCAGATGAGTATTGTTATCTCTCTCCTTAAAGTAACTCCTCTGTTTTGCAATGGAGGTCTCTTCTAATTAATGATTAACTTGCTTGCAAGGACTTCACCTTATTACTTTGTATATAATAAAAGAAATTATTTGCTTTCAAACTGAAAATTTTGTGTAGAAAAAAATGTAGATGTAGAGAATTACAATATATCCCCCCAATTTTTTTAATTGTGGCACATTGCCCCCTTTTCAGTTTTTGCAATTTGCCCCAACTTTTTAAAATTGATTGCAATGTGCCCTCTTGCATTGACTGCAGCCAAATTTTTCTCACACATCTGACCACATGACAACACGTGACTCGTTCCAGAAGGCAAACTGATTATATATGTGAGAAAATATGTAGGGATTACTGAAAAATACATTCCAGATCTATATATCAATATCTTGGCTCCAATCAAATTCTTCTCGGTACTTTAATCACAGGCTCAAATCTAATATATATCTGAATCATTCCTCTACTTTTCTAAAGGTATATACTTGTATAGACAAACATAATCAGTCACATATCATCACATTGTCAGAGCTTGAAGCAAATTTTGGTTTGAGTCAACCCCAGGACACATTGCAACCAATTTCTAAAATTTAAGGGCAAATAGCAAAAACTGAAACGTCACAGAACAATTTGCAACAATTCTAAGAACTTGGGTGGCAATATGTAATTTGCCCCATTTTAACGAGGATCATCAATCCAATTTCATGTGGACGAGGGATTTTTGAACCTATATCCTAATGATCGAGGAGGTGCGACTTTTAGTGAGCATGATGAAATAGCATATATAGCTCAATCCACTTGTCATAAATTTCAGCTAAATCACCATTCAACGCATAGAATCAAAACTTGACAGCAGAGCTTCTCCTCTACAACCATATATTAATCTGAATAACCCTAATTTTCAAAGGCAAAAATATTTGTGCACTGTGACTCAAAAAATGTTTGGAAATTGAATCTTCTTGATGTTAATCCCAGAAAAGTCTGATGGTTGGCTATTTAATAGTGCAAATGCAAAACATAGAAGCTTGGTAATGATGCTACCTTAAAGAAAAGCATCATAAATTTTTATTGCATCAATAGATTACCAACAGGACAGTAATGGAAAGCTGCGTATCCTGCATTAAAGCTCATCCAACAACTTACCTTCAAAGCATCATCTGTATGATCGTCCAAGAGATAAAATGCTAGAGACTCCAGCAACAAATGCCTGGTTACAGCAAAAGATGCTGCAAAGTCATCTACAACGTTTCTCCATAATTCATCAGGTAATGTCCAGTGACGATCATAGAGGTAATAGAGAAACTATATGCCAATTAAGGGAAAAAAGGTACTCTTCAGCATCTTCATCGCTTTGAAATTAGAAACGCAATTAAATAAAGCATTATCACGTATTGAAATACACAAAAGATTGAAGGATACAATTGCCCGCTTTGCAACCACCATATCAGAACTTCCATATAAAAATAACATGTCAGCTGCAGCACGAAGGTTTTCAAATGGATAGCATCCAGACAGCCCTTCTACCTTAGCCCTGAGGAACAGGGAGCCTCCACTTTTCTGCAAAGAAAAGAGCTCCGACTCCTCTCCCATTTCATTTGTACCTTCCTCCATTATCTCAATATTTGCTACAGCATCTTCAATGAAAAGGGAACCTTCCTGTTCTCCAGAGTCTACAGACAGATTTACGGCATCTGGCCATGAACGCTTTATTGCAGCTGATTTTCTCTCCCGGAAGAAGGTGCGCCATTGTTCATAATTAGCATACCGAGACCCCAGAAATGCTAAAAATTCATGCCGTATGCACCACATCATAATCTCCATATGCTGAATGAAGGGCAAAAACAGCAGTAACTAAGTTACTCCCACCTTAAAAAACAGAGTGAATGCATTCTGTGGAACAATTTCTTCTTTTAATCTCCAGTTAATATACCCAAACCCAATACTTATTCAGATGACTTGCTATTTCATAGTTACATAGCTTCACAACAAAGATTCCACCCAGAATAATAATCAAGCAAAGCATGTCAAAGTTAATGTCTGCTAATGCAGCTTGTTGAAATTCACTTAGAATGCTCCAAGCACCCACTGCCTCAACAGAATTTGCAATTATAAATAATTGTCCATCACCAAATGCAAGTTCTATAAAAAGTGACTGATTCCTCTACTTAAAGAAAGTAATATATCAGAGTGGGCAATCCTAAACTTAAGCCCGTACATTTGGCTCCATCTTTTGGTTAGACAAAAAAAGCATTCACCAGCTGCTGACAATTGCTATAGGTAAATATTCCATGTGTAATTTAGCTACATCAAGGGTATTGAAATTTTATCCCACGATAATATTGGAAAACAAATTCTCTAAGAAACAGTAATACAGAAAACTATGAACATGGTCTGCAAGTGACCTACTGAAAATCTCCAGTAACCAAACCTGTTTTGTCTTCAATATGCTCTCATGAAGATGGTGCAAGTCCTGCAACTGCGGGGAAAGACTTCCCTTGAACGATGACTCCAAAACTTCTAGCACAATAGACACGCCGGCCAGCTGTGCAGAATACCTGAGAAGCAAACTCAACCTGCTTTTCATATCCTTCACTTCAAGGTTATCTATTGACAAAATGTTAAAGAGAAATCACATCCAAAGACCAAAGTGGAAACTGGACTGGAATTCCAAATGTGTCAGAAAGTCTTTCAGGATACATATGCCTTGAAGCTCCGCCACAATGTTACTGAATGTTCGCTTGCACCAATCCTTTACAACCACTTCATCAAGCAAGAATGCAGTGACAGGATCGCTAGATACGGCACCTTCATCCATACAAACATCTGTAACATCTGTTGAACTTCTGTCAAAGAGAACATGTTCCACGAACACAATGCTTTTGGATAAAGTAAAATGAATCTTATCAGGGAATATAGGTTAATCTTATTAGGAAAAGGATAAAAAGTCGAATTAATGTTTTACGTCGTCTATGTTAACAGCACCGTATTACAGTTCCTAGAAAACATTTTTCATAAATGACCAATTCTTTCTTGAGAAAATTCCAGTTTCTGTAAATTTAGATTGACATATTGAATAGTATAATGAGGAAGCAAACTTCTGTAAAGGAAAGCAACTCAAATTAATGGGGATACAGTGGCATATCAAAGAGCCCAAATTATTCTCCAATGCCACATCAAACAATGAATATAGACGTTGAACATCAGCGTTCAGTTGGTTCTCATCTTCTCTTTCTTGAAATCTCTCATCACATCTTTTTGAGATGAGGCCAGCCTCAATACACTCATAGTACAGACGAAGCCGAAATCTGTTGCCACTTTTTGGTATTTGCGTTCTACATATCGGACAATGATCGCAACGTTGACTACACTCTGCACACAAGGATGCATGACTGCAGGAGTTCAAAACATGATGTACATAGCGGCCACAGCTTCTCAAGTCTCTAGTTGCACGGCACCGCTCAATCTTCGCCTCATTGCACAAGTCAACCAAATCAACAGAAGCTAGGTGTTCCAATGCTTCCTGAGAAGCAAAATTCAGGGGGGCAAATAGCATAGCGCATTAACATTTAATCTTCTCGAAAAAAAAAAAGTGAAGATAGATATTAATTTAATGCCATAGTTCCGGAGGAAGTCCAATATGTCATTCCAATTTTTGAGAATCGTTTGAGTACTCCCTCAACATGTAAAAGATCAATTCAAAGAAGAATTAAAGTCTCACCAGCTGAAGTCAAATGCATGAGCTCAACTCAAACAAATTGTTCACGACAAACAGAAATATCAACCTTAAGCCATAAAAACTCTCGCAACAGCCGTACATCGAAAGAATTCGGAGGGAATGCAGTTTGGAGGGGCAGAGACTTTCATCTTATTCAACATGAGCACGATTATGGACGCAAAAACGCTAACCAAATGCTCAGAACAAAAACAACACCACCACCGTGGACCCGACGGTGGCACCAGTTACCAACAACAGCAGAAACAAGCGCAGTCAACGGCGCGCTTAGCCAAAATGGCACACGCACACTGTTGCCTTCCGACAACGACTGCCGTCCAGAACGACACAATAGGTCCTCGCGGACGGGAAGAGCGAATGCGTACCCGAACAGCTCTGCTGCTGTAGCTAGGCTGCAGGGATCTCGCGCGGGCACCACCATCCGACGAAGCCACAATCGGCCCGTTGCTCAACCGCTTGGCCTCCATTTCTCCCACTGCTCCGGGGGAGGGCGAAACGTACCGACGCGTCGGTTGCGGCGAATAATACCTTGAGGACGAGCAAGGAGGGGGAGGAGGAGCCACGGAGGAGAGAAACACACGACCGAGCGAGCGAGTGTAGAGCAGAGCAGGAAGAGAAACGTTTCAGATTTTCCTAGGGCTTAAGCAACGTTGCAGCCATGGGAGCTCGGAGAAGCTCTCTTTTCTTTTTTCCTTTAGTTTTTTTTTTCGGTGTCCTTCTTTTTTTGAAAATTGGAGGTGCTCGATGTTGTCCATCGGTTCGGCTCAAACGACGACGTTTTCTTGGGTTCGTAATGAAACGCATCCCAGTGTGGTCGTAGTCGGGGCCCGTCCGGGCTGTACGTACAGACTTTTTTTTTAATGTCAGTAAATTGAGATGTGCATGGTTCCGGACAGTCCCAATCTCTAGAACCTAAGAGATTTAGGCTCCGTTTGTTTCGTAAAAAATATAGCATCTTCAGAAAATATTTTTCATAAAGTTATTTTCCCGAAAAATGATAATATTCTCTGATGTTCGCTTGAAACTTATAAATAAACTGAAAAATACTTTTCGTTGTTCGGTTTCAAACTTCCTTTGTCGCCGAAGCAACGGTGAAAAATATGGCTGGTCGGCTGGGGAGGGGAAAGAGAGGAGAGAGAGAGAGAGCCTTTTACAGATATTGGAAAATGTTTTTTTTTGGTAAAGACAGATATTGGAAAATGTTTTTTTTTTCGGTAAAGAGACAGATATTGGAAAATGTTTTCCTTCATTCATTGATTAGAAAACATTTTTTTAGCAAATTATTTTCCGCCTCCCGAACACAACAATTTCCGGAAAATATTTTCCACGAAATGAACTGAGCCTTAACAGAACTGATTGGTAATAGGAAAAGTTATGAAAAAATTATGGTAAAGTTAGGCAAAAACTAAAATTTTAAAAATTTAAATTGAGTTCCTTTTACTTTTTTACATCTTTATTTTTACTAAAATATAAGAAAATTCATCATTACAGTTCATTGGACCCCCCGGACACCGATTCTACTTTTAGAAATTGGGAACCAGACAGACATTTCTGGTTTTATCCGAACGATTCCCAATTTGAGCGGTCTAAGTTACTTACCATTAGTCGTGCCGTCTCTAAATTAGATTTACGGTTCGTGACGCATAATATATTTTAAAAATTTATGACGTTTGGACTACCAACCAAGCATTTCCTTTGAGATTTTATACTTTCTTAACATATATTATTGATCGCTCGTATAATTTCCCTCGAGAACATATGTCAATTGACCGGCGGATGCCTTCTTTTCTCATTGTGAGTAAGTTTTATGAAAAATTGGAGAACTGCAATTTAGATGTTTTGGTATTGCCTTGTATTCTTTTTCCTCTTTTAGTTACCCACTTTCCAATCTAACTAAAATCGTGTTTTACAACTAACGTTTGATAAAAATCATACCATCACAACATACATACTTGAACCATAACAGTTTCGACTTAAATGTCAATTAATTTTTACAGTTAAATCTCCTTTTTTTTACTCTGTGAGTACGATTACTATTGTCAATCGCGATTAGCTACAAAAAGAAAAAAGGCAAGGTAATATAAGTATGTAATCATTTAATCTCTATAGAAAGCTTAATCATTTTTTTCTTTATTTTTCACAATTTCAAAGAGAAAGCAACGGATTTTTTTTTGGGAGAAAAAAATACTATCGTAAATTTAATGAAATAGGCTTGAATTAGAAATCCGGTATTTACAATAATAAAACGACTAATGAAATGAATTCGTATAAAACGTTACGCGATTATCAAAATATGTTAGAATTTACATAAAATTTAGTTAACACGACGCCATACGATTGGCACGTGCCGAAACCAATCATTCCTCTCATAACTACGAGAAGCGGAAAATTTTCGCTGAGAAAACTCACAATACAAATAATACGAGAACGGTGCTTACCGAATCAAATAACAAAAGAAGAAACGGCGAACGAGGCTCAAAACGGCACACCGTTTCTATAACTCGGTTGTGCGTTCTGGCTCATACGAAACACGCCCGACTTTTATTTCGCAATCGCTCCTCCTCCTCTTCCTTCTTCTTCTTCTTCGTCTTCATCTTCGCCTCGCGTCTACTTCTTCTTCTTCGCTTCGCTACGCCATCGTCGCCTCTCTCTCTCTCTCTCTCTCTCTCTCTCTCTCTCTCTCTCTCTCTCTCACTCCATTGTGATCCTTCCATTCGGTCAACGTAAAAGCAACCGGCGCACAACACGAATACGCGCTCATAAACGCACGATCATTTATCGCCATACTCGACGGCGTCGCCAAAGTTCCCCCCGGGCAGCTCTTCTCTCTTTCTTCCCTCCTATGGCGACGGCGCCGGTGAAGTCCCAGCCGCTCCACAACTTCTCCATGCCGACCTTCCTGCGATGGGGAAGCGCCACCGCCAGCCACCGCCAGCACCGCCGTCACTCTCCCTCCTGCGAGTCTCCTCCTCCTCCCCCTCCTCTTCCGGACGACTGCGAACCACAATCGCGCCCTCCGGCGCTCGGATCGCGCTCCGGCCGCACCCTCGGCAGCTTCTTGCCGGGCGCCTCCTCGCCGGTCCTCGATAAACTGCAGAAACCGGCATCGGTCTCTGGAGGGGAGAGAGAGACGTCCAAAATCAACATCGCCGGCACCGATCACGGGAGCGGCAACAACAACAAGAGCAGCGGTGACGACAACGAAGAAGCCGAAGCGGGGGAAGCCGTGCAGAGGCCGTGGAACCTGAGGCCGAGAAGAGGAGCGAACAACTGTTCCTCGAGGAACGGAGAGTCGCGCGAAGCGTTTCCGATTATTAACCCTTCGGTCCAGCAGGGCGAGAAGAAGGAGAATGGGAATCAGCCGCCGAAATCGGCGCGACTGCGCGGTTTCGCGGAGGCGGCCAGCGGAGAGAGGAAGGAGGCGGAGGAGGGGAAGAGGAGGCTGTGGGTATCGCTGTCGAAAGAGGAGATTGAGGAGGACATTTTTGCGATGACCGGGTCAAGGCCTGCTCGGAGACCAAGGAAGCGATCCCGGAATGTGCAGAAACAGCTCGATGTACGGAGGATCCTCGATTGCGTCGTTTTGTGCTATTTCGTGTTGATCTTCTTGGTGTTGAGTTTTTTGACGAGGGACCTTTTGCACTGTTTCATTCGTTCGCGGTTTGGCTTTTGCAGAGCGTTTTCCCAGGTCTTTGGTTGGTGGGAATCACGGCCGATGCTTATCGGATGCTCGATTCACCGGCGAAGGTCCTCTCTCTCTCTCTCTCTCTCTCTCTCTCTCTCTCTCTCTGCTGGTGCCTATGTATAGATACTTCCGTATGTGTACGTATGCATTTGCTACTGCAACTTGCGCAGTGTCAATTGTTTTTCCCCTTCTCGTTTGTTATCTTCATCTTGGTGATGGATATGAATTAAGATCTGTGACTCATACTTCTTGCAGAAATGACAACCTCGCCTGGCTATTTCTGCTTTCAAGGTTGCCTCTCTCTCTTCTCTCTCTCTCTCTCTGCGTTCTGTAATATCTGTTCTAGATGTGCTTTGAATAGAATCTGCTTTAGCTTTTTCTCATTAAGGAGACTAATTGACCTGCTATTCAGATGTGTCGCGTTGTTATGTTTTTCTCACAGAACTAATTTTCTTGAAGGTGTTCTCCTTGGAGCAGAAGATCGGTGGTCCATTGAAGTTATGAACCTGGTCACGCAACACCGAGACCTCAGGTCGAGGTATGGTTTGCTGAAGCGTGGGGGAAATTTAATCAAGGGTAGGATAATTTATAGGATCGGCGTTTGGTAGTTCTGGTTTTTATTTTGTGCAGGAATCTTAGTATACATAGCGTCGAGTAATCTAGGATGCAAAGAGTACAATCTTCCGGTACATGGGTTTCAATTAGTGGGTCGGTCTATATTAAGGATTTTTATTATGTTCATGTCGGTGAAATGCTTTGAAATGAAATATACGCCTATCTAAACACGAGAGCCAATCTACATGTGCAAGTAATTCTTTCATAGCCTGTGGACGAGACGAGTCCTCAGATATAGGCGATGTAAAAATGTGTTGTGCTTTTGGGTTAGGTTGGCAAAAATGGGATTATTCTATTTTCCGGCTACATATGATGTTTGGCTGGCTTCCCCAGAATAATGTTAGGGGCAGGAAAAGCCAGCTTGGGATTACGGGAAGTTTGTCATAATGCTGGTTTGGCAAATGGATTCAGAACGAGCCAATCGGAGGCAAGCCTCGCTTCCCACCTATGGAAGGTGTTTCCAAATTGAGTTTCATAGGATTAGGTTGAAGCTCCATGTTTTTTGTTTTGCCTGGCTCGTCTTTGAGACGAATCTCGCGCGTTCTTTTTAAGATTATCATATTTTTTCGCTCCATTGAAATGGTAATTTCTTACATGATTAAGTCACCATTGATCGCAACATGAGCATGTTATTAGGCACTCTCTACTCTTGTGAATACATACTTCAATACTAGAAGTAGCTTTTCCAAAGTTATTTCCTGTTGAAGGAATAGTTTGACTCGTTTTGCTATGTACCATATTTTTCTCTCGTGATGCCCACGCTACATTCGGCGCTTATAACATTTCTCTAGCATTAGAAGCACCCTTTTTCTCTTGTCTATTAGCACGATATTCAATATTCAGCAGCTCGTAATCTCGGTTTTGACGTTTCCAAGCTCATTTTGCCTTCAATTATCATTTCCCTGTACACGAAGAAGTAAAGAATGGCTAATGTGTGTTTTGATTGTGGGAAACCCACTCGTAGACTGCTACCATCATTCTTATTGATAGTGTCTGATCATACATCATCATCACGTGTAGAGATTATGCCGTCGAATTCAATGCGGTACCTAAGCAAGCAGACCTCCAGAAACTGCAAAATTAGAACAAAGCTGTAATTGTCAGGATATTCCTTCCCCACTTTTCTATGTTGGACTTAAGATTATCCGATGTTTGAAGTCCATTGCATTTTAATTACTTCAGAGTTGGCACAAAAGAAAAACACTTACAGCAAAAAAAAACATGGGTAGAAATTTCAGGAAGTCCGCATTGAAAAAATTTTACGGGTCGCCCTTTTCTTGACACGTGCAGAACTTTTTCTTTTAAACCTAGCCGGTATCTTGTGAGATTGTTTGTTGGCAAGCTATTTGCTGTTGGGGCCTAACCAGGGGCCAAGAAAGAGACATTTGATCCGCAATGATTTCAATCCCAAGGATTGCTTATTTTTTAGAGGGGGGGTCCAGAACTATGGCCAACATAGGCCTCCGAACATAAGAGGTTCCATAAAACTGCGAGGGAGATTGCTAGTCCAATCGCAAAGTATAATCTTTCGTCTCTGGCCCTTTAACAACCCAATCAACCGCTTCATCCTCTTCTCCTCCGCAATGACCTACTCGGAGAGACTTATATTGGCCAATTAGAACTAAAGCACTCGAGTGATAAGTGCAGTTCTCACGAGCACTGTTCATGATCTGTGAGTGCATGGATCACCTTAAGCAATCTGACTCCAAGGAAAGTAGTTTAGACCGATCCCTAAAGAAATGGAACACTTCAAGGCGTGCAAGGGTTTTGATCTGCTCAAGCTGAAAGGACGATTTGATTGTAGTTCTTTTACGACGTTTTGTGCCACGTTTTGAAATGTTATGCGAAGCTGAAAAAATATGGCCCTTCTTGTATAATTTAATAGCAAATTGACTCTCTTTGTGAAATCATGTTAATGAATCAATTATAAGAAATTGAATCGAGTTCCTTTTCGTGGGTTCAAAACTTCCAGAGTATGTTCTAGTCTTTGGTTGGGGCTAGTTCAACATTACTCGATAAGAACCAATTGCTTTTTTTGTTAGGCCTTCAGTTCTTAAGAATGTTTATATTAATCAAACTTAGCCTATTCCCTTATGACAAATGGCTGAACAAACATCCGCTTTGGGACATTAAGCCTCCTGGATTTTTTATGTACGATGCTGCATTGTGCAATTATTATGAACCCGCATCTTAATATAATACTAGACATCGAACAATGTCTTGTTTTTTGTATTTTGCGATGTCATTACATCATCATATACTCGTAACTACATATAAAAAGTCATGATGTGCACGATCCAACATGGGGATTGGAATGGCAGGAGGGGCCATTTGCATGCTTTCCCCATGACGCGGTGGTCCCATTTTTTTCTTTTCTTTTTGACAACAATATATCAAAGGATTTTCTCTCGAAGGAGTGATGAGGGAAATATAGGAAGGAAAATGACAATTGTAAAACAGGCGGAAAACGGTGAGGGACGGGAGATGAGAGGTGAAATCTAAAAGCAAAATGATACGCCGAACATAAATTATCAAAAACGATGATGCATATTGACATGACTTATCAAAGTGATGACGATGGTAATGGGTATTTTGCCCTTATGTATTATTAACTTAATGAGCTTTTTCCGGTTAATTCAATGAGTTTTATGGTATAACATTATGTCGATGTATTATTTTCCAATAATACTTTCAAATTGGGTCATTTAAACTTTGAGAGATAAGCTTGTGGGCTTGTGCAAAACCATCCAATGTAAGAGACTTCGGGGCACAACTTCTGCATGGGCTATGGGCTTCAGCCATTTTCCTTTCCAATTCGGGCAATCTCGTCTAAGATTTAGAAGCCTCAAACTAACGACACGGTGACTTAAATTAGGTCAAGGGGGCTACTAACATGGCCCGTGAATACACGTCCAATGGGCCATTGTTTTTAATATGAGCTAGGCCCAACTAATTTGAGCACAAACTCATCTAAAATGATGAGTTCGGGCTAGGCCTTTGATAGCAGCGGCCGGGCTCATAAGTAACCCAAAAACCCCAAATCTAAAGCAATCCCGGGCCATTGAGGTTTTATCGGGCCCACAAAATTTCACGCTACATAGATGGGCCTGAGATTGCTTTTCACTGGGCCCATGAACTTC